>JAQSUU010000201.1:600000-826858 GCA_038087645.1 Saccharum hybrid cultivar R570 | reverse complement strand
TAGCCCATGGCGCGGAGGTAGTCGAACGCGAGGGCGTGCACGTAGACTAGGCCTATGGACCCGGCCCCCACCAGGAAGGCACCTGCCAGCGGGGCCCCCATCACCACAGTCAGCAGCAGCGCCTCCAGCGGCGTCCCGAACCCGGCTGCAAGCAACAAATGCAATGAAAGTACGTACTCCCATTATTACTGTACCGATCATCATCATAAATACTGTAATGACGAGACGAAGGAAGCAGAAACAGTAATGAGATCTCAATAATAATGGCGCAATGATCGTCGCCGTCGCCGCACCTGTCAACGGCTGGGTGACTCCCGAGGAGTGGTGCGCGGCGTGGTAGCGGCCGAAGAGCGGGGCCCCGTGGAGGGCCCGGTGGGCCAGGTAGAAGACCGGCTCTGAGAAGCCCACATGCAGCAGCAGGGCGACGGCCCACCCGCGGGCGTCCCACAGGCAGAGCTGCCGCAGGCCCGGGAGCAGTGGGCTGTTGACCACCGTGGCCCCAATCAGCGTTTGCAGCACCAGAAAGTTGTCCCTGCCGAGGTGGGGGCCACGGTCAGGCACAGTCACTGACACGTCACAAGCCGCCTCCGGGCTCCGCGGAGTCCGGACAAATACATACAGTACGCAAAGTTACCGAGTTACTGTGCCCCTCTGAACGAAGAATTACAGCAACCAATGATATGCAGTCATGCATGCAGACTACGTACTGGGCTTTTGTTATTGACGTGCAGACGACTTTGATTATAGAGCAAGTACTCCTATAGTAAATTCTTTTTTACCTAATTATGGTGAGATGATAATGGAGAGAGAAAGTGCACTTATAGAAAGAAAAAAAGAAAACAATATACTTTGGCGCTTCAAACTCCTAGGATCGACGACTCCAAAAATGAAACTGAATACTTTTTTTTGAATTTATGAAACTGAATACCAGAGGCATGTTTGGTTCGCGTAGCAGTAGAGCCTGGCTCGTATCTGAGAGTTAGGCTCACATGGGACAGGCTAAGGACATGCAACGCAGTCGTGTTTGGTTGACTGTATCTACTCAGCCTGACTGAGAAGAGATGGTGTTTGGTTGCCTGCATGAAGATATGTTGCATGAGATAAAAATATTATAAAGTCATTATTCTTATTTTTATTTTTTACAAATACGCTCTAAAAATTCTTATTTTACCTAATTATATCTTAAACATCTTTAAAACACATTAATATCACTTGATATTTACTAATCATACACCAATACATCATTAACTGGGTTAATCCTTGCAGCCAGCGAGTCTGGCCCGACAGGAACGGCCGATTCGGGCGTTCCCATGGAGCCTGGCCACACCGCCCTTTTCTACATGGGCAGAGCCTGGCCCGACGGCACCAGCAGCCAACCCAGCGAGCACTGGCGGAGCCAGGGGGCTGGCAGGGGCCATGCCCCTCCATATCACAGCAAAAAAATTTTATGTAATATATAATTTAATAATCTATATTAGAAAGATATAATAAAAACTTTGTCATATATTTTTTTTATGACTTCTGGATAATAAAATCATAAAAAAATGTATTTTATCTTTGGATAAGCTCATCTATGGTGTAAAAATCTAAACAAATAAACTACACTCGGTTATTTTATGGTTGAAACTGTTCGATTTCCCCTGTCGATAATTTCTGGCTCCGCCACTACCAGCAAGGCTGCCCTACGTCCGGAGCTGGATGCTGGAACCAAATAGGCCCTAGGAGTATGGTAGTGGGAGTAGATGCTACTAGAGTCGTAGAAGCTAGAGCTACAAGCTCAACTGCTATAGCCATCAATACAAAGTGTGCCCCATCCACACATTTTGGATGGCTCCAGACTCCAACAAAGCTGTTTGGTGCCGCAAGACGGAAGGAAGATGCCCGTGCAGCTGCAGCCGGAGACTGAAGAAGGCAACGGGTGCAGTAGTCTATACACACACACACTCACCAGTCCCACTCGGCGTCGATCTGGCGGAAGTCGACGCCGTCGGCGACGACGCGGCGGCGGCGGGTGAAGAAGAGCATGTTGCCGTAGGTGAACCAGAACTGGTAGGTGAGCCCCCGCACCACGAACAGCAGCAGCAGGTGCAGCCACCAGGAGCCCAGCGCCAGCGGCAGGCCCCCCTGCTCCCGCCATTCTTGCACCACCTTCCACGCCAGAGGCCCCAGCAGCGCGTACTGCATATATAGATATGCACAAACATGAAACATGTCAACAAAGAACTACTTGTAGAAATAAACAGGATTGGTTGCAAAGATGCATGAACATGCATATATATATGCACAAAAGTGAAGGGAAGGAAGGGAGAATCGAGCGTTGTTGCCTTGTAGTTGCCGAGGCTTGCCCATGGCCAGGAAGAGAGGGGAGCAGCCATGGATCCTGGTTCTGGCCTTTAGAGGCAACACGGTGCACTGTCTAAAGTACTGGAGGAGGCCGCCAGCCGGGAGAGAGAAACAGACACGTACTCCTATGTGTAGTCGTGCTTGGCTGCTCTCTTCGTCTCTCCTCTGCGTGCTCCCGGCCGGACGCCACACTGCCTAGTACTTATAAGCAGAGGAGGGGAGGGTGGTGGTGGTGGTGGTGGCAGCAGTGCCAGCGGGGCCAGCTCGCAGTCGCATGCAGTTCACAACGCAAAAATCTTAAAGGAGGTGATGGAGATCTATCCAGCACCGGAATTTCTCTGCCATTATTCGACCAGCAGCTAGCAGCCGTCTTAACTCTTAAACATGGTTACATGTCGTAATAATATAAGCTTATGATGAACAGTCAAAAAAAAGCTTATGATAGTGCTCTAGCAGGGAGTAGCCAACATGGTTCATCATCACTGAGACAAAGCAGGTTGTTAGCCGTTGAGGTCAGGTCGTCATGGCAACGCAAAAGAAGTCAAACGTTGTTGGGTGCAACTGACATACTACAAGAGAAATTCACCGGCGGTCCCTCAAGTTGGCGGCGGGTGTCACTTAGGTCCCCGAACTTTGAACAGTGTATTTCTGGGTGTCTGAACTTGACTTCAGGTGTCATCTAGGTCCCTTAACTTGGCTTGAGGTGTCACTTAGGTCCCCGAACTTTGAACAGTGTATTCTGGGTCCCTGAACTTGGCTTTGGATGTCATCTGGGTCCCTGAACTTGACTTCGGGTGTCATCTAGGTCCCAATGCTGACGTGGCGCGGTCCTACATGTGGGGCCCACATGTCAGTCGGTTATATTTCTATTTCGGGGTACTGTAGCTACAATTTCTAAAATATTCCAAAAATTGTATCTTTTTCATATGATCTCGGATGAAGATGATTTTTATATGAAAAATGTAGCTCTCGACGAGATCTACAACTTTCTAGTTTTGAGTTTTTTTTAATTTGAGATCATTAAAATGCTTAAAAAATTAAACAAATTTTCAGCAGTATATTAATCGCGTACAAGCGCTTGTCGCATTGAAAAAATTATATCTTTTTTATATGCTGTCAAATGGAGATGATTTCTATATGAAAGTTGTAGCTCTCGATGAGATCTGCGACTTTCTAGTTTTGAGTTTTTTTAATTTGAGGTAGCTAAAATGCTCAAAAAAATTTGTTTAAAATTTGTTCAAAAAAAATTTGAGGTAGCTAAAATTTGAGATAGCTAAAATGATTTCTAGCTAAAAATTTGTTTAATGACCGTGCAGCCCACCCCTGTTTAATGACCGCGTACGTTTCGGATGACCGTGCAGCCCACCCCTGTTCACCTTCGCCCCGACCCCGTCTGCCTTTGCCCCGCCCCATGCGCGCACTTCGGCACGTCTTTGCGCCCGCCGGTCACCCCTGACCCCCTTCTCTCTCTCCGCGCAGGGCATCACTCAAGAGCCAAGATGAGCAGCACGCCCCCAACGCCCCCAACGCGCCCCGACCGCTGGAGGGCCGACAGATGGTGGTGCTGAGGTCGGGGCGCGTTGGAGGCGTGCTGCTCATCTTGGCTCTTGAGTGCTGCCCTGCGCGGAGAGAGAGAAGGGGGTCAGGGGCGACCGGCGGGCGCAGAGACGTGCCGAAGTGCGCGCATGGGGCGGGGCAAAGGCAGACGGGGTCGGGGCGAAGGTGAACAGGGGTGGGCTGCACGGTCATCCGAAACGTACGCGGTCATTAAATAGGGGTGGGCTGCACGTTCATTAAACAGGGGTGGGCTGCACAGTCATTAAACAAATTTTTAGCTAGAAATCATTTTAGCTACCTCAAATTTTAGCTACCTCAAATTTTTTTTGAACAAATTTTAAACAATTTTTTTTGAGCATTTTAGCTACCTCAAATTAAAAAACTCAAAACTAGAAAGTCGCAGATCTCATCGAGAGCTACAACTTTCATATAGAAATCATCTCCATTTGACAGCATATAAAAAAGATATAATTTTTTCAATGCAACAAGCGCTTGTACGCGATTAATATACTGCTGAAAATTTGTTTAATTTTTTTAAGCATTTTAATGATCTCAAATTAAAAAACTCAAAACTAGAAAGTTGTAGATCTCGTCGAGAGCTACATTTTTCATATAAAAATCATCTTCATCCGAGATCATATGAAAAAGATACAATTTTTGGAATATTTTAGAAATTGTAGCTACAGTACCTCAAAATAGAAATATAACCGACTGCCATGTGGGCCCCACATGTAGGACCGCGCCATGTCAGCATTGGGACCTAGATGACACCCGAAACCAAGTTTAGGGACCCAGATGACACCCAAAGCCAAGTTCAGGGACCCAGAATACACCGTTCAAAGTTCGGGGACCTAAGTGACACCTCAAGCCAAGTTCAGGGACCTAGATGACACCTGAAGCCAAGTTCAGGGACCCAGAAATACACTGTTCAAAGTTCGGGGACCTAAGTGACACCCGCCGCCAACTTCAGAGACCGCCGGTGAATTTCTCTCCACGCATAGAAACCGGCTACCGATGGGTGCAGTGCAGCCATGATGGCGCGGTTAGTTGGCGAGTTATCAGGCCGGCCGCCGACGGTGCCGTCCTTGTCCGGCGACGTACGCAAGCACACGGTGGTTGCAGCTCGATCGACGACGACCGACCGGGCGGTCTGTCATCGGTCGTCGGAAAAGCGGAGGGCCATGGAAGAACGAACCGGTGCAACACCGTAGGAAAGGTGGCTCGTCATGCCGTTTCTGACCAAGACCGGTGGTGGTGGAAACCGCCGGGATCAGGATCAGCAGCAGCGTGTGCCGACTGCCGGCGCGGGGTGGTTGCGTGCGTGGTGCTGGCCTATTGGTTGGTTGCCGCAGCCGGGCGGGCAGTTGGCTGGGTGGCTGGATCGCGCGCGGTGCCCGTGCTGGGCGCGCCTGGCGTGCACTTGCCATGTCTGGCCCTGAATGAAGCGAAAAGGACGGTGGCGTGGCATCCGATTCCGATCGGAGCGGCGATCGATGGCCCGGCGTGTCGTCGTGCCCGTGTCTTCGTCTGCTGTGAACAGCGCTAGCTAGCTCCAGCGGGCGGACCGCATTACGTAACGTGTACGTACGCGCCTGTATGTATGTATTATTGCGGTACGCTATTATGTCAGATCATGCATGCATATCACGGCCTCGCATGTGAACCGCCCATGTCTTGTGCTCACACCCGGCCCTCCCTCCGATCCCCACACCCCCTGGCCCCCAGCCTGCAGCTGCGGCAGCCTGCAGCAGGGCCAGGCCGGACGCCGGAGCCTACGCCGGGGACACAGTGGTGGCGTGGGCACCGCGGCGTGGTATGAGCCGTAGCAAACGACGCCTCTTTAAGCCTGCGGTGTACTGTACAGTAGTACCGTCCGTCCCCGTAATGCCCCTTTCCCCGACCGGCGGCGACCCCGGCGTCCGTGAACAGGACCTGTTAGGCGTACCTAGCTGTAGGAGTAGTCTAGTAGAGCACGAGTGTCCAACCGGAACGCACCCGCGTCGTGGAACTGGAACAGCGGAGCCAGCGATGGGTCAACAAACGCTGCCGTACCGCCCGCACTGCCGCGACCGCGCGATCGCGCGCGGCGCGTCGCCGTGCCGGGATCGGGATGGGCCGCGCGCCCGCTCGCTCGTTCAGTCGCCCCGTCGGTTATTAATGCGGGGGCCCGGCGGCCGCCCGCGCGCGGGCTCCCCACCGGCCACCAGATCACGTACCGTTCCACCGGCCGGCCCGGGCGCGATTGGCTGTCCGCCTGTCTGTCCCCTCGTTTAGATCTCAAATTCTTCCCTAAATTCTACTATAAAAAAAGAGATTCCCCATCACATCAAAATGCCGTTAAATGCATGGAGTACTAAATGTAGATGAAATCAAAAACTAATTGTACAATTTTGTTGTACTTTACGAGACGAACATTTTGAGTCTAATTAATCAATTTTTAGATATTTTTTTGCATAAAAAACAAAAGCTGCTACAGTGTTCCGACAGAAACACTGTAGCAGCTTTCCCCAAATCGGCTGGCCGAATTCGGGAAGTAAACACGGGGGCTGTTTAGTTCCAAAAAATTTTGCAAAATTTTTCAGATTCTCTGTCACATCGAATCTTTAGACACATGCATGAAGCATTAAATATAGATAAAAAATAAAACAAATTACACAGTTTAGATGAAATGGACGAGACGAATCTTTTAAGCCTAATTAGACCATGATTGGACAATATTTGTCAAATAACAACGAAAACGCTACAGTAATGTTTTGCCAAAAAATTTGGCATCCAAACGGTGCCACGGCCCCAGTCCGAGCCTCCGCGCGCAGCTGTGGACGCGACGCGAGCGCGGTCGTCATCCTGCGACTGCGACCACCGCCGTGCGCCCGTGCGCCCCGGCCGGCCGTCGGGTCTTCTCAATTATTCTCGTGCATGATGACGTGTGCAGTGCAGCCTTCTCATCGGCCCTCTCCCGCTGCTGGAGCTAGCTAGCCTTCTCATCGGCCCTGATGCGTACAGGAGTATACATAGGGCCTCTTTGGAGCTTGGTATAGCTAAGCTTCACCGGTGAATCGGCTTTTGTTAGCAATCCGTCCAGAAGCGGCTTTACCTGTTTTGATGTACGGTTCGGCTTTACCAGCGACCTCGCCCGCGCCACGCCCTGGCCCGCCGCCGAGCCTCGCAGCTAGGGGCAAATGTGCCCATGGCAATGCTAGGCCCCATCGGTGTCAGAGGAAGCTAGAGCAAGCTGGTTTTTTCAGCTTCACTGGCCTTCCTTCGCCTTTGAGACCAGATTTTGCGGGATTTCATGTGCGAAGCTATTCCATAGAATGTCATTTGGTTGATGAGCTGATGACGAGGCCTCATGAAGGCGATCGAAGAAGCTACCAAACAGCCCTACAGTACACACCTTTGTACTAGCTTATAGTACTTGGCAGGCCTTGCTTTTGGCTTAATTAAGATATAATAAGACGAAAACCGACTTTTAATTTGCAACTTAAAGCTAGTATCCATCCTTCCTTCCCTGCCAAATGAGCAGTTCGTTCCATCATTCGTCACGCACGTAGGTTGGCCTGCCTATGCTCCGTAGTACGTACCCTCTCGCGTACTGCGAAGCCACGTACGTTTGCCTCCTCCAATCACTACTCGACTCGTTGTGTCACCTACAGTACAACTACACTAAGGCTGTGTTTAGTTGAGAAAATTTGGGCGAAAAGTTACTGTAGCACTTTTCGTTGTTATTTGGTAAAATTTATCCAACCATGGATTAATTAGACTCAAAAGATTCGTTTCGAACTTTACAGACAAACTATGCAATTAGTTATTTTTTTACCAACATTTAATGCTTCATACATGCGTCTAAAGATTCGATGTGATGAGTGAAAAAGGAAATATTTTATGTATGCATGACAAGTGAACGCGGCCTAATAAATGTGCGTGTGCTTTGCGTGATTACGGTACGGCATGTGGTCCGCACGCACGTACTCGATGTATATATTACTACTACTATACTATTACTTGGTACGTGCATGCGTCCGTCCTTGCGTTACGTAGTTGGTCGCGTGACCGTACCGGCCGTTTCTTTGCGGTCCACGGTCCTTTGCGCGCTCGTACCGTGGTACGTGTGGCTGTGTTTGCAGTGCAGTTACAAGCCCCCCTCGCCTTGGTAGGAATTACGGCCTGGCCTCTGGGTGACTAACTGTACGTGGTTCCTAGTAAGTAACTAGGTAGGCGCATGTGCGTTGCTACGAGACAACTAAATTATTATACTAAACACTCATCGATCGCACGATAAGATAATAATACTGTAAAATTAAATACCAACGTTAAAATGACATTTCATCAAAAAAGCAAAGTTCATGAAATTAAGACAGTCACGAAGAGCGCGGCGTCGCAGGCTCACCAACTCTACTGTATAGACCTTTTCGTGCGTTGCAACGAGAACAAATAAGGCCCTGATAATTTAAGCATGTACGTGTTGTATTGTACAAACAACGATAATGCGAGCGTGATGTTCATAATGTCAATATTACAAATTGAATTTTGTGCATGACTAAAATTCTCATTGATGGTTTGCAATCATCAAGGTACGCATTTACAATATTGTACATTTGTCGTACGAGTATATATATATATATATATATATATATATATATATATATATATATATATATATATATATATATATATATATATATATATATATAGGTATTCTATAATATATCCTGGGTACTGAATAATATTCGGTACCCGAGCCCAAATCACCCGACCCGACCCACCTCAGGCACGCTCCTCGCGTCGGTTCCCCCACTCCCAAGTCCCACCTCGACCCGAGCCAACCACGGGCCCACGCGCCGGTTCCCCCGCTCCCACCATATCGTATCGAGTTTTTTCTTTCGTTCTATAATTTCCAGATCGTGGGGAGGAGACGCCGGTTTCGCCCAGCTTGCCTCCTCCTCCGCCTCACGAGCACAGTTCTCCTTCGTCGCACGAGCACAGCTCGCCGCCACCGCTGCCTCACGAGCCCAGCTCGCCACCTCCCCCTCGCATCCGCAGCCTCCGAGGCGGGTTTCGCGGCCTCCGACGCAGGATTCGACGAACGTTCTCCTCTCCGGGGTACGACCGGCTCGGCGGGGCCAGCGGCGGTTTTCTCCTCGCCTAGGCACAACGGCCCCGCGTCACCGCCTGCTCCTGGCCAAGGCTCTTCCGCCCATGACCTGTGCGTAGCTGCGGCCGTCCATCAAATTTGCGCAGCCGTCGGGGGTGGCGCATGTGCACACGAAGGCGGCCTTGCTAGGGGCGGCATCAATGGACGAGGTGGCCGGCACTATCGAGGGTGGCACTAGCCAATGAGGTGAGCCCGGGCCCCGTCTCTGCCGCACTTAACTCTCCCCATCTATCTCACTCCTCGCAGATGCAAGGTGGAGACGCCCTGATTCGCGTGTGCTCTTGTTTTTGCTTGAGGTCAGCGCACCTGCTCGTGTATGCCGGAGCTCCTCCCAGATGAGGACCCTGCTGAGATCCGCACCAGATGAGCAAATCTCAACTTCGCTTGTCCTTCGGTTGCCCATCCGTTATGTACGTGCATGTGTTCGACTAAATTGCTCATCATGTGCTCGATGGAATGCACTAGAGAACCATGAGAAGCCTGTCGTAATTGTTTGCTTGTGCGCCGTTGCGCCATGAGAGTGATGTAGCTGATCGCATAATTACATGGTGCCTAAGGGGTGCCTTGCCAAATCCAGTTTCCATATGAGTCTATTCCCAATATGTTTTACTGCATGCTGCATCTACCTTGCCACTTTGGAATAGATGGTTTAGCTGGCATTGCCACTTCCCACTGTGCTGTAGTTGCTATATGTTGCCATAGAATGCCCAGTTTTTGTGTCTTTCAATTCTATGAAATCACTAATGAATAATGATGTTAAATCTATGCTTGTTTCTCATGCTAAATATGTGTCCCACAGGGTCTTTATTGTGCACTCTTTTGTCTTTGGTTCTTGGTAGTTTGCCTTATGTTTGAGAGGCTTCTATGCATTTCTTCTCAGGTTTGCAAATTGTTATTTGGATCATAATAATCAGCTCAAGATAGTGTAAGCGGTGAATATTCCATCAGGCAAAGGAGCATGGTTGGTTGGTTTGCCATGCCTGATTATATTTGTGTCGATACCAACAGTACAGGGGTACCCACATCCATCGCTAATAAAAAACTAAAACGACTGAAACCGCAATAGAAGGCAGCCCGCCTCGACCGCGTATCCAGTCCGCCTCGTACGAGGCCCGCTCGACGGGGGGCCTCGACCGCGCTCCGGCTCCGACTCGTACGAGGTTCGATCGATAGGGTGCCTCGACCGCGCCCCATCCCATACAGCAAGGGACCTCGACGGCGCTCCGACCCGCGCGAGGCTCGTCCGCCCGCAGGGAAGAACTCCGACTCGTGTGAGCCCGGGTCGAGCGCCTCGACTCCTTCTCTTTACCTACCCCAGGACAAAAGCCATAGCATTTAATGCGGTTACCTACTACCACCTACCGGTATGGCTGCAACCAGGATCGACGTGGAAACAATGCCCGTGTCAGATCTTACTGTTTTACCGCCCATCCCGTGATGGGAGGTGAAACCTGTCACTGTACCCACCTTACCGCGCACTGTTTACCACCGATCACCCTCGAGGGAGGATAAGACAAGGCCCGTCCTCCGCAATCTCGGGGATTCGGCCTTATCCATCCGATCTCGACCCAACCTCGACGCTCCGCACAGTTCAACCGCAAGGGAAGGACGGTGTGGCGCGGCACTCCGGGTCATTTCGCCGTCTCATCTCCCACGATGCCATGGTGTCCAGGGATGGCCGACCATTCCCAGAGCACGTCGCTACGGTCAGCTCAACAGGAATCGACAAAACATCACCTCAAAGCTCCCCGTCGTCTTGGCCTCCTCTCGCCCTATAAAAGGGCAGGCCAGGGTTCTACGGGGGGGGGGGGGGACGAACAGACAGACAATGAAGAAACACAAGAGACAACGGGCAAGACACAAGATAGAGATCGATATCTCAAGCATTCATCCTTGTCCTCTTTTTCCTCTCTTTGAGACTTGGGCTCGACGTCCTCTCTCGCATGCTTGTAACCCCTACACGAGCACTTCGGTGCAAGGAAATACAAACTTCCCCCCCGCTGGACGTAGGACCTTCTTTTGCCCGAACCAGGATAAACCCCCGTGTGTTCTCCTTGCATCACCATCCAGGAAAGAGACACGTAACATTTACTCATTGGTTTAGGACCCCCTCGGGTCCGAACACCGACAGTTGGCGCGCCAGGTAGGGGTTCGCTGCGTGCTAACGTCGCTTTCTCGCCTTTTTTCCTGGATGGCTGACCCCGAACGCCCTATTCCGTTGGCCACGGTGATCTGGTTCGGGAGTTTGGAGTTCATGTCGCTTGGCTATGGCTACGATATGGTCCTACTTCCACCCAGGCACCCAACCGACGAGGACTATGAGCTCTCCCAGCCCGGGGGAGCACTCCACCGGTACCGTCGCTCTAGGCGGGCGCGGGCCGCCCGATGACGACGAGCCCGGTACAACCACCGTCTTCACCTCGCGGAGGGTGATGGGATCCCCCGGTTCGGCACCCCCCAGCCAGGCACCGGCCCAGATCTCCTCGTGGAAGGTTTGGGTAGGATGAGCTTGACTGAGGGTAACATGCCGACGGAGAATCCCGCCGCTCCCCCGTCCGGTGAGACAACGCTGCCCGGAGCACCCATTCCGGCACGGGCAACAACATCTCCATCACCGTTTCCGTTTGGGCTAGACTTGGCTGCCCGGGTGTACGCATCTTCCATGAGCTCTCGCGTGAGTGCTTATGAGGAACTCCCCGGGCACCATCTACGCTCCACTCTGGACCTCGTTGCATCCACACCGGCTTCTAATTATCGGGACTCTACGGAGACACCGGAAACAGAGCCCCATGTGGCTGCTTCTCAACGTCGTAATCCCCGTGACGATTTGCAACGGCCACACATTCCCCCGTCATACTACTACTTTGGCGCTCCTGACTCTGACTCGGCTGACGACACCTATGATCCGACCCGCGAATGCTTCAACATCGATGTTGAAAGCACTTCGGAATTAGAGGACGAAGAGCCAGTCGAAGGAAGGCACACTTCACCTCATGTCGAGCTTCCTGCTGAGCGAGACGACCCTCAGTTCCTTGCGGATCAAGGAACACAGCTCGAGCAGATTCATGAGTTATAGGACAGGCTTGACGAGGAACGGGAAAACCTGGATCTACTCCAACAAACCCTCGAGCGTGAGCGTGCGGAACGTGCACTTGGCGGGAGAGCTCGCGAGAGGGCTCGCGACATCAACCGTCGCATCAACGAGGACCGGGTGGTCGACCCCCCGGTTTTCGCTCGAGCCAGTCAGAACGTCGTCGCCGCCGCCATGCTCCTCCGCAACATGCCCAAGCCGTCAAACCCCAACGCCCGTCAGGCCCGAGATGAAATCCGAGAACTCTTCGAGACCACTGCCATGCAGCAGGCCGAGAGCTCTGCCTCGAGGCGACGCGAGGCAGCCTCAGAGCGGATCATCGAGCCCTCCCGACAGGAGAGAGAGGCCTCGGTTCACCCCGAGCCTGCCCGGTGAAATCGGGTAGCTCTAGCCCCTGAGTCCACCACCAATGACCACGAGCCTCGAGACACCCGTGGCAACATCATCGAGCGCCGCACGCGCAAGCACGGTGATGGCGTGCCTCGAGGCTACCACGTCCACAGGGGCGGACGCTACGACAGTTCGGAAGATCGTAGCCCTTCACCTGAGCCCCCGGGTCCTTGGGTCTTCAGTAAGGCTATCCATGAGACGGTGCTCCCGGCTCGGTTTTGCCCCCTCCCCCACGACTCTCGCCAAGTACAACGGTGAAACCAAACCCGAACTTTGGCTCACCGATTTCCGCTTGGCGTGTCAGTTGGGCGGGGCCACCGACGACCGGGTCATCATTCGACAACTCCCCCTGTTCCTCTCTAACACCGCCCGAGCCTGGCTTGAGGATCTCCCACCTTGATAGATCCACGACTAGGAAGATCTCGTAAGGGTGTTTGAGGGCAATTTCAAGGGAACCTACATGCGCCCCGGCAACTCGTGGGACCTCCGGAGCTACAAGCAGAAACCAGGTGAATCCCTCCGGGATTACATCCGGCGCTTCTCCCGGCAGCGTACCGAGCTCCCCAACGTCACCGACTCCGACGTAATTATGGCCTTCCTCTCCAGCACCACCTATAAGGAGTTGGTCCGAGAGTTGGGCCATAACATTCCACTCACTGCCAACGGGTTGATGGACATTGTCACCAACTTCGCCACCGGCGAGGAGGCGGTTGGTGCAATCTTTGGTGGCGACCTGGAAAAGGGGAAGCAGAAGGTCGATGATCCCGCGAGCTCCACCTGGGGCTCCAAGAGAAACAACCGCAAGAAGAAGAAAGGCCAACAGGGCAAACTCGAGGCCCCGGCCGACGAGCTCGTTGCTGCTACCGAGCATAAGAAGCCTCGAGGCCCCCCTCGGCGGGGGCATCTTCAACAAGGTGCTCAAAGAGCCATGTCCCTACCACAAGGGGCCCACTAACCATAACCTCGAAGACTGTCATATGCTTCGCAGGTACTTTGGGGGTGCCGGCGTCAAGAAGGACGACAAGAAGGAGGACCCCAAGGGTGACGACAAGGATGGGGGATTCCCCGAGATCCACGACTGCTTCATGATCTACGGAGGGCCCTCGACCTGCCTCTCGGCGCGCCAGCGCAAGCGAGAACGGCGTGAGGTTTTCTCCGTACAAATGGCAGTCCCCCGCTTCCTTGATTGGTCTGCGGTGGCCATCACTTTCGACCGTGACGACCACCCAGACTACGTCCCCAACCCGGGAGTCTATCCGCTCATTGTTGACCCCGTCATCGCCAACACACGCCTCACCAAGGTGCTCATGGACGGCGGAAGCAACCTCAATATCATCTACTCCTAGACCCTGGACCTTCTGGGGATCGAGAGAGCGCGCCTCCAACCTAGCGTCGGGGCTTCCACGGAGTCGTGCCAGGGAAACGGGCGGAACCCCTCGGACGGGTTGATCTGCCTGTTTGCTTTGGCACACCGGCCAACTTCAGAAAGGAGACTCTCACTTTCGAAGTGGTCGGATTCCGTGGAACGTACCACGCTATCCTAGGGCGCCCATGCTACGCCAGGTTCATGGCAATTCCGAACTACACCTACCTCAAGCTCAAGATGCTAGGCCCAAACGGTGTCATCACTGTAGGGCCCTCATATGAACATGCCTACGAGTGCGACGTCGAGTGCGTCGAGCACAGCGAGGCTGTTTTGGAGTCAGCGATCTTGGCTGCAGACCTCGACGGTCTCGCCGATGCGATTCCCAACCCAAAACGCCATGCCGGCAGCTTCGAGCCCGCGGAAGATGTCAAACTCGTACCCCTCGACCCCGCTGATCCCAAGGGGAAGGCGCTGAACATCAGCGCCACCCTCGATCCTAAATAGGAAGCAGTGCTCGTTGACTTTCTCCGCGCAAACGTCAACATCTTTGCGTGGAGTCCCTCGGATATGCCGGGCATACCTAGGGAAGTCGCCGAGCACGCCTTGGAGATCCAGGCTGGATCCAAACCGGTGAAGCAATGCCTGCGTCGCTTCGATGAGGAGAAGCGCAGGGTCATCGGCGAGGAGATACACAAGCTGTTGGAGGCCGGATTTATCAAGGAGGTTCATCATCCCGAGTGGCTAGCTAATCCTGTATTAGTTAGGAAAAAGAGTGGGAAATGGAGGATGTGTGTAGACTATACCGGTTTAAATAAAGCATGTCCAAAAGTTCCCTTTCCTTTGCCACGCATTGATCAGATCGTGGATTCCACTGCGGGATGTGAAACTCTCTCATTCTTAGATGCATACTCCGGCTACCACCAAATCAAAATGAAGGAGTCCGACCAGCTTGCGACTTCATTCATCACCCCATTCGGCATGTATTGCTACGTTACGATGCCCTTCGGTCTTCGGAACGCGGGGGCTACGTACCAGCGATGCATGCAGCACATTTTTGGAAAGCACATCGGGTCGACCGTCGAGGCTTATGTCGACGACATCGTTGTCAAAACCAAACAAGCCGACGATCTGGTCAATGACCTCGACGTTGCGTTCAAATGCCTCCGGGCAAAAAACATCAGACTCAATCCAGAGAAATGCGTCTTTGGCATCCCACGAGGTATGTTTTTAGGGTTCATCGTGTCTAAACGCGGCATCGATGCCAACCCTGAAAAAATCTCTGCAATAACCAAGATGGGCCCCATCCGAGATCTGAAGGGCGTACAGAGGGTCACAGGTTGCTTGGCGGCACTCAGCCGTTTCATTTCGCGCCTCGACGAAAAAGCACTCCCTCTGTACCGTCTCTTGAAGAAATCAGAGCATTTTTCCTGGACCCTTGAGGCTGAAGAGGCCCTCACAAAACTCAAGGCCACACTTTCTAACCCACCAATCCTTGTCCCTCCAACCCCGGGGGAACCGCTCTTACTCTATGTCGCCGCGACATCGCAAGTAGTCAGTGCTGCCCTGGTTGTCGAACGGGCCGAGGAGGCACATACCTTGCTCGTCCAGAGGCCGGTCTATTTCATTAGCGAGGTACTCTCTGAAACCAAGATTCGATACCCACAGATCCAGAAACTGCTATATGCCATCATCCTGACACGGCGCAAGCTCCGACACTACTTCGAGGGTCACCCGATTACTGTGGTTTCTTCTTTCCCCCTGGGAGAGATAGCCCAGAACCGGGAAGCCTCGGGTAGGGTTACCAAATGGGTAGTCGAACTCATGGGCGAGACTTTGTCCTATGCGCCGTGAAAAGCTATCAAGTTGCAGGTGTTAGCAGATTTCCTGGCTGAGTGGACCGACACCCAACTCCCCCCTACACAGCTTCAGGCGGAGCTGTGGACCATGTACTTCGACGGGTCATTGATGAAAACAGGAGCAGGCATGGGTTTGCTCTTCGTCTCACCCCTCGGGGTTCACATGCGCTACGTCATCCGGCTTCATTTTCCTGTGTCTAACAACGTCGCTGAATACGAGGCGCTCGTCATGGGATTAAGAATCGCCGTCGAGCTCGAGGTCCGACACCTTGATGTTCGAGGTGACTCCCAACTCGTGATCGATCAGGTCATGAAGAGCTCGAGCTGCCGTGACCCCAAGATGGAAGCCTACTGCCAAGAAGTACGGCGCCTCGAGGACAAGTTTCACAACCTCGAGCTCAACCACATCGCACGCAGGTATAATGAAGCCACCGATGAATTGGCAAAAATCGCGTCCAGTCGAGCTACGGTTCTACCGGACGTTTTCATAAAAGACCTTCAGCAGCCATCCGTCGACCTCGGGCCAGACAGAGGGGTTGACGGGACGTCACTCGACCCTCCACCTGAGGCAGAAGCCCCCTCGACCGGGCTGAAGCCATGCAGGTGGAAGACTTGACCCCACCATCTGACCTCGAGCCTGACTGGCGCGTCCCGTACCTCGACTACCTCAGCCAAGGGGAACTCCCCTCGGATAAGACTGAGGCTCGACGGATCGCACGCCGGGCCAAAACCTTTGTAATCATGGGCGACAGCAGAGAGCTCTACCGCCGTAGCCCTACTGGTATCCTCCAACGATGCATCACAAATGAGCAAGGCAGGAACCTGCTCAGCGATCTCCACTCGGGGGCTTGCGGTCACCACGCAGCACCTCGAACCCTCGTCGGAAACGCTTTTTGACAAGGATTCTATTGGCCGACCGCGGTCTCCGACGCTGTCAAGCTAGTACGCTCCTGCAAGGGTTGCCAATACTACGCGAGACAAACCCATCTTCCGGCACATGCCCTGCAAACTATCCCCATCACATGGCCGTTTGCTGTTTGGAGGCTCGACTTTGTCGGACCATTGAAAAGGACAACTGGCGGCTTCACCCACTTGCTCGTCGCAATCGACAAATTCTCCAAGTGGATCGAGGCCCGCCCTATCACCAGCATCAGGTCCAAACAAGCTGTGCTCTTCTTCACCGACATTATTCATCGCTTTGGGGTCCCCAACTGTATCATCACAGACAATGGCACCCAGTTCACTGGCAAAAAGTTTTTGGATTTCTACGATAGCCACCACATCCGAGTGCTCTGGTCAGCCGTGGCCCATCCAAAAACAAACGGTCAGGTGGAACGTGCCAATGGCATGGTCCTACAAGGCCTGAAGCCCATAATCTTTGACAAACTAAATAAACATGGCAAAAGATGGGCTGCCGAGCTACCCTCGGTCCTGTGGAGCCTAAGAACAACACCGAGTCGAGCCACGGGGTTCACTCCGTTCTTCTTAGTCTACGGGTCTAAGGCTATGCTCCCAACTGATATAGAATACGGATCCCCAAGGTTGAAGGCCTACAACAAAAGAAATAACAACGCCACAAGACAGGACGCCCTCGACCAGCTTGAGAAAGCCCGAGATGTGGCTCTGTTGCATTCTGCCAGGTACCAGCAGGGTCTCTGACGCTACCACGATAGACACGTCCGCAAGCGTGACCTCAACGTCGGTGACTTGGTGCTACGGCAAAACCAGAACACCAAGGGACGACACAAGCTCACACCATCATGGGAAGGGCCGTCCATCATCGCAGAAGTACTAAAGCCGGGCACCTACAAGCTATCCAACGAGAAGGGCGAAATCCTCACCAACGCTTGGAACATTGAACAGCTACGTCGCTTCTTTCCTTAAAAAGCCTCAAGGCTCTGTAATTTCTTTTTCATCAATAAAGAATACAGCGATGTTCAAACTTTCGTTTCACAATGAGGAAGGATCGACTCTGCACTCCCAGAATCGACCCTCCCTCAGGGGCTACAAGGGGGGAACCCCCCAGTCCCCGAAAAAACTTATGCTCTTTTTTAAATTTAAGAACCGCTTCTTAGATCGACTTCGCTGCAAGAGCATCCTAAGGTTCGAAAGGGCTCTCGAGTCAGGAGTATCACCTACGCCTCTGAGGCTACGGTACCTCCACTCACCCCTCACACCTTTTAGAGGTGCGACTTCACGCTAGGGAGACCTAAATAGCGGTTCCTAACTTTGAAAAAGAACATACCCCCTGTCGCTTAGATCAGGTTCTCACACGATTTACAAGGCCGCAACATCACCCTGAAGCTCGAGGGCAGTTGAGCCATGAGATCACTTACGCCCCCGAGGCTACGGTACCTCCACTCGCTCCCTTACGCCAAAGGATGCAACTGCGCTCTAAGTAAATCACGCGAGAACATGATTCAAGCGATAAAGGGAAGAAAAGCTCGAATAAAACTAAATTAACCACGAATCGGTTTATGTTTCGAGTTTTTAGGGCCTTCGAGGCCACCACGACCAAAATTCAAAATACTAACTTATTACATGGGCCTTCATGCCCAGATTTGGCTCATAGGCCCTCATCGTCAGCAGGCGGAACCACCTCGGCTTCGAAAAGCGAGGCCAGATGACTTCCAGGCTCTTCCGCGGCTTCAATCAGCTCCAGGCAGGCATCCTCGTTCTCCTCGTCTGTCCAATCTGGGTCTGTGATGAAGCCCTCAGTGATGAGCTTCATGTCGAACACAAACCCTGAACGGACGACGGCCAGTGCCCTCTTCACGCCGTGATGGAGGTCGTCCCGTATCTTCTCCCGGGCAAGGCGACCCAGCGCCACCATCCGACGGGCAAAGGAGTTCCCCGAAACATCTTTCCCAGTGTCAGCATCAGGCTCGACCCCCAGGACATCACACACGGTGGTAATCGCGCCTTGGAGCAGCTGGGTCCTCTGGATCTCGGCTTCGAGGAGGCTCTGGAAGGAGTTGGCAGAAGATTGGGCCTCTTGATTCTCCCTCTCTAGCTCTGAAACACGATAAACAAATTAATACCCAACACGGGGCCCTCAACGTCGTGGCCGTAACCATCACACTTACCCTCGATATAGGTCTACAGGCCCACGACCTCGTCGCGAAGCCCCCCGCACGTTCGCTCGAGCCCTCGGAGGGCGCTGTCCTTGTCACCGATGGTCGCCTTTAGCGCCTCGATCTCTTGCCGAGCAGCCTCGAGAGCTGCATCCTTTCTCTTGGACGGCTCCCTTCAGCGTCGTGACCTCGTCTTTCAGAGCATCAGAATGAGCGGCGGCCTGCTCGACCTCGACATTGAGGGTGTCGCGCTGATGGCTAACCTGGGAGACATCCTCCTCGAGCTCCTTCACCCATGCCGACAGGGGCTCGAGATCTCTACGGGCCTGGGTAGCCTCCTCCCGAGCCTTATCCATGTCAGTACGCATCACGACTTCGGCCGCCCAAGCCTGCATCGCCTCCTCCTTCACCACCGCGTACGCGACACGCAGCTCAGCCATTTCGGCGTTCTGATCGGAAAGCCATTTCTGGGCCTCCTCGACCAGGACCCGTTGCTGAGACAGCACGGCCCACACGCCACTCTCATCCTGGATGAAGAGTGACTTGTGACGGGAGTACTCCTTCAGCTCCTGAACGCAATTCGAAAAAATCGAAAAGGTTAAAAAGCCGAGGGAAAAAGACACCAACAAAACCACGGAGAAAGACGACGGATCGATCATACCTTGGTGGCATCCCGCATACTCCGCACGGCCTCGGACGCCACTCCGAGCAACCGATCAAGGTGCCGGTGGACGCCCTCGAGGTATTCCCATCGGTGCACTTCATCTTTGTCGTTCAGGACAAAGATGGGCTCGACGTCGGGGTTCGTGGCATCCCTAAACTGGAGGGACGCCCCCCCTACCTTGGTATCTCTGCCTCTGCCCACGCTATCACCAGCGCGGCGATGTCGGGCCATGACGACGACGACCCGGCCGGGGCGTCTCCCGGTCCCGCGGAAGGACCGGCCTCGCCCGCAGTCTCCACCTCTCCAACGACCGTCGAGGCACCGGCCTGATCCGCGGCCTCGCCCTCTCGACCCCCATCACTTATTTCCCTTTGTCCAGGGGGGTGTCGTTGAGGGTAAGGTCCACGGTCATGGGTGCCCGCCCTCCTAAGGGAACTGGCCCCTCCGGAGCCGGCGCCTCGATCGACGACGGCTCCGGTGCCCGCGTGAAAGTCCCTAGTTTGGTTTTGGCTAATTGATGAAACCTAGGACTAACCTTTTTATCTAAGTGGATGATTTAGATAAAGGTGGTCATTGCATATGAGACATGACATTGACTCATGTGACCAAGATGATGAAGACCAAGATGAGGCTTGGCTCGATGGACCGGTTGTGAAGGTGAAGGGCAAGTCGAGGCTTCGAAGCGAAGGACCATGCGATGGTGAAGCTTGAGCAAGACTTAGCGCCGATGGACTGATGCAACGGTGAAGAGCAAGTGAAGTCAAGGTCGATGGATCGAGACGGTCATGTGATGATATGAAGTGGATCATATCATTTGGAGAAACAAAATGGGCTCAAGGCAAAGGTATAACCATAGGGCCATTTTATTTTACACTCAAGACACCATAGAGGGTGTGAGTGGTTTAGGATCGATAGCCGAACTATTAAGAGGGGAAGTCTTATCGGTTATTCGATGCACGGGTGCCACTAGGTGAATTCATGAAGTGCATTGCATGTAGGGCCTAGTGAGCTAATTGGAAAACCTTTGAAAATGATTGAGAAAATGCTAACACACAAGCACATGGAGATGTACACTTGATGGTGTTGGCACATTTGCAAAGGTGGCGTTGGTCGCGCTGTGGTTTGCGGGTAGAGAGGGGTTTGGGTTCCTCTCTCCCTCCCGCCGAGCGTGCGAGCGCGGGATTCAGGCGATTTCGGGGAAATGAAATGCCTATTTTCCACTACGTCGGAAGTTGGAAAAGAAACAGAAGCGAACGGAGGTCACAGAGGTGACCGGACGCTGCACCGGACGCGGTCACGGTGTGACCGGACGCGTCCGGTCAGTACAGCGCGGTATCAGGCGCTCGGGTGCTAGGGTTTGCAACCGGCGCGTCCGGTCACTCGCGGGACCGGCGCGTCCGGTCATGCGCCCAGAAGGAACTGAGGTTCACAAAGGACGATCGGACGCGGGGCGCGTCCGGTCACACGCGATCGGACGCGTCCGATCGTTGAAGGAGCTTACTGGACTCCGACCGGACGCTGGCACTGTCGCGTCCGGTCGTTACAAGGGGCGCGTCCGGTCGTTACTTCGCGGGCGCGCGATGCTGTGCGATCGTTGCGTCCGGTCATTCGAAGCAGCGCGTCCGGTCGTTTGACAGGCGCGTCCGGTCGTTGCCTAGGGCGCGTCCGGTCGTTGGTTTGACCGTTGAGGGTCAGTGACCGTTGGAGGATCGGACGCGGTTGAGCGCGTCCGGTCGTTTTGAGAGGCGCGTCCGGTCATGGGGTTTGACCGTTGGCGCAGTGACCGTTGGAGGATCGGACGCGGTTGAGCGCGTCCGGTCAGTTTTGACCGGCGCGTCCGGTCATCCCGACAGAACCCAGTGAAGGGGTATAACGGCTCTATTTGGATGGGATGCTTATAAATACTCGTTGGCCGGCCCTTGGGGAGGTAACCAGTGATTTCTAACATTCTTGTATATCCTTTGAGCTAGAACATCTCCTCCCACTCATCTCTCTTGAGTGATTGCAAATCATAAGTGAGATTGAGTGATCCCAAAGTGCATTGCATAGCTTGAGGGCATCTAGTGGCACTTGTGGGTGGTATAGCCGGTGGATTTCTTGTTACTCTTGGAGAGTACCGCTCCTAGCCGGCTTGGAGATTGTTGGAGGCGTTGGCAAGAGAAGGTGATTGTTCTTGGCCACCTCCGGTTGTTTGTAAGAGGTTCTTGTGCTTTCCTCGGCGGGACGCCAAAAACAACTCTATTACATTGCGCGTGTCATTGAGTTACCTCACTTGAGAGTGGTGTCTTGCGGTGCCTTGCGGGGCGTGCCTTGAGGGGCAAGTGACTTGAGGGTCGCACCGAGGAACCATCTAAGTGTTGGTCGACACAACCGGTGACGTAGCTTGTCGGTGCACAAGTGAACACCGGGTGAACAAAAATATTGTGTCTCTTGTCTCCCGGTGATTGGTCTCCATATTGTGTTGTTGTCAAAATTGATTGATTGTATATCATCTTGGTGATTGGCAACATCTTCACTCCACCGTTGGTATAAGATACACAATCCTATCTCTTGCATTTACTTTTACTAGATTATCTTGTGTAGCTCTAGTAGTAGCCTTTACTAGTAGTTGTTAGCTTGCTCACTAGTGTATAAATAGTGACATAGCTCTTGTGTGAACTAGAGATCATAATCTACTAGACTTGTGGATAGGAGGCTTGCATCACAACCCTTGGCTAAGCAAAACTCGCTTTACGCCGTTTGTTATTCTAACAAGTTTGCTTAGTGTTTCTCGTAGAAATTTTTAATAGGCTATTCACCCCCCCTCTAGCCATCTAGGACCTTACACCGCGCCTCGATCGTTAGCGCCCCCGGAGCCAGCGCCTCTTCTTCTAGTGCTCCGGTCAGGGGCTTGGCCGCCCCGCCCTCCGCCGTACCCGCTGGCTGCGCCGACGGGTCTTGCTGCGACCGCGACCCCCTCACCGGGGCCGCCTCCTGCCCCGATGCCGACGCAACCTCCTCCATGGTCACGTCAGCACCCGCCCGCTCCACGCCGCAAATAGGTGCCTCACCCGTCACGACCTCGACGGCGGCCTCGGCCATCGCCGACGGCCTGGGCCCCGCCTCGACGGCATCGTGCGCCTCCACCTCCGCCGGTTCGGACCCCTCCACGGCAGGATCAGGGCTAGCAACCGCCGTGGCATCCACTGCCCCCCGCCATTGTCGCAGGCGCCCCTTCACGGCCTCGACCTGCCGGACCCAGGCCGCATCCTGCTCCGACGTTCGTTTAAGGACAACGGCGCTGGCCCGCAGCGACTTCGCGGGGGTAGGCCCCATCGGCTCTTCCTTCCACTTTAACCTGCAAAGTGAGAAGGAATGTCAGCCAACGGATCCGGATAAGGGCAGAACAACCAAGCGAAAATGCTTACCTGGAAATCGGCACTAAGGGCCTCGACCCCGTGCGAGCCGAGCCTCCCGGAGCGGTCGGTTGAGGCCTCGCAGCAGCCCCACCAGCAGGCTGGGCGCTCGTTGGGGCCCTGACCGATGCACCGCTCTGCGCCTTCTGTGCCTCCGAGGCCAGCTGGCCTCGGGTTCTCACGCCTGCCGTCGCCGCCGCCGATGATGACACCGGTACCGCCGCCCCAGCCCCTGTCCGAGCTTGCGAGGCCTAGGCTGGTACGAACGTCCCCGTTGACCCCTCTTGCGGGGTCCGGGGTAAAGCGGCCCCTCCCGTCGAGGGGCCCGTCTCCTTCTCCGTCTTCTCCTCCTCCTCGGGCGCCTCGACCACGATGACCGAAGAGGACGCCCCCTGATAGGCTCCGGCAGGGGGTGAATATCGAGAAGGCCCCCCAGTCTGGTCGCGGTCTCATACCGTGACAGGGCATCATCGTCTTTGCCGCTGCTATCGTCATCCTCCCCCGAGATCGTCTCGGAAGGCGACGAAGCCAGGGGGACCCCGTCGATGGTCTGCTGGCGCCGGAGCCTCTTCAACGCCTCCGCCTCTTTGGCCTTGCGGATTGCCCGCTTCTTGGCCGTCTCCTTGGTTTACTTCTTCTTGGAGGCATGCTGGCGTCGAGCCTCCTGGGCGGGCCGGTCCTCTGGGACTGGCGGACGCGTTTCCCGCAAGGCCGACAAATCCTACGCGTCGGCCTCGACCAAATCAGTGAAATCCAAAAAATAAACGAAATCAACAAACATACTAGCCCTAAGATACGTACCACGGGCTCGAACCCTTCGGTAGGTCTCATAGGGACCCGGTTGGCCTCCTCCACCTTGAAGTTCCCAACCATCCGGTGCGCTCGCCGAAGGACCTCCTCGAGGGCAAGGGATTCATGGGACATCCGGGTCCCCTCTAGAGATGCCTCTGGAGTCATCTGGTCGAGGCGGAGACGACGCCGGCACAACGGCATCACCCTGCGGCGATGGAAGGCCGCGGCCACCGCCGCAGTCGTCAAGCCCCGAAGGCGAAGCTGCTGCAGCGCCGCCAGCAGCGGGTCCAGGCACGGCTTCTCGGCTTCCGGCACTCCGTACGTCCAGCGATCCTCTCGGGCGGTCAGCACGCGGCCGGTGTACCTCAGCAACTGATTTTCATCGTTGCGGAGGTAGAACCAACCCTCGTGCCACCCGCTGTTCGAAGAAATGAGGTAAGCCGGGATGTACAGATCCGCCCGGCCCGACCTCACCTGCAGGACGCAGCTCCCTACTCGAGCCGCGCACAGGACGCCCTTCTCCCCCGCCTTCTTGGCGAAGAGCTCGGCCTTGAAAAGGTGAAGCCACAGGTTCCACTGCAGCTCCACCCCAAGGTAGCCCTCGTAGACCGCCGCGAAGATGGCGGCCTGCGTGACGGCGTTGGGGGCAAGGTGGTGAAGCTCCACCCGGTAGTAGTGGAGGAGCGTGCGCATGAAGACGGACGCCGGCACGCCGAACCCCCGCTCATGGAAGCAAACGAAGCTCACCACGTACCCTTCAGGGGGCGCCGGCTCCCGGTGGGCAGGGGGCGGCGCGATCCACTCCGGCTGCGACCTGCTCGTCCTTGGCCGCAGCAGCCCGTCCTCGACCAACTCTTCCAACCTCCTCTCCGTCACCGAGGAGGCGGCCCAGTCATCGGCGGGGAGGATCTGGCTCTTTCCTGCCATCAGTGCTGTCGGAAAGGGGGGTGGATGGAGAGGATGCAGTGGCGGCAGCGACGCGGGCGGAGAGCGTGATAAGGCAAGGGTTGTCTGGGGCAGAAGATTGCAGGAGCGCAAGGAACAGGTGGGGAACGCAGACTCCTAGGCCTTGATTTTATATGCCCAGGCAGAAGCCCAACGGCCGCGCGAAAAGGTAGGAACAGTTTCCCGCATTAAACGCGCCCACCTAACCGTTTCCTTACATCTCGCAGGAATTGGGCACGTGGCCGTCCCCCACGTCGTAACCGTACGCCACGTCGCCCACTACCACGCCGATCTTGCCTCTCCTCCTAAAAAGACGCGCCCGGCTAACGGGCGGGGGAGGGATCCGCGGACGGATATTCCTAGATACCTGGGAAACGGGCCCCGAGCCCGGTATGAGCCTCGAGGGAGCAGAAGCTGGCCCTCGACCAGGGTTCGACAGCTGCCCTCGAGCAACGGTGTTAGGGATGACCAAGGGTGCACCCGTACATGGCCAGGGCTCGAGCCACGCTCTCGAGGCACCCTAGGACGTATTCGAGGCTGAAGGAGGAGGTCGACGTAGGAATCCCCTCGGAGGAGGCACCGAGCCCTCGAATCCTGTCGCAGGGAATCGAGATCCACGTGACCACTTCTTGGCATCCTTGAGAGCGCCTCCGGGCCACTAGCCGACCCCTAACGACTGGGGCACGGGCTCTCACTGGAATTCCCCCGCTAGCAGCTCACCGGAGGCCGTCGGAACTCGCCCAAACGAGGGTAGTACGACGCTCTCCACCCCTCCTCCTTTTTCGGAAAAGGAGCATGAGGGACGGACAGTAAAAGACGGCCGAGACTCTGATCGACCTTGTGCGCGCGAGGCTCGGGGGCTCGACCGTGGAAACCTAAATCTTGAGGGATCGAAAGCTGGCCCTCGACCAGGGTTCGACAGCTGCCCTCGAGTAAACAGAGTCAGGGATGACCCAGGGATGACCCAGGGTGACCACTTCTTGGCATCCTTAAGAGCGCCTCCGGGCCACTAGCTGACCCCTAACGACTGGGGCACGGGCTCTCACTCGAATTCCCCCGCTAGCAGCTCACCGGAGATCGTCGGAACTCGCCCATACGAGGGTAGTACGGTGTTCCCCACCCCTCCTCCTCCTTCTTGAAGGAGGAGCGTGAGGGTCGCACAGCAAAAGACGACCATGACTCTGATCGACCTCGTGCGCGCGAGGCTCGAGGGCTTGACCGCAATGAATCATTCCCTAATAAAACGAATACAAGACCTCGGAGGAGTCTCAACACTCCACCGAGGCCTCGGGGGCTACACTCGGCGGGTGCGCTCGCGCGCCCCCACCGAAAAAAATCACGACGCTACGACTCAAGTTCAAACAAACCTCTGGGAGAGTGATCACACACTCACCCAAAGGCTCGGGGGCTACTGTCGATACCAACAGTACAGGGGTATCCACATCCATCGCTAATAAAAAACTAAAACGACTGAAACCGCAATAGAAGGCAACCCACCTCGATCGCGTATCTAGTCCGCCTCGTACGAGGCCTGCTCGACGGGGGGCCTCGACCGCGCTCCGGCTCCGACTCGTACGAGGCCCGATCGATGGGGCGCCTCGACCGCGCCCCATCCCGTGCAGCAAGGGACCTCGACGGCGCTCCGACCCGCGCGAGGCTCGTCCGCTCGCAGGAAAGAACTCCGACTCGCGTGAGCCCGGGTCGAGCGCCTCAACTCCTTCTCTTTACCTACCCCAGGACAAAAGCCATAACATTTAATGCGGTTACCTACTACCACCTACCGGCATGGCTGCAACTAGGATCGACGTGGGAACAATGCCCGTGTCAGATCTCACTGTTTTACCGCCCATCCCGTGATGGGAGGTGAAACCCGTCACTGTACCCACCTTACCACGCACTGTTTACCACCGATCACCCTCGAGGGAGGATAAGACAAGGCCCGTCCTCCGCAATCTCGGGGATTCGGCCTTATCCATCCGATCTCGACCTGATCTCGACCCAACCTCGACGCTCCGCACAGTTCAACCACAAGGGAAGGACGGTGTGGCACGGCGCTCCGGGTCATTTCGCCGTCTCGTCTCCCACGACACCATGGTGTCCAGGGATGGCCGACCATTCCCAGAGCACGTCGCTACGGTCAGCTCAACAGGAATCGACAAAACATCACCTCAAAGCTCCCCGTCGTCTTGGCCTCCTCTCGCCCTATAAAAGGGCAGGCCAGGGTTCTACGGGGGGGACGAACAGACAGACAACGAAGAAACACAAGAGACAACAGGCAAGACGCAAGATAGAGATCGATATCTCAAGCATTCACCCTTGTCCTCTTTTTTCTCTCTTTGAGACTTGGGCTCGACGCCCTCTCTCGCATGCTTGTAACCCCTACACGAGCACTTCGGTGCAAGGAAATACAAACTCCCCCCCGCTAGACGTAGGGCCTTCTTTTGCCCGAACCAGGATAAACCTCCGTGTGTTCTCCTTGCATCACCATCCAGGAAAGAGACACGCAGCATTTACTAGTTGGTTTAGGACCCCCTCGGGTCCGAACACCGACAATTTGGAAGAGATTTTTTAGGTAGTTTGGAAGGATTCACGGAATTGTTAATCTAATATTTCATATCTTCTTGCAGGTACATGCCAGATGTAATTAAAAGGGATATGGAGTCAGTAAGGCCAGAAGTGATGGAGTATATTACTCTAATTTGGTAACTACTGTATTTTTTTTATATGTAGCATTCTTGGTTGAAAATGACAGGCTCATGCTTGGTAGCTAATCCATATGTCAACGTCTGTGTAGATTGAGAACATAGAATTAGTACTTCTGGATTCTTCATACAATCCAGAGTCCATTTTTTTTAAAAAAATGAATGAATGTGTGACAAATTGGTGATTATTTTAGCTCTGAATTCTGATTTTTCCTATTCTAATTTCCATATTTGATTTGGTGAGTCATTAATCTATTGCCACTACTCATTTGCATGCAGATGGGAGACCCTTTATGCCGAAGGACTTTCTTCATGCAGCACTGCTGGAGTACTCATGTAGTATAAGGTCAATTCTTCCACAATAATTTATCCTGCTACGCAACATACTAAATCAGAAACCAGCTTTCATGCTTCCAATCGATCAAATTGGGCATATCCATCACTCCTCATTTGAGTACATGGGAAATTATGCTACATAAATAGGCAAACAACCATAGCCATCAGGTTTCTCCTTGCTAATCATGAGTTTGGGAAGGACCTTAGTCCTTTGTGTTCTTAAGATTTGTCTGCAGTAGATTATTATTGTCTTTATTCTCTGGTTTCATTACAACCATGTACAGTTGTAGACCATTGCCCTCTTTTATCTTACCAAATAATATATATATTTCAATATGGTGCTCTTCTACTGGTTGTCTACTTGATTACTATTGCCTTTGTGCTCTGGTTTCATTACAAATATATATTTTGTACAACGATATTTAGTTAATACATAATTATTTAAAACCTGAAATTAACTTTAGAATTCAATAGGAGCTTTTTGTGCAGCCAAGATGTTCTCGAGCGGGCGCTTCTCTGCTTCTCGTTAGCGGCGGCTCGTCCCCTCCTCAACCGATGCCTGCTGTTGCTCCCATTATCTAGAGAAGCGACATCAGATTCTCCCTAACTCTTTACAGTGGCTACCGCTCCCCATCATCCCGATAGGCGGCGTCAGCTGGTCCCCTATTTCTCGATTGGCGGCGGTGGCCACACAAGGGTTTGGTGGCACAAGCAATCCAAATCTTGTTTGGTACAACTTTTCCTCCACAATGTTCTTGATTTCTTCGTATGAACTAAACAATAGCCTGCTACCCTCTCCTTTATTCGACTCTCCTGTTGTGTTTTGTTGATGATCAACATTGGTGGCGACTGTTTGTGGTTATCGATTGTTTGGTGATGATGATGTATGTTCCATGTTTGTGTGAATGTTACTATATTGAGGTCTCTCACATGGTTGGTCGTGAGTTTTTTTTAATACATTAGCAAATTGCTTCTAATATTAAATTGCATGTTTACATAGGAAACAAATCCCATTTAGATAGTAATTAGGATTTTATCCAAATGATAGAATAATCCGTTTTCAGTATGTGATTCCATCTTGTATAGACATCTGTTATTCTGAATTTTATTTGACATGACGTGGCCTCAAATTGGGGACAGAACAGATACCCGTTTTTTGTAATAATGCATCACAATTATCTCTATTCTGATAGTTTGTGAGGCTGCAATGTTACACCACTGAAGTTTTAGCTTGTATATAAGCTGGTATCCCGAGCACAAGCTTTAAACTCACATTTGCTTTCAATGTAAGCACAACGTTTCCGAAACATGAAATGTTCCTGGTTCAATCTTTAATTCAATTTTGTTATTTAAAATTTAGTGTAGTCTGTTTCACAATAGTCTCATGTATTGCACGCCTCTGGAAATGGAAATTGTGAGCAAGGGATTGTGATATTCATGTATGCAAAACCTTCTCCATGCTCCTCTCAAGCCGTCAAGCTCATGTAGTTTTTACCGATTATACAGTAGAACTTATATTTTCTTTTCTTAGTTATCCATTTAATTTAACAGTTTCAAGAATGTTACTCCTGATTCAGTTCATATCTTACTAGACAGGAACATAAGTGGATATTGCATTTTTTGTAACTCCTTGATATTTTTAAACATACTATTTACCATATTGCTTTTGCTTTGATGCTTCTGTTTGTGGGTACATGTATAAACTAAATCTGCTGTCAACTAGCTTTTTCCCCAATTGCTTGTTTGATCATGCAATCCACAGCTGATGATACAACGCATATATGCATGCTTACAGCTTACTTTTTTCATTAAACCTGTACAGGTCACAAGGGCACAATATTCAGAGCAAGCTGACCACCATCTTCACATTGGTTATGTGGGGGATCCTAAATTGACTGCCCCATTGGAGCGAGACATTGTATTACATGGTGACTACTATCTGAAAAAAAAGTTATGCAGAGGTGATTTTTTTCACATCATTTTATTAATTACCTAGTTAAACCTACCAATGTTTATATGCACACAAATGCCACTGGTTTTCTAGAGCTATACATACATGTTTGTGTATTTCCAGTTCATTTTCAGCTAACGTGTCTAGGTACCGATCCATCCTATGCTGTCCAAGTGTCCAATTCCTCTTGATTTCATATTTTTTTTTCCATTTTCAGCATAATTTTCTTTGTGTGAATTTATGTTAGTTCCACGTGATTTATCCAATTTCTTAAAAATTGTGCAGACTAAAGAAGTATACCTTCTGAACTTTTTTGCTACATTATCTACATTGTAACTGATGGGAGTTTAAGAAATTTGGATCAGCTGGTCAGCTGGAGCTCAGCTTGGATCAGCTGGTCAGCTGGAGCTCAGTTTCGATCAGCTTCTAGCGTGAGCTCCCAAACTTTTATGCTACATTATCTACATTGTAACTAATGGGAGTTTAAGAAATTTGGATCAGTTGGTCAGCTGGGTTCAGTTTGGATCAGCTGGTTAGCTGGAGCTCAGTTTCAATCAACTTCTAGCGTGAGCACCCAAGGGCCAAGGCGTCGCCTGGATGGTCATGACGGTCATAGCCAGTGCCTTCATAGGGGCGTCGATGTCCATCAGCTAGGAGCAGGGGATCTAATGCAGGCTACTTCAGATCCAGTAATTTCTCTGTTCACGCGCTAATTAATCTCATTTGGCTTTGGAGTTTGACATTTGTGAGCTACTGATTACAGGCAAGAAAGGCCAACAGAGCACTAATCTAATACTCCATCATACTTTGTGGCATACACTCAATACTTTATTTGGGCCTGACTGTTTTCTCAGCTCTATGTTTTTTCACTATTACTTGTGCAGTATGAGGACATCAGGACCTAATGGGATTGTTGTAAGGTTCAGTGCAGGTGGTCAGCAGCATTTTCATTTAATTGCTTAAGGTATAGTTTGTCACTTGTCTTGAAGAAGTTATGTTGTGCTTGTCCTGAACTTATGTTGTGCTATCATGAAGTATGCCTAGCTGCCCCAAACTCCAAACTATAAGGATCCATTGATCGGACACCAGAAGCAATACTTGTAGTCAGGGAAATGCAATTTTATGGTTGGGACAATAAGAATTTTTTAATTCAAATTTAATTTATTCATAGGGATTTGTGATGAAATGAACTTTTATATATGGTCCAAATAACACAATAACTATGGTCCGAAAAATAAATGCTTGTGGTTTAGGATAGATTTGTTCATAACGATTGGTAATCTAACATAGAAAACTATAATTGTGGTTTGAAATGAAATGTTATGGTTAAGGATAAATTTGATCTTAAGGATTTGTGGATCTGTTGTTGGAAGCAATATTTGTGGTTAGAATAGGCTACAAATAAATTTTGGCTAATGATTTGTGTTAGAACAGTACTTATGGTATGAAAAATGATTTTTTAGGGTTGACAATAAATTCATCGTAAAGATTTATGTAGTGGTATGTGCATCCTCTGCCTATCCGCCACCCCCTCTGGCTCGCCCCCTCCGCTATCGAGATGTTTCCTTGAAAGTCATGATCTTATGAACCTTTTAGGCTTTTGATTTATAATGACTCTGCATGTATTTTATTGTTCAAGAGTCTAGAAAAGATTTTTATGCTGACAATGGCTAATTTGCTACATATATTTTTTCAGAACTAAACCTGACATGCCACTTGCCTAAACCTGTCAATTATGCTGGCTCTTCTACTAGTAAATTCAAAGTTGTTTTTCCTTGCAACTATCTATCATATCCCACTGAGGCAGATTAGCAGCTTATTTACTTGCAAATTATGCCTTTGTCTTAATCTTGCCTAGCATTGTAGTATCCCCCATTCAAGAATGAATCAGGTTGTTTCATGTTCTTGTGTTCCCCATTCTGATTAAGTTGCAGGCACAAATCATCGAGGACATTTGGCGCAAAGACGACTCCAAAATCGTTGGTACCAATTGCATCGATAAGTTCTACAAGTGCTAATAAGAACTGTAACAACGGCCACCGCGCAACAGAGCCTGCTTGGAGTCATGCTCTCCCCCATTCTTTTTTATTTTTCAACCATCTTCCTTTCCGAATCATTGTATCATGATTTATCAGTACATGTTTTTTTTTCCAATTTAAAGCTATCAATTTTTTTTATCACAACTGTTTCATATTCATTGCTTATGCACTGTCGTCTATACGAAAGACAGAGGAGATAAAAAATAATTTTAATCGCAAAACCAGTTTGTGTGAAAAAAAATAAAAAAACTGTTCACGTGAAAAAAAAACAAAAAAGACCAGTTGCAAAACCTGTCAGCGTGAAAATTAACAGAAAAAATAGACGGCATGAAAAAAATGAAAAGAAAAAGACGGAATACCTGAAAAAACGGATACGGCTGAAAAAAAAGAAAAAAGAGACGGTCCAGACGACGTCAAAAAAAAACCAGAAGCCGAATAACTGAAAAAACAAAAAAAAAAACGGGGACGGTCAAGAATGGAAAGCCTGTTCACGTGAAAAAATGGTCAAAGGGAGGTGTACGGACTGTCAAAACCGGTCTCAGGAGGCATCGGGGTGTGTCGCGGACTGGTCGGGCGCGGGAGGGGCTCGGGTACTAAATAATATTGGGTACCCTGGTTACCAAATAGCTCAGTCCTCTCTCTCTCTCTCTCTCTCTCTCTCTATATATATATATATATATATATATATATATATATATATATATATATATATATATAATTCTATGATACTATGTCACATGGGTAAAACATATATAAAATCTTATGACGTACAATCTCTGGACTCATGATAACTAAATGCAAGGAAAAAGAGTAGATTGAAAAACTGATGTAACCAAGATCCAACAATTAATTTCATCTTTACGAAATAGTTTTGTGGTTTAAATTACCAGCACACAAGCACAGGGAAGTCCACCCAACTTCTTACCGAGTAAAAAGTTCACTTCATATGTTAGAAATTGATCTGGCTATCTAATTCACTTTCAAAAAATATCAATATAGAAAGCATGCACCATGGATCCATAATACTGGCAATAAACTAGAGCAATAATTATAACAGTGCTGACATATTTATATCTTCATCAACACCTTCCTTAATTAGTGCATGGTGTCTGATTGGGGTCTTCTTGCATACGCGGCGCTGATGGCAGCCTACGCTACATGATAACTGGTGCTACAATACATGTTCGATTCCAGGTAGTGTAATAACTAATTCAGAAGTTCAAGGATCCAGAGAGCATAACTTGTGTTTACTGTTCTAAAACACAAATGTGCAGAGCGTAATTGATCTAGGACCCCATCCTCATCCAGTGCGATGGTTGCAAATCTTTTCTCCCACCAAGAGGATACAAGATAACTGGTGCTGTTGTGCTTGGTGGATGGCTTCCAACTTGGCTAACAGTAACTGATGCCCCAACAGTGGCTGTTGTTTGCTTAACCTGCAACAGAGTGCACATGAAAGAAATATTTAAAAGAAAGAAAACCAATAAAAATGGCGTAGTGATATAGGGTCGTGTAAAACCCAAAAATGTGCACCTGAGTGGCTTGTTTTGATTTTTTGGACAAGTGGGTTCATCACAACTGAAGAAAACCACTGCCTGAGACTATCTCATCACTGGTCGATCTCAGGATATACACTGAAATTCTCAAAGGCCTCCACTACTTGTGCTAACGACATTGGAGATGGAAGTTCAAGGTCACCCTTTTTTGGCGGCCTACTGTATTTCTGATGGGAGGCAACAGACATCCTCACAGGTCCAAAGTTGTGCTCCTAGCAGCACAAGAAGGGTGGTTGATGTGCTGAATCAGGCGTAGCAACACCAAAGCTTGTAATGGTTGCTGGAGGTGTTGCAGCCTCAGTGTATATTTGGTAAACAAGTACTTCAGAGAAAAGCATTACTACAGAGACATCTCTGAAATATAGAACAAGGCCAGTCTAAAACACTAAAGAAATTGACAAATTTTATAGCAGCACAATTCAATAACTACTATTTGGATCTCTTGCTTAGATAGTTTTGTAAAATTATCTCGGACAGATGCTTGATCCTATCAGCACACATAATGGGGCGAATGACGCTGCAAAATACAATATTGAAGTGTATGTGATTCATCTATCTGGGAATCCATCGCCTATGCATATGCATTTTTCTTTTGCTACACAGGTACCATCGTATATTGTCAAGTAGACATCTTACTACTCTTTTGATAAGCTGCCCATGAATATGAAAACATTTCTCTATTGTACTATAATCAAAAGTCATGTGCTAAGGTATATAAATGTTGTCTAAAACATATTTTCAGCCCATATTCAGTAGACTTGCGGCCGAAAAGGCTTCCATGAGCTCAATTTATCAGAAAATTTTCTAGATGAAATTTGAGTGTGAGATGGATCCTTATGATTCGAATATAAAAGCCCCTTATCCAAGCATGCCCCCAAATAAACATTTTTGGCACACCTAGACCTAGCAATTGCTCAATAGATGTACCTTTGAAGTTCTGAATTTCATGCCTCGTACCTAGTTCTTTAAGCTTCCTTGCTTAATTCTTCCATTCACGTCTGGGCATTGCAGACTCGATCACCTGGCCACTCAGTGCCTAGGTTCATGCCCAATGGCCGCATGCCGCAACATCCGTGGCCCTCCAGGCCAAGCGCCCAAGCATGCGCCGCGTCGGCAACGCCTGGGACAGAGCATGAAAAGGAATTGTGTGCATGGAAATCCATCATTATCTATTTGTAGCTGACCATCCATTATCCGTATAGGCCCAATTTCATCAAAAAGCATTAACCACCCAATATTATTCCATAAAACAAGAGCTAGGATACGATTCCATACAGCGTGTACTATGATGGATTACGTTGAGTCTTGAAATCGTATGAAATGCCTACATGATTCAACCTGAAGGAGGGACCAATCGAGGTGTGAAATGAACGTCTGGTAACCAGAGAAATCAGACGCACTCACATGAATGGAATCGCATCAAGACGATCGTGACTCAGCACATTCTCTCCTCCCAAGTGGATCAAGTAGCTGACCACATCGGCGCTTGAAAGCGATGGAACTAGAGGATCTGCACGGTATAAATGTCAGAAGAAGAAAAAACAAGTCAACCAACTTGAGGAATCGACGAGGGAGCTGGGAACAGCTGGTGGCTCCCGAGGGGTTAGGTCGTCACAGGGAGCAGGGTAGTGTTGGCGGCTCCCGAGGGGTTAGGTCGCCGCCAGCGCTAGAGAGGGTCCACCACGGCGCACGCTGAGACGCGGGGGTGGCAGGGGAGGACGAGTCTCAGGAGGATGGCGAGGAAGGGGAGGCGGAGGAAACCGCGGCGGGTCAGGGTTTGCTGCGTGAAGGAGCAAGAGAAGGGGAGCGTGTTTCCTTTATTCTTGTGGTGACTGTGGCCCCGTTCGGCTGGAATTATAAGCCGGCTGAAAAACACTGTTGGCTGATTTTTTATGAGAGAAAAATACTGTTCCGGCTGAAAAAACAAGCTGAATAAGACGGATGAACAGGACCTGTCTCTGACTTCCATCTATTCTTGTTCCACCAATAATGGCGATTTCTGTTTCCTTCTTTCGGAGTGATCATCGCGGGGGCCAGGTCCATATGCATGCGTGGGCAAGCAAGGGAGCACAGAAGTCGGGTTCATCACACGTGATTTCTTTCCTTCTTCACGCGGGCGAGGGAGGGACTGCGCGATTAGGGGAGGACTCGCGGTGTCACAAGGGACGGGCGTATAGAAGCGAGAGGTGCCGGATCGCAGCAGGCAAAACCATGGGCCCATGTTGCAACGTCGCACCAAAATGATGTTCATTCTTTAGTCTTTTTAGTTGTGAGAGACACGAGGAATTACTCATTCGATCGACAATATATGCATCCGTTCCCCATCCGTCCCTCGGTCGAACATGTCTCTGCTCAGGGCCGTTTGATACTCTGATGCTCTGTTGCTTGTGTACGTTATTAGCAGCGGAGAAGAATTAGGAGGGGGGAAGGGTCCATTGAGAATCAGCCTATGTATGTATGGATTGTCAGATCCTTTTTTTTCTGTCTCCGATTCCAAAAATATATATGTAGAGGTTGTAGATATAGATCTCGTCTTCCTTGTCCAATCCTCAAGAACAACAAATAAGAACACACAAGAGACAAGTAGGTGAGGGGAGCTATATCTTCATTATTCCTTATAGATCTCTATGCAGTCTCTTTATATAAATAAAGCCTGCAGAGTATGTATGGTATGAGCCCATTATATCAACTAACTGAGAATTCTTAACAGGGACAACAACACGAGACTTGGGGTGGAACGAGGATGAGATATAATGTAAGGAGAAGTGGTCAAAGTATAAACCCACCACTTTGGGAGCTCCTCGACGAAGATGCAGTATTTACATAGGTGATTCGCTAAATCAATCGGGTTTCTTCTTTGTCCGTTCTTTATTTTTTGTTATTCAAGTTTATTGTTGGGTCCTAATCAACTTGTTCTTGTTTTTGGTTGTAGATTTTAGGAGAAATCAACTCGTCATTGTATGTCTAGAACCTTTGGTAACAAGTAGAATCAATTAAATATATGTAATATTTGTCGAATTGTATTGGGCTGCCACATGGGTGCAATTTGCTTTCTTCTACTATTCTTTTTGGGCACCACTTGGATGGGAGTATCATATCATTCACCTATTGGCTAAAACGTTAGCCGGCTAATATTTATTAATTAGGGATGTCTGTGGAAATATATTTTTGTGGGACGTAACTCTTTCTTGCGAAATTTGTTATTCGCACAATGATCTTGTTTTTGAAAAAAATAAAATATACTTCATGCAATACTTCAAGGACATGTTGCATGTGGTTTTGGGTGTTACTACGACAAGAGAATACTAGGGTGTTGATCCGGTTGGCGAGCAAAGCTTTGAAAAGATGTCATTCTGAATATCTTCATCAAAATGGATGAAAAGCAATAATAAATTATTTTTATAACTTTCCATCTAAAGTGTGATATTTCCTGTATTCGTAATTTATTGTATAGTGGTAAATTAAAATCGCGCCATATAAGGGCCTTCCATTTATAATTTACTCCCTCCATTCTAGACATATAGTAAAATTGATATACCAAAAAAGTCAAAGCGACTTATAATTTGAAACGGAGGGAGTACCGTATAAGGACCCCAAAAACGACTTGATGCTACTATGACAGTGCCCGAGTGAAAGTCCTATGTTTGGTGTTGGTAATTAGTGACAATGCCTAAGTACTAATCCTATGTCTAAGTTGTATATAGCATATAAGGATTAGTACATTCCAAGGTTGGTGGCAAGATGGACATGGTGATCATGATGGCCACAATTGGATTTGGACTCAACCCTACGTGATCAAGGCAAAGATATATGCTTAAGGGTTGTGTTTTAGTAACCAAGACACCTAGTGGGTGTGGTTACATTATAGGATAGATAGCCGTACTATAAAGAGGGGAATGACGCGGCTATTGAACTCCTAAGTGCCTCTAGGTGTGCATTTCATAATCATATGCATTTGGATAGAACTAATATCGCCTCGAAAAATGATTGTGAAAATACTAACTGTGGCGGAATCGCCCGGTTTAGCACGCTTTCAGGGGGCGCTTGTCTTCCACTAGACACTAAGTGCCCTAAAAGTGAGCTAAACCAGATGATTCCGTCGAGCACACCCGACGGAAGAACTCGAACACTCCACATTTTACACCCGGGATCCAATAATGAGTACAAACTTATATTACTTAGTCCATTTCATACAACACAGAGTCTCAAAAATAGTTATTACAATACCAGAGGTTCAGAGTGCAATAAATTAACAGCGGAAAATTTAATAAACTTCTACGGAGCGAGATGAGAATCCGTCTGTGCCCACCAGAAGAATTCTCCACACAAGGCCTACCTGCTCAAGGTTCACCTGCAACAAGGGTAAAACAAACCCTAAGTACTCAATTGTACTCCGCAAGACTTACCCGACTGGAAATTATATTTCCCGACTCTCAAGGATTATGTTAGGCTTTATGGCTGGTGGGTTTTCTTGTTTGCGAAAAGCAGCACTAATAGTGTGGCCTTATTTCTGGACTTTTAGAAGCCATATTTTATTCATTAACCAATGGTCTATGTAAGCACCTATGCTATAAGCAAGCAAGAGTTGAGCAATTCAGAACCATTTCTTCATCTTTTCATTTGCCAATTCTTACTACGATGCCAGAGCGTAGTCAAGCTGTACCGTCACGCAGAAATGGCGATTCGTGAATCAATGTGCCCAGCTGGGTACCCCGAAAAACACACGCCTCGCTTTTACCCTAGGCACAAGCAAGACCAACCCGTTCCCCTCCTATCACAGGTTTCTAGGTCCCCGTCCAAACTTGGACTCCTAGCTCCCGTACTTGAGGCCTGGCCTCAATACGGTGCTAAGACCTCCACCTATCCCCGCCTCCAATCAGTCGGTCCGAAAAGAGCCAGAGCCCATGACAAGAGAGTAACAAGTCTTACTAGCCCCATCCGCTAGTATATGCTCAGGATAAGAAGATCTGTGACTTGACCAGGGTCCATACAACGAACGGTCCTTAATTGACACGGACAGGGAAATAGTGCAACCCAATTATGCCCCGTGGCCGCGGGACACAACTTGCTACACCCACCAATACCCATACCATATCCCTACCCGGTCGCCATTTCCTTTCCACCATTTTGTCCAAAATGTAATAACCATATGAGTAACTCTCTATGGTGAGTAACGACAGGTTACTCACTCTACCGATGATCCTAAGCGAAGCAACTATTAGATCCTGTACTAGTAAGACTCATGGGTATATATATATATATATATATATATATATATATATATATATATATATATATATATATATATATATATATATATATATATGCATGTGGGTATCATAGAAATTCGTGCCACGTAAATGCACAACACTTAAATATATATAAGATTTGCAAAAAATAAGGGTTATGCACCGGGGCTTGCCTTGGGCAGGCGCAAAGTCTGAGGTGTCAGTCGCGGGCGGCTCCTGGAACTTCTCCGGTACAAAGATTTCCTCCTCGTACTCCTCGATGACTTCCTCGAAGTCCTGCTCCTCCGCGGCCACGTACTCAACCACCTTGTGATCTACATGCATGCAAAGATAATACCACACTTAAAAAGGTGACAACGGTAACTCTAATAACAACAACCACCAACTACTAGCTAACTCTAATGGCTCATATGCTAAGCTACCAATATTTCTACTAACAAAGTTGACTTGATGCATTTCAAACTCCAGCAACTAACAAGCGCACCATTTTCCGATCACCGGTTTACTACAAGCACTACTAGGGAAACTTAGCTACCCTATCAAACAAGCTATTCGATGGCCATAAAAATTACAGCAAGCCTCTAATAATATTATGAAGCAACTGTAACAAAATTCTAGGGCTAGCTCTATTCTAAACTTGCCACAAAAATTCCTACGCGATTTGTTGCCCTAATACCCACTACCTTATGCATTGATTTAACCGACCAAGCATCATTTCAGCGTTGTACGAATGGAAGGTACCACTTGATAGATCATGAAATTAGGAACTCAACTAAAGTGGTTTCACAATTTTTGGACATATACACAAGGCGCTAAAATTCGTCAAAGTTTGGTCTGAAACTAGTTTATCAAAACGTTTCCCAAAATCACTAGCACAAGAGAATCTGATCTCCCGGCCCGGCCCAACTCGTGTGGCCCACCCGCGCGTAGCGCGCGCCCGCAGCCACGCGGTCTGGCCCAAGAACGCAAGGCGGCCCACGACCGTGCCAAGCGGCCCGCGTCCGAGCGAAGCCCGCGCTGCCCTGGCGAACTTGCCAAGGAGCCCCCGAGAAAGGCTAAAACTACCCGCTCCAAAAAAAACACTATTACCACCGGTCTGAGACTAAGCAAGAACACCCTTCCAGGAAACCGTCTTTACCACCGGACAGTCCCCGACGCGCCTTCGCACGCCGGTGCAGCGTGGGCTGGCACCAGTCGGCTACGCCGGCCAGCGAGAAACCTCTACCACGCACCTAAGGGGGAGACACTCACCTACCGAGCGACGCGTGATGATGGGTGGTGGTTCGGAGAATGGAGACAGGGCAGGGCGACCTCCCCATGACACCGAACACCCTGCGGTGGTGACAACCCCGTTCCGGTGAGCTACAGGCTTATGAGAAATAATAGAAATGGCGATGAGCACCAGAGACTCACCAGAAAGCTACCCAGGGCGATGGTTAGGTTGGGGACAGTCGGAGCAGGGGGGGCCACGTGCGCCCGGGCGACCCGTGGCGCACCACGGTGGCGTGACCACGCCCACGACAGCTGGGCGACGAACGGACCCCCAGGATGGCACGCACGGTGGAGTGGATGACGAGGCGAGGCTAGCGACACCACCAATTTAGGGGTTCAAGGCAACGAGGAGGGCAGCCATGAAGCACGGTCGAGCTTGGCCTTTAAGGCACATCAGAACAGAAATCTCTGATTAGGGGCACGGGGGGAGGGGGGGGCAATTCGGAACGAGTTGAAGTCACGCGGTGAGGACCCCAGGTGGCGAAACCGCTGGCGTGGAAGATTGGCCGAAGGCGGCCCCTCCTGACCGGCCTACCGGCTATGGCCCCAATGGTCAGGCGGACAGAGGAAGACGGGGAAAAGAACGCGTCCGCGCTCGGTCACGTCCAGGGAAGAACTGGGGTCATCGAGGCCTGGGTGAGCAGACGAGGAGGCAGACTGGCGTGCATGCACAACCCCCAACTGGCCAGCAGCAGTGCAAGGCTGACACGAACATGATGCCCGCAGACCAGACGGCACCCGCACCGCCACGCGATGACAACCGAAAAGGAGGGAAGGCAGCGGCAACACAGCCAGCCCCACACGCAACGGCCAGAGAGGTCAACTGCAACAGTGCGACGGTGAATGGGGGAGGACGGCACCGATGCGACACGCATAGACAGAGCCGGGCAACCACGCTGCGCGACGACCACCAGTGGTGACCGTGCTCGGGACACAACGGGCAAGGTCAGAACGCACGCACGAAAATTAAAGCATCGATAACAACTGACCTAACTCGCCTCGGGCCCAACCTACTTCACCATGCTGCTCATGGTACATCAGACTACCGACTGGTGCCAAAACACGACACCCTCCTAGTACTAAAGCTCGTAGAACAAACTCACGAACCTAGCTCCACCACACTGCTCGCGAACTCGTGGACCGATTTTCTAAGCACCCAAAAAGACCTCTAGTTCCAATTCAAGCTATTAGCAGTAAGAGCTATCACTATTACTTGCCCGGAACGAATGTTGCACTACCAAGTACAAAGTTTGTACTTCGAATTGTATTAAAGTGTTGCATACAAGACCTATAACAGTTTTGCTAAAAAATCGTTTAGAACCTTAGATGAAACAACAAGGTTACTGCGGCAACTCCCAACTATATTTTTATTAACTATCCAAGGTTACTACACGATTCAACAACCTTCGACACATGCTAAGACACAAGAAAGGATGATCATGCCAAGCGTTGGTGTGAAATTACATGCGGTAACACCGAGGGTGTTACAGCTCTACCCCCCTAAAAGAAAATCTCGACCCGAGATTTCCCGTGCCTAATGTGGGGAAAAGAGGATAGGGAAAACTTTTAACTTAACGAAATACCTTCAAGAGCTAGACAAGAGATGGGGATAGTGCTTCAAGATATAACTCTCAAGTTCCCACGTTGCTTCCTCTTCCGAATTATGTTGCCACTGGACCTTGTAAAATTTCACCACATTATTCCTGGTTACTCTCTCTTTTTCATCCAAGATTTTTACTGGATGATCCTCATAAGAAAGGTTCGGTTGAAGGGGAAGTCCTTTAATTTCTACTGCCTCAGTGGGAACCCGCAAACACTTTTTCAACTGAGACACATGGAAAACATCATGGACAGCTCACAAAATATCAGGGAGCTGAATACGATAGGCTACTGGACCACGTCGGGCCAAAATCTTGTAGGGCCCAACATAGCATGGAGCTAGTTTCCCACGGACACCAAAACGATGCACACCTTTCATGGGAGACACCTTGAGATACACATAATTCCCAACTTCAAATTCCAAGGGCCTCCTTCTCTTGTCTGCATAGGTTTTCTGTCGGTTCTGCGCTGCCTTTAAGTGACTCCAGATAATCCCAACCTTCTCTCTTGCTTCAAGCACAAAGTCAAGTCCGAAATAACCATGGTCTCCCACCTCAACCCAGTTGAGTGGGGTTCTGCATTTCTTGCCATATAGAGCCTCAAACGGTGCCATCTGGATGCTCTCTTGATAGCTGTTATTATAAGAAAACTCAGCCAACTTTAAACATTCGTCCCACTTTTCAGGAAAAGAGATGACACAAGCTCTCAACATGTCTTCAAGCACTTGATTTACCCTTTCTGTCTGACCATCGGTCTGGGGATGATAGGCTGAACTTCTGAGAAGGCTAGTACCAAGGCATTCTTAGAGTTGCGTCAAAAAACATGACATGAAAACTGCTCTGCGGTCAGAAACGATAGTAAGCGGAACTCCATGGAGGGTCACAATGCGATCAAAATATAGCTTGGCATACTACGAGGCTGTATACTTAGTACCCACTAGGAGAAAATGAGCAGTCTTTGTGAGGCGATCCACAATGACCCAAATGGAATCATGGCCCTTGGCTGTGCGGGGTAATCCGGTAATAAAATCTATGGAGATATCCTCCTATTTCTAGACTGGAATAGACAGAGGCTGCAGAAAACCTAGCCTTCGCAGATGGTCTGCCTTAACTCTCCCACAAATATCACACTCTGCAATATACCCAGTGATATCCTGCTTCATGTTTGACCACCAATACAACTGGCGCAAGTCATGGTACATTTTGTTACTCCCCTGGTGAATAGATAACTTGGATTGGTGAGCTTCATCCAGAATCTTCCTTCTAAGCTCCTCATTACCGGGAACCACTACCCGGTTCTTGTACTTCATCACACCTTGCTCATCAATGCTGAAGTGCGGACCACGCCCTTCAGCCATCAACTTTTTGATGTGGGGAATCTCCAAGTCATCATATCTTTGATCCGCAATGATTTGCTCGAGTAATTCTAAGACCAAAGCAATCTGTGCTAACACTGTCGAGTGAGAGAGAGAGGCAAGGGCTCTTCATCAGGCACATGTGACTTACGGCTCAAGGCATCAGCCACCACATTAGCTTTTCCCAGATGATAATGGACCTCTAAGTTATAATCCTTAATCAACTCAAGCCATCTCCTTTGCCTCAGATTCAACTCGGGTTGAGTAAAAATATACCTAAGGCTCTTATGGTCCATAAAAATATGAACTTTATTCCCCAACAAGTAGTGTCTCCAAATTTCAGAGCATGCACCACTGCAGCTAGCTCTAAATCATGGGTTGGGTAATTCACCTCGTGCTTTTTCAGCTGGCGCGAAGCATATACTATCACACGCCCATCCTGCATAAGCACGCACCCAAGCCCAGTCCTGGAGGCATTACAATAAACATCAAAAGGCTTCTCAATATCCGGTTGAGCCAGGACAGGAGCTGAGGTAAGAAACTTCTTCAATGCCTGAAAAGCTTATTCACAAGTCGGACTCCATACAAACTTTGCATCCTTCTGAAGTAGCTTGGTCATGGGGTGAGCTATTTTGGAGAAATCTGGAATAAAACGCCGATAGTATCCGACAAGACCCAGAAACTGCCGGATCTGATGCACTGAAGTAGGAGACTTCCAACTCAACACATCCTAAACCTTACTAGGATCTACAGACACACCCTCAGGGGTCAGAACATGTTCCAAGAACTGAACTCGATCCAACCAAAACTCACACTTGCTGAACTTAGCGTACAACTTGTGCTCTCATAGGCGGGTAAAGACGATGCGGATATGTTGTGCATGCTCTTCGTCATTCTTGGAATATATCAAGATGTCATCGATGAAAACCACTACAAACTTATCCAACTCCGGCATAAAGACAGAATTCATGAGATACATGAAAAATGCAGGAGCATTTGTGAGGCCGAAAGACATGACTAGGTACTCATATAACCCATACCTAGTAGAAAAAGCTTTCTTTGGTATATCCTGAGGCCGGATCTTTATCTGGTGATAGCCCAACCGAAGATCAATTTTTGAGAACACCTTTGCCCTAGCCAACTGATCAAACAAAGCGTCAATACGGGGCAAGGGGTACTTGTTCTTAACGGTTACCGCATTAAGGGGACGGTAATCCACACACATGCGAAGGGTACCATCCTTCTTCTTCACAAAAATGGCAGGACAACCCCAAGGTGAAGAACTAGGACAGATGAACCCTTTATTCCGCAACTCTCCTAACTGTTTCTTCATTTCAGCTAGCTCCTTCGAGGCCATACGGTAGGGACGCTGGGAAATAGGAGCAGTGCCAGGCTCTAACTCAATGGTGAACTCCACATCTCTATCCGATGGTAACCCAGGCAACTCATCAGGAAAAACATCTGGGAACTCACATACCACTGAAATAGAGGTGAGATCAGAAGAGACTTCCATAGGTGCCGCAACTAGTGAAGTGAGTTCCAAAGGAATGAGAAGAGACATCCTGTCCTCGGATGCAGGAAGTCGCAACTCAATAACTCTCCATTTAAGGTCCAAAACTACTCCATAAACCTTCAGCCAGTTCATGCCCAGTATTGCATCAATGCCATGCCCGGGTAGCAACATGAACTGAAGGCGATAACTGTGAGTGGCTAGCACTAAACTGACAATATCCGTCCGGGTGTTGATAAACATCTTCGCACCCGGAGTGCTGATTCTATAGGCCTTAGGGATGGCCATAATAGGTAGATTATGCCTTTCCGCATACCCCATGCTCATAAATGAATGCGATGCTCCAGAATCAAATAACACAAGAGCTAGGTGAGAGTTGATGGTGAACATACCAGCCATCACGGGTTGATCCTGTAATATTTCCTCAGCCTTTGTGTAGTTCACCTGTTCCGAATGGCTCACTAGGACTTTCTTCTTGATAATCGTCCTCTTGATCATACAAGAGTTGGCGAATGGCTGGGCAGACTGAACAGACCGGTTCTCGGGACACTCCCAAGCAAAGTGGCCCTCCTTGCCATACTTGAAACAGCTAGTAGACTTAACCATCTGCCCCTGACGAGGTGGAAATTGTTGTCCCTGTGGTTGTTGCACCTGCTGGGAAGGTGCACGGTACTGAGTCGTCGGAGCCTGACGAGTCTGTTGAGGCTGTCGAGACGGCTGTCCACCAGGAGAATGGTAGGACATCCTCTTAACAACCTGCATCTTCTGCGCCTGCTGGTGACCAGAAGACCCAAAAATCCCCCGCTTACGCTTCCACTCAGCCTGAGTGTCATGCTGCAAACCCTCCATACCAATGGCTGCATTCATCAGGGTGCCAAAAGTCTGGTAGTTCCTAGTGTAGAGCTCCTTCTGCAAAACACAAGAGAGGACACGGTAGAAGCGGTCCCTCTTCTTCTCATCTGTGTCAACGTGAGTGCCAGCATACTGTGCCAAATGGTTGAACTTGTTGGCATATTCCATCACGAACAAGCTTCCCTGCTTCAGGTCCAAGAACTCTGAGAGCTTCCTGTTTAGAACACCCATAGGAATGAAATACTCTCGAAAGGCAGTGGTGAACTCCTGCCATGTCACCCGGTGGTCCACCTGCTGCATGGCGTTGAAGGTATCCCACCAAGCGCTGGCAGACCCCAACAGCTGCTGTGCGGCAAAGCGCATCTTTTGCTCTAGCACACGAAGCCAGTGCTCCGCGTCCAGAGGCTCTGCAGTTGGCGTGAATGTGGGCGGGTTAGTCTTCAAGAAGTCCTGATACGAACGGGGCCTCTCAAGACCGTGGGCATCGCCCCCGTTCCCGCCGTTGATACCGGGGCCCCCACGAGCGAGGCCACCGACAGCCTGCACCATCAACTCCAGGGCATGAGCTATCTCGCGCCGAGAAGCCAACAACTCCGCCATCATCTTCGCCTGAGTCATCAGAGGCGGTGGTGGTGGAGGAGGAGGAAGAGGAGCCAAGCGTGGGGCGTCATGACTCTCCCCGTTGGCATTCTCACGGCCATTCTCGCCATGGCCCTCCGGGTCACGGCCCGCTCCAGCGCTGGTACTCCCATGACCAGACCCAACTCCCACACGGCGGGACCTCAGGTCCATCTGTGATGGATAAGACCAACCATTAGGGCACTTCTCCAGATTTAGAATACGAGACTGAGACGATGATACGACCCTCAAAAGAGTTGAAGCAATTTATTTTAATTCTTATTCTACCCTGTTACTATCTATGGTTATCATGAAGGGGTTTTTAGATTAACCAGGTTTTTATCTTTGTGATGCATGCATCACCCTATACGTTCGCTCAAGCAAGAAATATAGCGGCACTTCGCTAGCAATCCTTGGCACATCGCACACTCACTTCCAAAACTAGCGTTCCCTTACGCAACGTAAGATAGTGTACCTGCAGAAGATGGTTAGGTAAACCAGTGCCACTATCCTAGTAAACCATATTACTAGGGCTAAATACTTAATTACGTCGACTTTACCACATCCTAATTTTTATAAATCTTTTGTTGGTCAAAGTTTTAAGCCTTTTGAAAGAGGTGATTAAGCTTGTAAGCTCATTATTGGCTCTGGTACCATCTGTGGTGGAATCGCCCGGTTTAGCACGCTTTCAGGGGGCGCTTGTCTTCCACTAGACACTAAGTGCCCTGAAAGTGAGCTAAATCAGATGATTCCGTCGAGCACACCCGACGGGAGAACTCGAACACTCCACATTTTACACCCGGGATCCAATAATGAGTACAAACTTACATTCCTAATTCATTTCATACAACACAGAGTCTCAAAAATAGTTATTACAATACCAGAGGTTCAGAGTGTAATAAATTAACAGCAGAAAATTTAATAAACTTCTACGGAGCGAGATGAGAATCCGTCTGTGCCCACCAGAAGAATTCTCCACACAAAGCCTACCTGCTCAAGGTGCACCTGCAACAAGGGTAAAACAAACCCTGAGTACTCAATTGTACTCTGCAATACATACCCGACTGGGAATTATATTTCCTGACTCTCAAGGATTATGTTAGGCTTTATGGCTGGTGGGTTTTCTTGTTTGTGGAAAGCAGCACTAATAGTGTGGCCTTATTTCTGGACTTTTAGAAGCCATATTTTATTCATTAACCAATGGTCTATGTAAGCACCTATGCTATAAGCAAGCAAGAGTTGAGCAATTCAGAACCATTTCTCCATCTTTTCATTTGCCAATTCTTACTACGATGCCAGAGTGTAGTCAAGCCGTACCGTCACGCAGAAACGGCGATTCGCGAATCAATGTGCCTAGCTGGGTACCCCAAAAAACACACACCTCGCTTGTACCCTAGGCACAAGCAAGACCAACCCGTTCCCCTCCTATCACGGGTTTCTAGGTCCCCGTCCAAACTTGGACTCCTAGCTCCCGTACTTGAGGCCCGACCTCAATACGGTGCTAAGACCTCCACCTATCCCCACCTCCAATCAGTCGGTCCGGAAAGATCCGGAGCCCATGACAAGAGAGTAACAAGTCTTACTAGCCCCATCCGCTAGTATATGCTCGGGATAAGAAGATCTATGACTTGACCAGGGTCCATGCAACGAACGGTCCTTAATTGACACGGACAGGGAAACAGTGCAACCCAATTATGCCCCATGGCCGCGGGACACAACTTGCTACACCCACCAATACCCATACCACATCCTTGCCCGGTCGCCATTTCCTTTCCACCATTTTATCCAAAATGTAATAACCATATGAGTAACTCTCTATGGTGAGTAACGACAGGTTACTCACTCTACCGATGATCCTAAGCGAAGCAACTATGCGATCCTGTACTAGTAAGACTCATGGGTATATATATATATGCATGTGGGTATCATAGAAATTCCTGCCACGTAAATGCACAACACTTAAATATATATAAGATTTGCAAAAATAAGGGTTATGCACTGGGGCTTGCCTTGGGCAGGCGCAAAGTCAGAGGTGTCAGTCGCGGGCGACTCCTGGAACTCCTCCGGTACAAAGATTTCCTCCTCGTACTCCTTGATGACTTCCTCGAAGTCCTGCTCCTCCGCGGCCACGTACTCAACCACCTCGTGATCTACATGCATGCAAAGATAATACCACACTTAAAAAGGTGACAACGGTAACTCTAATAACAACAACCACCAACTACTAGCTAACTCTAATGGCTCATATGCTAAGCTACCAATATTTCTACTAACAAAGTTGACTTGATGCATTTCAAACTCCAGCAACTAACAAGCGCACCATTTTCCGATCACCGGTTTACTACAAGCACTACTAGGGAAACTTAGCTACCCTATCAAACAAGCTATTCGATGGCCATAAAAATTACAGCAAGCCTCTAATAATATTATGAAGCTACTGTAACAAAATTCTTAGGCTAGCTCTATTCTAAACTTGCCACAAAAATTCCTACGCGATTGGTTGCCCTAATACCCACTACCTTATGCATTGATTTAACCGACCAAGCATCATTTCAGCGTTGTACGAATGGAAGGTACCACTTGATAGATCATGAAATTAGGAACTCAACTAAAGTGGTTTCACGATTTTTGGACATCTACACAAGGTGCTAAAATTCTTCAAAGTTTGGTCCAAAACTAGTTTATCAAAACGTTTCCCAAAATCACTAGCATAAGAGAATCTGATCTCCCGGCCCAGCCCAACTCGTGTGTCCCACCCGCGCGCAGCGCGCGCGCCCGCGGCCACGTGGTCCGGCCCGAGAACGCAAGGCGGCCCACGACCGTGCCAAGCGGCCTGCGTCCGAGCGAAGCCCGTGCTGCCCTGGCAAACTTGCCAAGGAGCCCCCGAGAAAGGCTAAAACTACCCACTCCAAAAAACAATATTACCATCAGTCTGAGACTAAGCAAGAACACCCTTCTAGGAAACCGTCTTTACCACCGGATAGTCCCCGATGCGCCTCCACACGCCGGCGCGGCGTGGGCTGGCACCGGTCGGCTACGCTGACCAGCGGGAAACCTCTACCACGCACCTAAGGGGGAGACACTCACCGACCGAGCGACGTGCGATGATGGGTGGTGGTTCGGAGAACGGAGACAGGGCAGGGCGACCTCCCCACGACACCGGACACCCTGCGGCGGCGACAACCCCGTTCCAGTGAGCTACGGGCTTACGAGAAATAATAGAAATGGCGATGAGCACCAGAGACTCACCACAAAGCTACCTAGGGCGATGGTTAGGTTGGGGACGGTCGGAGCAGGGGGGGCCATGTGCGCCCGGGCGACCCGCGGCGCACCACGGTGGCGTGACCACGCCCACGATAGCTGGGCGACGAACGGACCCCCGGGATGGCGCGCACGGTGGAGTGGATAACGAGGCGAGGCTAGCGACACCACCAATTTAGGGGTTCGAGGCAACAGGGAGGGCAGCCACGAAGCACGGTCGAGCTTGGCCTTTAAGGCACGTCGGAACGGAAATCTCCGATTAGGGGCACGGGGGGGGGGCAATTCGGAACGAGTTAAAGTCACACGGTGAGGACCCCAGGTGGCGACACCGCTGGCGTGGAAGATTGGCTGAAGGCGGCCTCTCCCGACCGGCCTGCCGGCCGTGGCCCCAACGGTCAGGCGGACAGAGGAAGACGGGGAAAAGAACGCGTCCGCGCCTGGTCACGTCCAGGGCAGAACTGGGGTCATCGAGGCATGGGCGAGCAGACGAGGAGGCAGACTGGCATGCGTTCACAACCCCCAACCGGCCAGCAGTAGTGCAAGGCCGACATGGACACGACGCTCGCAGACCAGACGACACCCGCACCGCCGCGCGACGACAACCGGAAAGGAGGGAAGGCAGCGGCAACACAGCCAGCCCCACACACAACGGCTAGAGAGGTCAACTGCAACAGTGCGACAGTGAGGGGGGAGGACGGCACCGACGTGACACGCACAGATAGAGCTGGCCAACTGCGCTGCGTGACGACCACGAGTGGTGACCGTGCTCGGGACAACAGCGGGCAAGGTCAGAACGCGCGCACAAAAATTAAAGCATCGATAACAACTGACCTAACTCGCCTCGGGCCCAACCTACTTCACCATGCTGCTCATGGTACATCAGACTACCGACTGGTGCCAAAACACGACACCCTCCTAGTACTAAAGCTCATAGAACGAACTCACGAACCTAGCTCCGCCACACTGCTCGCGAACTCGAGGACCGATTTTCTAAGCACCCAAAAAGACCTCTAGTTCCAATTCAAGCTATTAGCAGTAAGAGCTATCACTATTACTTGCCCGGAATGAATGTTGCACTACCAAGTACAAAGTTTGTACTTCGAATTGTATTAAAGTGTTGCATACAAGACCTATAACAGTTTTGCTAAAAAAATCGTTTAGAACCTTAGATGAAACAATGAGGTTACTGCGACAACTCCCAACTATATTTTTATTAACTATCCAAGGTTACTACACGATTCAACAACCTTTGACACATGCTAAGACACAAGAAAGGATGATCATGCCAAGCGTTGGTGCGAAATTACATGAGGTAACACCGAGGGTGTTACACTAACACACTCACATATGACGAGATCACTTGGTGGTGTTATCACATTTGCAAAGGTGGTGGAGTTTAAGCGGTAGAGAGGGTTTAGGGTCCTCTCTCTCCCTCCCGCCGAGCTTGCAAGGCAGGATTCAGGCATTTTCGAGGAGTTGAAATGACTTTTTTCCAGTACGCCGGAAGTCAGAAAAGAAACGGAGGCGAACGGAGGTCACAGTGGTGACCGGATGCTAGACCGGACGCGGTCTCTATTTGACAAGACGTGTCCGGTCAGTGTTCAACATCTGCGCGTGTTTCTGTTTTTGATCGGACGCGGTGGCGCGTCCGGTCACTGTCGACCGGACGCGTCTGGTCGTTCAAGGAGCTTACTGGACTCCAACCGGACGCTGGCACTGTGGCGTCCGGTCAGTTCTGCAGCACGTCCGGTCACTGTTTCGTTGTGCGCTGCTCAGGCTTGACCAGCGCGTCCGGTCCGTTATGGGACCAGTGCGTCCGGTCGTGCTTCGCGCGTTCGGTCGTTGCGTGGAGCGCGTCCGGTCGGTGGTTCATGAGCGTAGTCGCTATGTGATCGGCGCGTCCGGTCAGTTTGACCAGCGCGTCCAGTCAGCGCGACTTTGGCTGTTTCAAGTGCCTAATGGCTATATTCGAAGGGGTACGTCTATAAATACTCGTTGGCCAGCTCAAAGCTCCATCTCTTGCACTTTTGACATACTTGTGAGCACTTTGAGCTAAGCAACTCCCCTCCCACTCATCTCTCTTGCTTCTTTACATATTCGAAGTGAGATTGAGTGATCCAAGTGTATTTGCATTATGAGATTACATCTAGTTGGCACTTGGTGGTTGATTTGCTGCAGGATTCTTGTTTCTCTTGGTGGTTGCCGTCACCTAGACGGCTTAGAGCTACTTGGAGGCGTTGGCAAGAGTTGGTGATTGTTCTTGGCCACCTCCGATGATTGTGAGGGGTTTGTGCCTACCTCGACGAAGCACCAAAGGCAATGTTAGTGAATTGCTTGTGTCATTTTCAACCTTTTGGCATTTAGTAGGTTCTTGTGGCGCCTTTTAAGAGGCTCGGTGTGTGACTGATTAGCCACCGAACCATGTGGTGAAGAGGGACACAACGGGGACTAGCGTGCCGGCAAGCATGTGAACCTCGGGATAAATCTTCGTGTCATCACTTTCATATTATGATTGATTAATCCCGGTGTTCGGTTGTCTTGGTATTCATTGTTGATCATATTGGTTGGCTTAATACTTCGCCCCTCGGTGAAACTCTCCTAACTCAACTCTGCATTACCTTCTTAGTTATCTTTGCTAGCTAGTTAGCTTTGCTAGAGTAGCTCCTTCATGTAGCTTGCTAGTTGTAGTTACCTTCTTGGTTTGACTTTGTGCGGTTGAGTGCAAATATACTAGAATTGTGAATTGGTTAGGTGGCTTGCAAACACCCCATAGGCTAAGAAAAACTCGCATCTCGCTACTTGTTATATTGATAAACTTGTTTAGCTTGTCTTTGTAGAAATTTTTAAAAGGCTATTCACCCCCCTCTAGCCATCAAGACCTTTCAAGTGGTATCAGAGCCATGGTCACCATTTGTAAGGCTTAACAATCTCGGTGTAAGATGGCTCAAGTTATGTTCAATCATGTTAATGGCAAGCCTCCATTCTTTGATGGTGTCTCTTCCTTTGATCATTGGAAAAGGAAGATGAAGCAATATATAGGCAATATACATGAGAAGGTTTGGGATGTGACTAAAGAAGGATACATCATTCTTGATGAGGAAAATCTCACTCCAAATGACTACATCAATAAACAATGCAACACGATGGCACTTGACACAATCTACCATGCCATTGATGACAAAGTATTTGAACAAATCAAAGATCTTGAAAAGGCAAATGAGCTTTGGATAAGGCTTGAAGAAACATATGAAGGCACTTCAACGGTAAAAAGTGCCAAGCTATATATGCTCAAGAACAAGTTCTCCACTTTTAAGATGAAGGATGATAAATCCATCCTGGAGATGTTCTATAGGCTTCAAGTCATTGTCAATGATCTCAAGAGGCTTGGGGAGAAGGTTGAGGACAAGGACTTCTCACACAAGTTTTTGATGTGCTTACCCAACAAGTTTGCTACCTTGAGAAGAATGATCTTTAGAGAGGGATTAGACAAAGTCAAACCAACCGATGTACTTGGAGATATCATGACCGATGCCCAATACAATGATGATGAAGATGAGGTAGAAGAGAAGAAGGAAACCAAGGTCAAGCAAGAGAAGCCCATTGCATTCAAGGCTTCATCTTCTAAGGGCAAGAGCAAGGTGGAGAGCGATGATGATGATCTATTCGATGATGAGACCATGGCCCTCCTTGTGCACAAGATAGGAAGGTTCATGAAGAAGAAAGGATATGGGGCAAGGAAGAGGAGAGACACTATGAAGGCAAAGACCCTTTGCTACAATTGCAATAGCCCCGATCACATAGTGGCGGATTGCCCCTATGAAGATAAGAGATTTCATAATGGGGACTTGAAGCTCAAGAAGAACAAGAAGGATAAGAAAGAGAAGGAGAAGAAAGCAAAGAAGAGCTTCACATTCAACAAGAAGAAGAAGGTGGTGGTTATGTGGTCACTTGGGATAGTGACAACTCAGATAGTGATGATGATGCAAGCTCTAGTGATGATGAAAGGACCACTTGGTGAGCCATTGCAAGCATCACCCTCTCCAACAAGCCATTCATCTTCGACACTACATCGACATGTGTAAGGTCCTAGATGGCTAGAGGGGGGTGAATAGCCTATAAAAAAAATTCTACAAGCACCACTGAGCAAACTTGTTAGAATAACAAACGGCGTAAAGCGAGTTTTGCTTAGCCAAAGGTGGTGATGCAAGCCTCCTATCCACAAGTCTAGTAGATTATGATCTCTAGTTCACACAAGAGCTATGTCACTAATTTAACACTAGATAACAAGCTAACAACACTACTAGCAAAGCTACTACTAGAGCTACACAAGATAATCTAGTAAAGATAAGTGCAAGAGAGAGGATTGTGATTCTTATACCGACGGTGAGGAGAAGATGTTGCCAATCACCAAGATGATATACAATCAATCAATATTGACAACAACTCAATATGAAGACCAATCACCGGGAGACAAGAGACACAATATTTTTGTTCACCCGGTGTTCACTTGTGCACCGACAAGCTACGTCACCGGTTGTGTCGACCAACACTTAGATGGTTCCCCGGTGTGACCCTCAAGTCACTTGCCCCTCAAGGCATGCCCCGCAAGGCATCGCAAGACGCCACTCTCAAGTGAGGTAACTCAATGACACGCGTATTCCACTAGAGTTGCTTTTGGCGTCCTGCCGAGGAAAGCACAAGAACCTCTCACAAACAACCAGAGGTGGCCAAGAACAATCACCTTCTCTTGCCAACGCCTCCAACAATCTCCAAGCCGGCTAGGAGCGGTACTCTCCAAGAGTAACAAGAAATCCACCGGCTAAACCACCCACAAGTGCCACTAGATGCCCTCAAGCTATGCAATGCACTTTGGGATCACTCAATCTCACTTTTGATTTGCAAACAAGCAAGAGAGATGAGTGGGAGGAGTAGCTCTAGCTCAAAGGATGCACAAGAGTGTTAGAAATGCCAAGAGACCTCCCTAAGGGCCGGCCAACGAGTATTTATAAGCATCCCATCCAAATAGAGTCGTTGCCACTCCACTGACCGTTTTTTCGGGATGACCGGACGCGCCGGTCGAAACTGACCGGACACGCTTCACTGCATCCGGTCGCCCTGTGACGTCCACGTGTCCCTCAAATTCAAACACGACCATTAGATCCTCCAACGGTCACTGTGCGCCAACGATCAAATGCTATGACCGGACGCGCTGCTCAAACGACCGGACGCGCCGGTCGCACAGTACCGCGCGCCCGCGAAGCAATGACCGGACGCGCCGATGCGCACAGCACCCGCGCCCGCGAAGCAATGACCGGACGCACTCCAGAAGATGACCGGACGCGACAGTGCTAGTGTCCGGTCGGAGTCCAGTAAGCTCCCTCGATGACCGGACGCGTCCGATCGTGTGTGACCGGACGCTCACCGCGTCCGATCGACCTTGCGAACTGCAGTTCCCTCAGGGCGCCTGACCGGACGCGCCGGTCCCGCGAGTGACCGGACGCGCCGGTTGCAAACCCTAGCCCGCGCGCCCGACTCCTGCGCTGTACTGACCGGACGCGTCCGGTCACACCGTGACCGCATCCGGTGCAGCGTCCAGTCACCTCAGTGACCCCGTTCGCCTCCGTTTCTTTTCCGACTTCCGGCGTAGTGGAAAATAGGCATTTCATTTCCCCGAAATCGCCTGAATCCCGCGCTCGCACGCTCGGCGGGAGGGAGAGAGGAACCCAAACCCCTCTCTACCCGCAAACCACAGCAAAGGTTTTCCAATTAGCTCACTAGGCCCTACATGCAATGCACTTCATGAATTCACCTAGTGGCACCCGTGCATCGAATAACCGATAAGACTTCCCCTCTTAATAGTTCGGCTATCGATCCTAAACCACTCACACCCTCTATGGTGTCTTGAGTGTAAAACAAAATGGCCCTATGGTTATACCTTTGCCTTGAGCCCATTTTGTTTCTTCAAATGATATGATCCACTTCATATCATCACATGACCGTCTCGATCCATCGACCTTGACTTCACTTGCTCTTCACCGTTGCATCGGTCCGTCGGCGCTAAGTCTTGCTCAAGCTTCACCATCGCATGGTCCTTCGCTTCGAAGCCTCGACTTGCCCTTCACCTTCATAACCGGTCCATCGAGCCAAGCCTCATCTTGGTCTTCACCATCTTGGTCATATGAGTCAATGTCATGTCTCATATGCAATGACCACCTTTATCTAAATCATCCACTTAGATACAAAGGTTAGTCCTAGGTTTCATCAATTAGCCAAAACCAAACTAGGGACTTTCAATCTCCCCCTTTTTGGTAATTGATGACAACCCTCACAAAGATGATTTTGATAATAAAAGTTTTAAACTTGTCATACTTGTCCAATCATTTTGCTCATAAGTAAAGTTTGGACAATTATCACAAGCTCGATTTTGGTAGCATTAGCTCCCCCTACATATGTGCATAGAGTTTGGATTGAAGGCTTTGCACATACGCATGGATAGAAGTGTTGGGAGAGTAATTCTACCAAAATGATGCTATGGTGTAAGAAATGGACCTTTGAAGCGTGATACCAATCGGAGTTGTCTTTTACACCATCCTTAGCATCATGAAGTAACTAGACATCCATCAAAACTCAAGAACCCCGTGAGATCAACATTATATGTAAAGGTTCTTAGACCACTTGTAAAGCTAACCACTTGTAAAGCTTTAGGCAAGTCTAGATACCACATGTAAACTATTCCTATGCATGCTAGTAGATCATTTCATCATCCAAGTTCTATACTAGCATTGCACCACACAAGCATGTATATTGAATTTAAATACATGTGCAATGAGCAAGTCATATGAGAATGCACAAACAAATGCAACAACTTTGTTTATGAGCTTGCTCCCCCTACTTGTGTGCATCAAAAAATTTTATTTACCCCTTTATAAAGTTGAATCATCTTTTTCTCTCCCCCTTTGTCAACAACTTACCCAAAAATAGGATCAAATTGTGGAGAGAAGGAAAAATGTTTGATGGAGTAGATTAAATTTTATCAAATTTGGTTCAACCTAGAACATTTGCCAAAGATATTTAATTTGATTTGAACCAAAGACAAGCTTCTTCACACCTTATAATAAGGGTTATCTTACCTATGTTGAATTAAACACTTATAGCAAATCTTCTAGATTCAACACTGGGTTTGCAAGCTCACAAACATGTCATATGCCACCACTAGATCAAAACAAACATAGAGGCAATAGTGGTAACATATATCCACCAAATTCATTTGATTTATCATGAATGCTCATGCATACCACTTAATATGTCTACATGCTCTAGCAAGTCCTTAGCATAGGATGAATGACATGTCAATCAATTTTACATTGCAATGTCAAAGGAGAGGCATGTCAATAAGTGGGTGGGGTGCATTCAACTCATGTTTAAGAAATCAAGAATGTTCAATTCATTCCTTAGCTTGCAAAACCTCTTTTCATCAAGTGGCTTAGTGAGAATATCGGCAAGTTGATCATCAGTGCCAACACTTTCAATGGCAATATCTCCCATTTGTTGATGATCTCTAATGAAATGATGTCTTATGTCAATATGCTTTGTTCTTCCATGTTGAACCGGGTTTTGTATCATCTTGATTGCACTCTCATTATCACATAGCAATGGCACATTCTTGAAGTTGAGGCCATAATCCTTCAAAGTTGATTTTATCCATAGCAATTGTGCACAACAACTCCCTGCACTCACATATTCGGCTTCGGCGGTAGAGATTGCCACACTATTTTGTTTCTTTGAGGACCATGACACAAGTGATCTTCCAAGTAATTGACATGTGCCACTTGTGCTCTTCCTATTGATCTTGCAACCCCCATAGTCGGAGTCCAAATATCCAATCAATTCAAACTTTGACCCCTTGGGATATCATAGTCCAACATCTCTTGTTTGCTTCAAGTACCTCAATATTCTCTTTGCCGCCGTGAGATGACTTTCTCTAGGTGAGACTTGATATCTAGCACACATGCAAACACTAAACATGACATCCGGCCTTGATGCGGTGACATAGAGTAGACTTCCAATCAAAGACCGATATTCCTTTTGATTCACCATTTTGCCATCAAGATCACTATCCAAATTGTCATTTGTGCCCATTGGAGTTGAAATTGGCTTTGCATCTTGCATTCCAAACTTCTTCAACATGTCCCTTATGTATTTCCCTTGACTCACAAATGTCCCATTCTTCAATTGCTTGACTTGGAGACCAAGGAAGTAGCTAAGTTCACCAATCATAGACATTTCAAACTCTTTGGCCATCACAGCACCAAATTCTTCACAATAAGCTTGATCGGTTGATCCAAAGATGATGTCATCAACATATATTTGCACTATGAATAGATCATTTCCAATCTTCTTGATGAATGGAGTAGTATCAACATTGCCCATTTTGAATCCCTTAGAGAGAAGGAAATCCCTTAGCCTCTCATACCATGCTCTAGGTGCTTGCTTTAAGCCATATAAAGCCTTCTTCAACTTGTACACATGGTTGGGTTTCTTGTCATCTTCAAATCCGAGCGGTTGCTCAACAAAGACTAACTCATTGATGATCCCATTGAGAAATGCACTTTTGACATCCATTTGATATAGTTTGATGTTGTGTGCACAAGCATAAGCCAATAGAATCCTTATTGCCTCTAATCTTGCCACGGGAGCATATGTCTCATCATAGTCAAGACCTTCAACTTGAGTGTAACCTTAAGCAACTAGTCTTGCTTTGTTTCTCACTACAATGCCATCTTGATCTTGCTTGTTTTTGAACACCCACTTGGTTCCAATCACATTGTAGTCATTTGGCCTTTCTACCAACTCCCAAACATCATTTCTTGTGAAATTGTTAAACTCTTCTTGCATAGCCATGATCCAATCGGCATCCCTCAAAGCTTCTTCTATCTTCTTTGGTTCTATGGTTGACACAAATGATGCATGCTCACAAAACATAGTCAATCTTGATCTTGTTTGCACACCACTTCTAATATCACCAATAATACAATTAATGGGGTGATCTCTTGAAACATGTTGTGGTTGGAGTACTTGCACTTGATTGCTTGAGCTTGGTTGATCACTTGATGTATCTCGATGAGAAGAACTAGCACCATAATTTTGCACTTGAGAGTCACTAACTAGCTTGTTTGGTGAATTGAGCACTTGATCTTTATCATCATCTTGAATATCAATTACTTGCTTTGCTCTAATGTCCTCAATGTCCATGTTCTTCATTGCTTCCACCAATTGAGTTCCACCAACATCATCTAGATTCTCTTCTTCATCTTGTGACCCATTGGTTTCATCAAATTGCACATCATGGACTTCTTCTAGAATGCCACTTGAGTTGTTCCAAACTCTATAAGCTTTGCTTGTAGTTGAATAACCAAGTAGGAACCCCTCATCACATCTCTTGTCAAACTTCCCCAATCTAGTGCCCTTCTTCAAGATATAGCATTTGCAACCAAACACCCTAAAGTAAGAAATATTGGGCTTTCTTCTATGAAGTAACTCATATGGGGTCTTCTCTAGCAATGGATGACAATATAGTCTATTGATGTAGTAGCAAGCGGTATTGATTGCTTCATCCCAAAATGATTGACTCACATTGTACTCATGAAGCATTGATCTAGCCATATCAAGCAATATTCTATTCTTCCTCTCAACTAGGCCATTTGATTGTGGAGTGTACTTGGCCAAGAATTGATGTCCAATACCATAATGATCACAAAGTTCTTCAATTCTTGTATTCTTGAACTCACTTCCATTGTCACTTCTCACTTTCTTGATTCTAATCTCAAACTCATTGTGAACTCTAGTGAGAAATGTCTTGAAGGTGTCAAACACTTCACTTTTGTCACTAAGAAAGAATACCCATGTGAATCTTGTGAAGTCATCCACTATGACAAAGCCATACTTGTTACCGCCTATGCTTGTATATGTTGTTGGTCTAAATAGATCCATGTGCATCAACTCAAATGCTTTGCATGTGCTCATTGTACTCTTCTTTGGATGTGAGCTTCCAACTTGCTTCCCGGCTTGACATGCACTACAAAGCTTATTCTTCTCAAATTCAACATCTTTCAAACCATTGACAAGATTGTGAGTTGTAAGCTTCTTCAATTGTTTCATGCCAACATGACCAAGCCTTCTATGCCAAAGCCAACCCATGCTTGATTTGGAGACTAAGCAAGTTGTCAAAGAAGTTTCTCTAGCATTGAAGTCAACTAGGTAGAGATTCTCATATCTAAAGCCCTTGAATGCCACATTTGAACCATCCACACTAATAACATCCACATCATCAACCCCAAAGATGCATTTGTAGCCTAGATCATATATTTGTGCCACGGATAGAAGATTGAAATCTAAGCTTTCAACTAGCAACACATTAGAGATACTCATGTCATTTGATATTGCAATCTTGCCCAAGCCAATAACCTTGCCTTTCTTGTTATTGCCAAATGTGATAGAATCAACACCACTATCATTGTCATTGATTGAGTCAAACATTCTTGATGTACCGGTCATGTGTTGAGTGCACCCACTATCAATAATCCAATGCCTTCTTCCGGCTTTGTAATTGACCTACAAGCAAATCAATGAAGTTTAGGTACCCATTTTTGCTTGGGTCCTTGTAGGTTAGTAACTAAGCTCTTTGGTACCCAAATAGCCTTCTTTGGGCCCACAATTGGTGTACCAACAAACTTAGCTTGCACACCCTTCACACCCTTGGTAAGCACATAGCAAGAATCAAAAGATATAGCATTAACAAGGTTCTTGCTTTGATTCTTTTTATTGCAATTATGCTCTAGGTGCCCAACTTGCTTGCATCTATTGCAAAACCGACCATTGCCCTTCACAAAGCTAGGCTTTAGAGTTGCAAAGGCCTACTTGCCTTTCTTGGGGGTGTAGCCCAATCCCTCTTTGTTAAGAGAGAACCTTTAGCTACCCAAGCACTTAAGCAAGCGGGCCTCACCACCATAGGCCTTGCCTAGGGCGTGAGTGAGCTCATCCACCTCTTTCTTGAGAGTCTCATTCTCAACCATTAGTGAGGCATCACGAGTGAAACCATCACTAGTAGTGGAGGTAGAGTTAGTGGTGGTGGATGAAGAGCTACAAGAAGGGTTAGCATTTGACATGATGATAGGTTCATTAAAGGATTCATCAATTATATCACATGTAACACCTATATCACATGATACAGCAATCTCCTTCTTTGATTGTTTCTCAAGTAGCAATGAGTGAGCTTTTTCAAGCTTGGAATGAGCCTTATCAAGATCCTCATGGTCTTCCACTAGACTCTCATGAGTGGTCTTAAGCTCACTAAGGACTTTCTCAAGTATTACTACTTTCATTGAAAGCTTCTTACACTCTTTGTCCTTGGCAATAGCTATGTCTCTAGTTTGTTGCATCAAGTCATATAGTTGTTCTTTAGTTGGTTCATCATCATCATTTTCATTATCATTATCATTATCACTATCATGAGCATATTCCATTTCACTTTTATCATCACTCTCATCATATAATACCTTAGCTTCTTTAGCCATGAAGCATGAAGAGGATAAATCAAATAGTGATGGCTTCTTGTTGATAGCAATGGAAGCAAAAGCCTTGTTGGATGATTCTTCTTCTTCTTCATTATCATCACTTTCCCAAGTGATCACATAGGCACTATTTTTGCCTTTCTTGAATGTCATCTTGGCCTCTCTCTTCTTCTTCTTCTTCTCAAACTTGTCCGTTTTATTCTTCTTCTTATCATAAGGACATTCCGCTTGAAGGTGCTCGGTGCTATCACAATTGAAGCACTTTCTTTGTTGCTCATTTCTTTTCTTAAAGCCTCTTCTCTTGATGAACATGTGACCCATCTTCTTGACTACAAGAGCAAGTGCCTCATCATCAATTTCAAATTCCCCATCTTCATTGTTGTCTTCTTCTTCTTCTTCAATGATGGTAGCTTTGCCCTTGGAGGAGGTGGCCTTGAATGCCACAGTCTTCTTCTTCTTCTTCTCATCTTCCACCTTCTCCTTGTCATCAACATCTTGATCATATTTGTCATAGGTCAATACTTCACCAAGCAAATCATTAGGCTTCATTGTTTCAAGCCCATCTCTTTGCAACATCATGATCAACATCTTGAATCTTCTAGGTAAGCTCAATAAGAACTTGTGACAAAAATCTTGATCTTGAGTTTTGTGCCCTAAGCTCTTGAGATCATTGACTATCACTTGCAATCTATGAAACATTTCAATGATTGTTTCATCATCCTTTTTCTTGAAGTTCACAAACTCACTCTTGAGCCCATATAGCTTGGCACTCTTCACAACCTTAGTGCCTTCATATGCCTCACTCAACCTTGTCCATACTTCACTAGCCAATTCCAAATCTTTGATGCCCTCAAACACTTTTGTGTCAATACCATTATAGAGTGTATTGAGAGCCATTCTATTGCATGTTCTATTTGCTCTATCTTCATCGGTGAGATGATCGGGATCAATGATAGCAAAATCATTCTCGATGACTTGCAATACTCTCTCATGAATAGAACCAAGGTACATTGTCATCTTTCTCTTCCAATGAGCAAAAGAACTAACACCATCAAAGAACGGTGGCTTGCCCCCAACATGATTGAACACAATTTGAGCCATTTTTCACACCGAAGGATGTTAAGCCTTGATTAAAACGGTGACCACGGCTCTGATACCACTTGTAAGGTCCTAGATGGCTAGAGGGGGGTGAATAGCCTATAAAAAAAATTCTACAAGCACCACTGAGCAAACTTGTTAGAATAACAAACGGCGTAAAGCGAGTTTTGCTTAGCCAAAGTTGGTGATGCAAGCCTCCTATCCACAAGTCTAGTAGATTATGATCTCTAGTTCACACAAGAGCTATGTCACTAATTTAACACTAGACAACAAGCTAACAACACTACTAGCAAAGCTACTACTAGAGCTACACAAGATAATCTAGTAAAGATAAGTGCAAAAGAGAGGATTGTGATTCTTATACCGACGGTGAGGAGAAGATGTTGCCAATCACCAAGATGATATACAATCAATCAATATTGACAACAACTCAATATGAAGACCAATCACCGGGAGACAAGAGACACAATATTTTTGTTCACCCGGTGTTCACTTGTGCACCGACAAGCTACGTCACCGGTTGTGTCGACCAACACTTAGATGGTTCCCCGGTGTGACCCTCAAGTCACTTGCCCCTCAAGGCACGCCCCGCAAGGCACCGCAAGACGCCACTCTCAAGTGAGGTAACTCAATGACACGCGTATTCCACTAGAGTTGCTTTTGGCGTCCCGCCGAGGAAAGCACAAGAACCTCTCACAAACAACCGGAGGTGGCCAAGAACAATCACCTTCTCTTGCCAACGCCTCCAACAATCTCCAAGCCGGCTAGGAGCGGTACTCTCCAAGAGTAATAAGAAATCCTCCGGCTAAACCACCCACAAGTGCCACTAGATGCCCTCAAGCTATGCAATGCACTTTGGGATCACTCAATCTCACTTTTGATTTGCAAACAAGCAAGAGAGATGAGTGGGAGGAGTAGCTCTAGCTCAAAGGATGCACAAGAGTGTTAGAAATGCCAAGAAACCTCCCCAAGGGCCAGCCAACGAGTATTTATAAGCATCCCATCCAAATAGAGCCGTTGCCACTCCACTGACCGTTTTTTCGGGATGACCGGACGCGCCGGTCGAAACTGACCGGACACGCTTCACTGCGTCCGGTCGCCCTGCAACGTCCACGTGTCCCTCAAATTCAAACGCGACCGTTAGATCCTCCAACGGTCACTGTGCGCCAACGGTCAAACGCTATGACCGGACGCGCTGCTCAAACGACCGGACGCGCCGGTCGCACAGTACCGCGCGCCCGCGAAGCAATGACCGGACGCGCCGATGCGCACAGCACCCGTGCCCGTGAAGCAACGACCGGACGCGCTCTAGAAGATGACCGGACGTGATAGTGCCAGCGTCCGGTCGGAGTCCAGTAAGCTCCCTCGATGACCGGACGCGTCCGATCGTGTGTGACTGGACGCTCACCGCGTCCGATCGACCTTGCGAACTATAGTTCCCTCAGGGCGCCTGACCGGACACGCCGGTCCCGCGAGTGACCGGACGCGCCGGTTGCAAACCCTAGCCCGTGCGCCCGACTCCTGCGCTGTACTGACCGGACGCGTCCGGTCACACCGTGACCGCGTCCGGTGCAGCGTCCGGTCACCTTAGTGACCCCGTTCGCCTCCGTTTCTTTTCCGACTTCCAGCGTAGTGGAAAATAGGCATTTCATTTCCCCGAAATCGCCTGAATCCCGCGCTCGCATGCTCGGCGGGAGGGAGAGAGGAACCCAAACCCCTCTCTACCCGCAAACCACAGCGCGACCAACGCCACCTTTGCAAATGTGCCAACACCATCAAGTGTACATCTCCATGTGCTTGTGTGTTAGCTTTTTCTCAATCATTTTCAAAGGTTTTCCAATTAGCTCACTAGGCCCTACATGCAATGCACTTCATGAATTCACCTAGTGGCACCCGTGCATCGAATAACCGATAAGACTTCCCCTCTTAATAGTTCGGCTATCGATCCTAAACCACTCACACCCTCTATGGTGTCTTGAGTGTAAAACAAAATGGCCCTATGGTTATACCTTTGCCTTGAGCCCATTTTGTTTCTTCAAATGATATGATCCACTTCATATCATCACATGACCATCTCGATCCATCGACCTTGACTTCACTTGCTCTTCACCGTTGCATCGATCCGTCGGCGCTAAGTCTTGCTCAAGCTTCACCATCGCATGGTCCTTCGCTTCGAAGCCTCGACTTGCCCTTCACCTTCACAACCAGTCCATCGAGCCAAGCCTCATCTTGGTCTTCACCATCTTGGTCATATGAGTCAATGTCATGTCTCTTATGCAATGACCACCTTTATCTAAATCATCCACTTAGATACAAAGGTTAGTCCTAGGTTTCATCAATTAGCCAAAACCAAACTAGGGACTTTCAACATGCCTTATGGCCAAACCTACCAAGGTAAAATATGATGATAGTGATGATGATTCTTGTGCTAGTGATGGTTGTAAGAGTGATAATGAGGAGGATGAGGACTACTCTAAGGATGATCTATTGGGCATAATAGATCAAATGAGTAAGGGCTACAAGAGGACCACCAAGAAATACAAAATCTTGGAACAAGAGCTCATTGCCAAGAGCAATGAAAATGATACCTTGATGGAGGAGCTTGTTGCTCTCAAAAAGAGTAAGGAGTGCAAAAGAATTGAACAAGAGCTCAAAGCTCTTAGCAAATCCTTTGATGAGATAGAGGCCTCTCGTGAGTGTCTAAAGGAAGACCACGAGGATATTGAAATTGCTCATACTAGGCTTAAGGAAGCCCACTCCACTCTACTTGAGCTCATCAAGGAAAAGGACCTCAAGTTGGAGAAGTTCATGAAGGAATCTAAGGAGGAGCAAGTGATTGTCACTTGTGACATTGGACTAACATGTGATATTATTGATGATTCTTTATTTGTTGGTCCTACTAATGCTTCATGTAGCTCATCATCATCCACCACAACCAACTCTATCTCTACTACTAGTGATTCATCACTTGTGGTTGAGAATGAGACTCTCAAGGGAGAGGTGGATGATCTCACCCGCGCATTAGGCAATGCCTATGGTGGGGATACCCGCTTGCTAAAATACTTGGGTAGCCAAAGGTTCTCTCTTAACAAAGAGGGTTTGGGCTATACTCCTAAGGAGGGCAAGGCGGCCTTTGCTACTCTAAAGCCTCACTTTGTGAAGAGCAATGGTCGTTATTGCAATAGATGCAAGCAAGTTGGGCATCTAGAGATTAATTGTAATAAAATAAACAAGAACAACAACAAGTTTCATGCTAAAATGGATTACATTCCTTTTGATTCTTGTTATGTTCTTACCAAGGGTAAGAAGGGTGTGCAAGCTAAGTTTGTTGGTACATCAATTATGGGTCCAAAGAAGAAGGCCATTTGGGTACCAAAGAGCTTGGTTACTAACCTCTAAGGACCCAAGCAAGTATGGGTACCTAAAAGACATTAAATTGTTTTGTAGGTAAATTATAAAGCCAGAGGAAGGCATTGGGTGCTTGATAGTGGGTGTACTCAACATATGATCGGTAATTCAAGAATGTTCAACTCAATCAAACCCAATGATAGTGGCATTAAAAGTATCACATTTGGTGACAATAGTAAGGGTGATGTAAAAGGACTAGGAAGTATTGCAATCTCAAATGATCATAGTATTTCCAATGTGCTCTTAGTTGAAAAGTTGAACTTCAATCTTCTCTTGGTTGCTCAATTGTGCGATCTTGGTTTCAAGTGCATATTTGGTATTGATGATGTGGAGATAGTTAGTGTTGATGGCTCCAATTTGATCTTCAAGGGCTTTAGATATGAGAATCTATACTTGGTTGATTTCAATGCTAGTGACACTCAACTTTCAACATGATAGCTCACCAAATCAAGTATGGGTTGATTTTGGCATAGAAGACTTGGTCATGTTGGCATGAAGCAATTGAACAAGTCAGTGAAGCATGACTTAGTTAGAGGCTTGAAGGATGTCACATTTGAGAAAGATAAGCTATGTAGTGCATGTCAAGCCGGAAAGCAAGTAGGCAACACTCATCCATTGAAAAGCATCATGAGTACTTCCAAGGCATTTGAGTTGTTGCACATGGATCTATTTGGGCTAACTACATACACAAGCATTGGTGGAAACAAGTATGGGTTTGTGATTGTGGATGATTTCACTAGATACACATGGGTATTCTTTCTTGTGAACAAGAGTGATGTATTTGACATATTCAAGAAGTTCATCAAGAGAGTGCAAAATGAGTTTGAGACCACAATAAAGAAAGTGAGAAGTGACAATGAAAGTGAGTTTAGAAACACAAGAGTTGATGAGCTATGTGAGGAGCTTAGAATCAAGCATCAATTCTCGGCCAAGTATACACCTCAATCCAATGGCCTAGTTGAGAGGAAGAATAGAACCTTAATTTATATGGCAAGATCAATGTTGAATGAGTATAATGTGAGTCATTCATTTTGGGCCGAAGCAATTAACACGGCTTGCTTCTATAGCAACCGCCTCTATTGCCACAAGTTTCTAGAAAAGACACCATATGAGATCTTAAATTGAAAAAAGGCCAACATTACATACTTTCGGGTATTTGGTTGCAAATGCTATATCTTGAAGAAGGGCACTAGATTGAGCAAGTTTAAGAAGAAATATGATGAAGGATTCTTACTTGGTTACTCCACTACTAGCAAAGCTTATAGAGTATGGAACCTAGCTAGTGGACAACTTGAAGAAGTACATGATGTTGAGTTTGATGAAACAAATGGCTCTCAAGATGAGAAAGATAACTTGGATGATGTGAGAAGAACTCAATTGACCAATGCTATGAAAGAAACGGATATTGGTGATATTAGGCCAAAGTAAGTGATTGATGTGGATGACAACAAAGATCAAGTGCTCTAAGGTTCTAATATGTAAAATCAAGCTAGTACATCATCTCAAGTGCAACAAGATCAATAAGTGGCTAGTTCATCATCTCCAACTCATGATCAACATCAACATCCAAGCAATCAAGTCTAAGTGATTCAACCAACTAACATTGCAAGAGACCATCCATTGGATTCCATCATTGGTGACATACAAAGGGGAGTTCAAACTAGATCAAGATTGACATCATTTTGTGCTCACTCTTCTTTTGTATCAATGGAAGAACCCAAGGACATTGATAGAGCACTGAGAGATCCGGATTGGGTAAATACAATGCATGAAGAGCTTAACAACTTTAAGAGAAATGAAGTATGGAAATTAGTTGAGAGGCCTAAGGATCACAATGTCATTGGAACAAGATGGGTTTTTCGCAACAAGCAAGATCAAGATAGGATAGTAGTAAGAAACAAAGCAAGACTAGTGGCTCAAGGTTACACACAAATAGAGGATCTTGACTTTGGTGAAACTTATGCCCCGGTTGCAAGATTGGAAGCAATTAGGATCTTACTTGTCTATGCTTGTGCTTACAATATCAAGCTATATCAAATGGATGTGAAGAGTGCATTTCTCAATGGGTACATCTAAGAGGAGGTGTATGTGGAGCAACCTCCCGGTTTTAAAGATGACAAGAAACCCAATCATGTATACAAGTTAAGGAAGGCTTTGTATGGATTGAAGCAAGCACCTAGAGCATGGTATGAAAGATTGAGGGACTTCTTGCTATCTAAAGGATTTGTCATGGGCAAAGTTGATACAACACTATTTACCAAGAAGATTAGGAAAGACTTGTTTGTATTGCAAATATATGTTGATGATATCATATTCGGTTCAACCAATCAAGATTATTGTGATGAGTTTGGGAAAATGATGGCAAATGAATTTGAAATGTCAATGATTGGTGAACTTAGTTTCTTTCTTGGACTTCAAATCAAACAAATGAAGGAAGGAACATTTGTAAGCCAAACCAAATACATAAAGGATATGCTAAAGAAGTTTGGTATGGAAGATGCAAAAGGAATCACTACTCCAATGAACACTAGTGGAAGCTTGGATAGTGACAAGAATGGCAACATGGTGGATCAAAAACTATATAGACCAATAATTGGTAGCCTACTCTATGTGACGGCATCAAGGCCCGATGTAATGTTTAGTGTATGCATGTGTGCAAGATTTCAAGCCTCACCAAGAGAAAGTCATTTGAAGACAACAAAGAGAATATTGAGGTACTTAAAGCATACACAAGATGTTGGATTATGGTATCCCAAAGGTGCAAGCTTTGAGCTAGTTGGATATTCGGATTCCGACTATGCCGGTGACAAAGTGGAGAGAAAGAGCACTTCCAGGACTTGTCAATTGTTGGGAAGATCACTTGTCGCATGGTCATCCAAGAAGTAAAATAGTATTGCACTATCTACCGCCGAAGCCGAATACATCACCGTGGGTAGTTGTTGTGCACAAATCTTATGGATGAAGGCAACATTGAAGGATTTTGGAATCAATTTTAAGAATATGCCATTGCTAAGTGATAATGAAAGTGTCGTGAAGCTAACCAACAATCTGGTTCAATATCAAAGAACAAAGCATATTGATGATCGTCATCATTTCATTAGAGATCATCAACAAAAGGATGACATTGCAATTGAGAATGTGGGCACCGAAGATCAATTAGCTGATCTATTCACCAAGCCATTTGATGAGAAGAGATTTCACAAGCTAAAGAATGAGTTGAACATACTTGACTTCTCCAACATGAGTTGATGCACCCTATATATGACATGCCTCTCCTTCGAGCCCCAAGGTACAATTGGTTGACATGTCATACATTCTATGCTAAGGACTTATTTAGTGCATCTAGTCATAATTTACATGTTCTAGGCTCATTCATGAAAATCAAATGAATTTGAAGTTTATATGGTGTCACTATTGTTTCCATGACTTGTATGATCTAGTGGTAGCATATAACTTGTTTAAGTAGCTTGTGATCCTAAGTGTTTAATCTAAAAAACTTGTCTAAATATTTGCTTCAACATGGTGCATGATAACCCTTCTAGTGAGGTGTGAAGAAGTTTGCCCTTAGATCAAACTGAAGCATTTTATTTATACAAGCAATCTAGGTTGAATCACAAACTTGATCCTCACCCCATAATTTAACATGATAATCTATCTAAAATTGGTTCCTTGTGGTCATTGGTGCCAAAGGAGGAGAAAATGTTGTTCACAAAGACAGATTCTAAAGGGGGAGAAAATCCTAAAGGGAGAGAATTGATAAAAGAAGGGGATCAACTAAAATTTTGAGCACACAAGTAGGGGGAGCAAGCTCTTAAACATGAATGTTGCATTTCCATGTGCACTTCATATGTATGATGCATAGTTATGCATTTCTTTTATCGATACATTGCTTGTGTGGTGAATTGCTAGTATAATTTGAATGATGTATTGAGGTACTAGCATGAATAGGAAGTAGTTAGATTTTTCTTGCTTCATGTTTTTCAAAGTGGTACTAGAGCCTTGCTTATAATGTTGATCTCACGAGGTTTCTAGTTATGTTTGTGCTTTTCCAAGTGGTATCTAACTACACAAGGTGCTAAGATGGTGTTTATCGCTACTCCGATGGTATCACGCTACAAAGGTCTATAATCTTAAACACTTAGCACCTATTGGTAGTCAATGCTCCTAATCTTTCCTATCTAACATGTATGCTTCTAAAATCCAAACATATAGCATACATGTAGGGGGAGCCATTGCTATCAATTTAAATTTATGATCACATGTCCATAATTCTTACACATGGTAATATACTTGGACAATGTGACATGGGTTCAATCAAAATTTTATCATAATATCTTTGTGAAAGGTTTGTCACCAATTACCAACAAGGGGGAGATTGAAAGTCCTATGTTTGGTGTTGGTAATTAGTGACAATGCCTAAGTATTAATCCTATGCCTAAGTTGTATATAGCATATAAGGATTAGTACATTCCAAGGTTGGTGGCAAGATGGACATGGTGATCATGATGGCCACACTTAGATTTGGACGCAACCCTACGTGATCAAGGCAAAGGTATATGCTTAAGGGTTGTATTTTAGTAACCAAGACACCTAGTGGGTGTGGTTACATTATAGGATAGATAGCCGTACTATAAAGAGGGGAATGACGCGGCTATTGAACTCCTAAGTGCCTCTAGGTGTGCATTTTATAATCATATGCATTTGGATAGAACTAATATCGCCTCGAAAAATGATTGTGAAAATGCTAACACACTCACACATGATGAGATCACTTGGTGGTGTTAGCACATTTGCAAAGGCGGTGGAGTTTGAGCGGTAGAGAGGGTTTGGGGTCCTCTCTCCCTCCCACCGAGCTTGCGAGGCAGGATTCAGGCGTTTTCGAGGAGTTGAAATGACTTTTTTCCACTACGCCAGAAGTCGGAAAAGAAACAGAAGCGAACGGAGGTCACAGAGGTGACCGGACGCTGGACCGGACGCGGTCTCTGTTTGACCGGACGCGTCCGGTCAGTGTTCAGCGTCTGCGCGTGTTTCTGTTTTTGATCGGACGCGGTGGCGCGTCCGGTCACTGTCGACCGGATGCGTCCGGTCGTTCAGGGAGCTTACTGGACTCCAACCGGACGCTGGCACTGTGGCGTCCGGTCAGTTTGGAAGCGTGTCCAGTCGCTGTTTCATTGTGCGCTACTCAGGCTTGAACAGCGCGTCCGGTCCGTTACGGGACCAGCGCGTTCGGTCGAGCTTCGCGCGTCCGACCGTTGCGTGGAGCGCGTCCGGTCGGTGGTTCGCGAGCGTAGTCGCTGTGTGATCGGCGTGTCCGGTCAGTTTGACCAGCGCGTCCGGTCAGCGCGACTTCGGCTGTTTCAAGTGCCTAACGGCTATATTCAAAGGGGTACGTCTATAAATACTCGTTGGCCGGCTCAAAGCTCCATCTCTTGCACTTTTGACATACTTGTGAGCACTTTGAGCTAAGCAACTCCCCTCCCACTCATCTCTCTTGCTTCTTTGCATATTCAAAGTGAGATTGAGTGATCCAAGTGCATTTGCATTGTGAGATTGCATCTAGTTGGCACTTGGTGGTTGATTTGCCGCGGGATTCTTGTTTCTTTTGGTGGTTGCCGCCACCTAGACGGCTTGGAGCTGCTTAGAGGCGTTGGCAAGAGTTGGTGATTGTTCTTGGCCACCTCCGGTGATTGTGAGGGGTTTGTGCCTACCTCGGCGAAGCGCCAAAGGCAACGTTAGTGAATTGCTCGTGTCATTTGCAACCTTTTGCCATTTGGTAGGTTCTTGTGGCGCCTTTTGAGAGGCTCGGTGTGTGACCGATTAGCCACCGAACCACGTGGTGAAGAGGGACATAATGGGGACTAGCGTGCCAGCAAGCACGTGAACCTCGGGATAAATCTTCGTGTCATCACTTTCATATTGTGATTGATTGATCCCGGTGTTCGGTTGTCTTGGTATTCATTGTTGATCATATTGGTTGGCTCAATACTTCGCCCCTCGGTGAAACTCTCCTAACTCAACTCCGCATTACCTTCTTAGTTATCTTTGCTAGCTAGTTAGCTTTGCTAGAGTAGCTCCTTTGTGTAGCTTGCTAGTTGTAGTTGTAGTTACCTTCTCGGTTTGACTTTGTGTGGTTGAGTGCAAATATACTAGAATTGTGAATTGATTAGGTGGCTTGCAAACACCCCGTAGGCTAAGCAAAACTTGCATCTCGCTACTTGTTATATTGATAAACTTGTTTAGCTTGTCTTTGTAAAAATTTTTAAAAAGTTATTCACCCCCCTCTAGCAATCAAGACCTTTCACCGAGGAATGAAATCTTTTTTAGCCTATCAACTAGCGGGTTTTTCGACCCATCAACAAAACACGAAGCCATGTTCAAAAAAAAACACGAAACCAGATTAGCCCATATATTGATTTGGCTGCGATATGAGACGCCCAATCCTTAAAAGCCCAATTTTAGATGCACGGATGGACTTGCTGGGGCCAGACGTAAGGCCTCTTAGATTAGGCCTCCTATGTCCGATCACGTCCCATGCGATGTTGGGAAAGGAGAAGGTTCGTTAACCAGTCGGCCCACCGGCCCAGCAGGGCCTTTTAACACTCCCTTTCTTTTATCATATCAGGGCCTTATACACTCATGATGCACTCAATATTCTCATTTCACCCTACCTATCTGTTTTCTCAAAAAAAAATCTCTATTGCACTGATTTTTGAGATGCGGTGGAGCACGTCAACTTGCACGTGTATGTGTGTGCAATGCAACCAAGCCAAATGAAGCCCGGTTCATGAAGCTCACCTGGTCCTCTTCCTCACCGGACTAGCTTTCTTGGCATCTTGCTATATTCTATATATGATATATCCCGCCGCCATTGCCATCGTCCTTGTAAGGGAATGAAGCACCAGTTCCTTCCATTCTCGATCTCTTAGCTAATGTGGGAGCACCGTATCACAATCTTCTTTCACCTGACAAAACGACTTATAATTTTGAATGGAGGGAGTACATGCAGAGCTCCCAGTCTCTTCACTCTTTTCAGCGCTGCACTTTGATTGAGCTATAGTGTATCAGTTCATTAACATGTAGCAAGTAGCAGCAGTAAATTCAGGTAGATATGATGCATGATCTTTGTTCTCTTTCGGTAATAAGCCTGCTGAATCATATAGTTCCAATTGTAACTTGTTTTTTTTTAAAAAAAAAAGATACAAAGTTACAGCTGTTGGTAGTTGTCTTCTGGATTTCGTTGACCAATAATATAATAAGGAATTCAGCGGTATGGAACTCAAGTTATGTCAAAAGCAGAAGCAGATCTTCTGATGGTGTTGGAAAGGTTGTCTTCTGATTTTTATTATTTTAGGTTTCATTTCATCAGGTAAACATAATTTAATTTCACGAGTATAAGTCCGAATAAAGTATTTTATAAAGGTTAAAAGACAAGACAAGGGAAGGACTGCACGAGTTATTAGACCTTCGCATCAAATTTGAAGTACATTTGGATTTTGCAAGAATGATTCAAGAATCAAGACTAGGAATCCCCCTTGCAGAATAGCAGATATATAGGTATCTCTGCCTCAATTTACAACAAATGCTAGCAGTAGCTAGAGAAATACAGCAGCCAAAGCTTTACCATCGATCGGCACAAGGTTACTTCCATACAGGTATTGCCAAGACATATTAGATAGAGTTATTAAAGTAACCTATATAGTTATAGGAATCCTAATCGAAATAGCTCTATCTGATTCTGAATAACGTGAATACAAATACAAACCGCCATGACTCCATATAAATCATACAGCTAATAGAGAGATGTACGTACATTCTAGATTTTTATGGTCACACGGATAATCTAGATTAATCCCAAAAGTATACCTAATTATATAAATATTAAAGAGCAAAAAAAACTCAGTAAGGAGTTATATTTGATTTTTTTTCTCCCATCGTAATGCAAGGGCATATTTCCTAGTGAAAGTATATTTAATAATCTGCAGACTACAAGATACTCGATCTACACTACATCATTTCCTCAGTCTTGCCTTGGACATAGTATTCTCTCTACTGAGTTGCATCAACTTGCAGCATGTTGAGGGAAAACTGCTAGTACAATCTATCAACCATTGTTCTTTTCTTGCAAATTGAACTGTCCTGAGACCTCTGCATGCTGTGTGGGGGCAAAAAAAACACAAACACATAAAAAGAATTCCTGTAAGATACAGATATATGGGTGTTAAAAGTAGGATTAATTCATTGACGTGCTTTCATACAAAACCTACTGTAGATCACCTTTGTATCAGTTCATTGAAAAAACAACAACGACAAAACAAAAACCCAGAAAACTAACCTGGTACACAAGATCTCAACCTCGTTGCACCGCATTTGAGATGCGCCTGAGGACGTCGACTTGCGCGTGTAGATGAGCAACGTAGTCCACAGCCTCATGAAGCAGCGAGATCTCATCGAGCAGCTCGCCGCCAGGTATCATCTTCCTCAGCACCTTGGTCCTCTTCCTCACCAGCCTTTTTGCAATCTCCCTGCTACCGATCATGGCCGTCCTCGTCCTTGCAAGCGACGAGGCGGCGCCAGTGCCACCTCTCGATCTCCGCCTTGTGTGGAGACACCGCCTCACGATCTTCTTGCACACGCGCGTGTTCTTCTTCTTCCCCGGCGACGACGACGGCTTGCTCGGCCTCCTAGACGGCGACGAACTCGAAGCCAAGACGGCCTGCGGCCACCGCGCCCCACCACCGCGGGCAGTCGCCATGGCGATGTCGGCCGACGACTTGATGGCGCACTTCCTCTGCTGGAGACTCATCATGGCTGCGCACCCAGAGGCAGAGGATGAGATGCAGAATTCGCTGCAGGCTTGGAGACTCAAGATCATGTTCTTGAGGAAGCCTTGCTGGAAGGCCTTGGTGTTGGGGCCTCGCATTGCGTTGATTGAGCTGGAAAAGTAAAAGCTAGGTCGTGTAGGAAGCAATGGAGAATGTGTGTGTGTGTTTGAGATATATATATAGAGAGTGTGTGCTTGTGGATCGATGTATATATACATCTGATCTCCATGAGGAACGGAGTTGCATCTTGCATGTGGTGTGAGCTAGCATGCATTCCCACCATTTTGTGGTCCTCTTGGCAGATAGCTAGCATGCATCCTCTTCTCTCGCTTTTTCTGATCATGGCACATGCTCCATTGTTGTACAGTTGCATGCGACTAAAAGGTCTCATTTGAAGGTCGAAGCTAACAGTTAGGAGTACTAGCTGAAAACAGTGTGTGCTTGCTAGCTAGCTACCTGTATATAGGTGGTTAGCAGAAAGAAAACAATACAGTGTGTAACAATTGACAGCTCAGAATTAAGCATGTGGTTGAGGGGCTGCAAAGTACAAGGTATATAGTGTTGTGTTGTATTATTCCATGGATTTTCTATTGCATGCTCCGTATGTATATGTATGTATATGTATATATATTCCTATATATATATATGTACCTCATATGTCACATGATCATCTCAAAGTACAATCACAAGTACAAATGTACAATGCAAGGAAAATAGTACTTAAATAGTTGTGAATATCAACAGCTAGAGCTAGCTGGTATCCCCCATGCATATTTGAGAGAGATCATGCATTGAAAAGAGATGGAGCGTGAGAGAGAGAGAGAGGCTAGGGAGTGGGGTCCGCGCCGGGCTCCCCATGAGCATGAGCATGAGAGAAGAAGAGGAGGCAATCAGGCAAGGCGCACATGGCGGCACATGCTGCGCCACCCCGAGTTGGCAACCTTGCGAGTTATGAAGCGAGAACGTAGATTCGTTGGCATGCATGTTATGTGCTGTGCTGCCGTCCCTCCCTCCCATTCCATCCATCACGCATGCATGCATGTTCAGCGATCTCTGTGTTATTTGTCACTTGTCAGCAACGCCTTATTAGCCTACCGAGTTTCAGAAACTCGCAGTTAGCTGCATTCGCATGCATGCATGCCCATGCCCAGACTGTAAATTAAACGTAGCATGCATTGGAGCTAGATCTTACGGTAAATTCAAGACACCTCCAGTAGTAGATGCATTGAGTGAGATTATATTGTTGAGACCTATTATTATTTTTTTGATAAGTCGACGGGAGGGGAGAGGGTCCCCCACCTAGGTTTCATTGCATTGCAGATGTCACAGGTTTCATTATTGCCAACTATTCTTTTCTTCACCAAATTCACCTTGCACTGAATTTTGCTCTGGGAGTTGAGACCTAATTACAGCGTCAGATATATATCCATCTGCAACTCACATGTAGATCGATGAAACAAACAAAACGACTATAGTGTATGCTTCAAATATCCATCTATATAATACCTCATTATCACTTAATTAGTCACGTGTGACTGAAAGAAACCTAGAGCTTCAGATACCTCTATCTCTATCTGTAACTCACACGCACGCGTAAATAATGAAAGGAACCTAGAGCTTCCCTTTTATTTGGTAGCCGTCGCCCGTCGGCATGCGGATGGCAATTGTGGTGTGGCTCCGCGAGTAGCAGATGGAGCCATGGAGGACCTCTTTTGAGCAGCCAGCCAGCCAAGCCAGAGTGCGCATGCATGCAATGCAAGGCAATGGATGGAGAAAGCGAGGGAGCGAGGGACGTGGTTACCCCACATGACGGCCACATGGGTTTCTCTCCAAACTCGGAGCATGCACATGGCCCTTTCCGGCACGCTTGATAGCGCAATGTGTGCAGAGAGTACACTACACACAGCCTACTCCTATTCCTTGGACGTCCACAATTTCATCCTCGTCTGTTGTCTCTGTGAATACTTCATTCCTTTTTCTGGTTTTGATATCCTGTTGCCTGTGCTGCTGTGCTTTTGCATTGGGTCCTGATGACATTATGGAGCACCCATGTGAGCTTTTGTTTGCTTTGTTTGGAGTGAACCCGGGTCAAGGTTCTGCCGATAAATGGAGTGGAAGGTAAGATTTGGGAAGAACAGCAAGAACTAAATGGGGAAAAGGGTTTCAGACGAACGGCGAGTTGCCGGGTTCAGAGTTTCATTCAATCAACGCATAACCGATTCAGTTACAGGTTCGAGCTAGCCCAGGTGGGCCAGCACTCACAGCCAGATACGGCCCAACACCGAATACAGGATACCTACTTCCTAAAGGCGTGTTTCTCAAAAAAAAAAAACTTCCTAAAGGCGTATTGCCAAGACAGCCTCAGGGCTGGAGTATCACATGATCCAAAATCGCAACAAATTCAATGAGATCGTTGTGATTGCTGGGTGATTTTATTTTTATCAACATGCTCTTGCTCAGTGAGATACCGATACCCTAAAGTAGCAGATCGATGAATTAGGCGCCGGGCAATCCGGAACATGGCTCATGGCTCAAAATGGGGGTGGGTCGGTTCGGCCCAAAGGTTCTTCGAACCGGCCCAAAAAAACGAACCAAATGGAGCCCATTTGTGATCCATTAAGCGTCTAGGTTCTCTGGGTCGGAATCAGTCGAACCAGAGGTTCTAGAGGTTCGACCCCATCCTTCCGGCGGCGGCGGCGGCAGCGAGGGATCGTCCACATCTCCATGCTTCCTGTCCGTCCGGCGCTGGCAGCGGCGGCGGCCGCAGCGGTGGCATCTGAACCATGTCCGCTGATCCCGCCTGCCTGCGACATCTCGCTCCCGTCCGCGACGTCCGCTGCTCCCGCTCGCCGGCGCCATCCGCATCAGCAGCCAAGAAGAAGGCCACAGCGGACACGAGCACAGGACGACCGACGCCATCCGCTACTCTCCTTCCTCCTCCTCCCAAGGTACCATCCCTCACCTTCCCCTCTTTCTCAGACCCTAGCAATCCCTTTGCTGGCACCATCTTCCCCTCTTTCTCAGACCCTAGCAATCCCTTTGGTTCTGAGGAACTGCAGATGGCACCATCTTTCTGAGATTGCATCGCCCACACTCAAGAGCTTAGCTATCGCTGGTGGCTCGAATAATCCTGACCGTGCGCTGATTATCAGGCCCCCCGCGATTGCTCATTTGTGCCTCGATGTGCCTCTTGCACTTTGCCAAACGTGTTGCAGTAAACTAGAGGTTTTGGGGTTTCGGGATGGTAGTAAATCTGCATATTTGTTATCTCTGTTTTTGTTATAGTAACCTGTGTAAGACTTTCTAGGAGATGCATCGTTCCAAGAGCTAAATTCTGCCTTCGGTTGCTCAACGTTTTCTGAATTCTGAGTACATTACTTGAACGCACTTTGGATCATATGTCAACATTGTTCCTTAATTATTTTGGTCGTGGTTCTCATGAGCTCAGACCATTCCATGTTCAGGTTCCTTTGGCAGGAGGAACATGTCTACTAATTTTTTTTCTTGATGATTCTCGTTTCATACAGGTGTACAACACCTTTCTGTCACGTGCAAGTGCGTGCAAACACCCTTCTTTTTTTTTCTTTTGACATGGGTGATGGGCCAAAATTGCAGTAGAGCAGCTCAATTCAGCAGACATCATTAGCAAGTGAATGTGAAAGAACAGGGTTTTTTTTAGTATCAGTATTCTGTAGTTTGTCTTCGAGCTTACTGCCATGTCTGATCCTCTTCCTCTGTCAACCCTGTATGGCTGTATCCTACTATAATGTTCTGTCCTTATCCGAGTAACATTACTCCACAAAATCACATCGACAAAGAAATCCCAACAATAGCCCTTTCAATCGGCATTTTTAGTGTGAAAGATCGTCTTTTTTCTTTGCCTTTGCGTCATTGCTGGAATCAGCAATTTTCTCAGCAATAGCAGCCGTTGATTGGTTCGGTGCTCTTGCTTGGCATGCTTGCTAGGTGCAGTAGGACGACTTGCATGCACCTAGGAAAGAAATTACCAAGTTCTTGACATTATATTGTATCAATGTATCACCCTTTCCAATCTTATGATTATTTTTCTTCACTTGTAATTTTGTTAAGTTTCTGCAATACATTTAATTTTGTACCTTATAGGTCCTAGATGAGGTTGCCAAGAAGTGCCACTTATGTGCCGTTGATTTTAGCCCTTTCAATTGCAGGGTAATCTAAATAGCAATTTGTCCATGTATTCATTATCTCTTATGGTTAAATTCTAATGCCTTGAGATGGGTTCCTTTCTCGCAGCATCATTGTCGGGACTGTGGTGAAATCTTTTGTGACAAATACAGTCAGGGAAGAATTGTTCTGACAGCTGAAGATAATGCTCCACTTGTCAGAGTTTGTGATAGATGCATGGTAGGTTCTGCTACTCGATTGTTACTCATAATTTCTTTATTCTTACATTGATTTGAATTACTCTGCTTCAATTTTTGTTTTATACCGTTAGCTCTTTGCTTCAACTCCAATTTTATGGGCCCCAGTATTGTTATTTTTCTTCGTTGCTAGCTTTTTTGGAATCAGGATTACACTGTTATATATGTAGTATGTCTTGCTGATTTCTTGTACCTATGTACCTAAGACTGTTCTGTGCCTAATTTTTACTTTCTAAATCTTGTACCTAAGGTTATTTGGTTATTGCTGTTCTGTGCCTAATTTTTACTTCCTAAATCTTGTTTGAGAATGTATTTCTGTATTGTTTGTATTGACTTAAATATATCTTGGCTATATTTATATTTATGGTGGTAACCAACCTGTATGTTTTATTTTTATTCTTGCTTTGCTACTTGTAAGTTTTGTTTTATTAAGTTCCTAGCTGCATCAAATGGTTCAGGAGTTGCTGATAGGTTTATATGAAAACTATGATTTTCCGTTGGAAGTTGCTATGCCATGTGTTCATGGTAGTTCTTATGTCGTACAGGCCGAGGTCACTCAAAGGCTTAGCATTGCTAAGGAAGCTGCCACCAGATCTGCAACTGTGCAAAGTCATGAAGATGTCACTTCAATGCCCTTGTCGCAATTTCTATCGAGGTGATAACTTGTTGCAAAGTATTAATTTAATTGCATCAATCATCCTTACTATGTCCAACATTATTATACTTCATCTGCAGTCACTTTAGAGCTTGGTGATCAAGCCCAATGACAGAATGCCAGATATTCCTAATTTTCCCATGTTCTGTTGCTTTCTCATTTTACTTGTCTTTCTTTTACTTGAATTCTGCAGACTAGAAATAACCTCTTGATTCTAAACCAAATGTTTGCCATTGATTTCAATAGTGGATCGAAGCGAAAAAGAACTCCTCGTCCAACTAGTATGCCTGAAGCTGAAAGAGGAGAACAAAGTATGCCTGAAGCTGAAAGAGCAGAACAAATGTTTGTTGGTGATGGGGCTGAGGATGATGTCGGTGCTGGTTTGGATGGTGAAATGGGTGATGGTTGGTCAGGAACAGGGTTATGGAGGTGAAGATACAGATGAATTTGACAGAGGGTACACTGTTGAGGGGCGAATTGAGCCACATATGATTGATGACTTCCTACATGGTGAAGAAAATAGACAATTCAGATCAAAGGTTTAGGAAGAGTTCACCAAAATCCGTGTTGGTGGTGTAGTTACCAAAGGGCAATGTGTGCACTGCAATATAGAGATTAGTGCTAAGCGTGGAGCGGGAACAAGTGCTATGTCTACACACTTGAAGCGGTGTAAAGCAAGGTTAAGTGTGACACAAGTTGTGAATCAACTAAAATCAATCGTCATGTCTCCAGAGGGAATCGCTTTGAAGGATTGGAGATTCAACCAAGATGTCTCTAGGAAAGAGCTGGCTCGAATGATATCTGTTCATGGATTCCCTCTATCTATTGTAGATTATGATGATTTTAGAAGGTTTGTGCCTAGCTTAAACCCCGTGTTCAAGATGGTCTCAAGGAGGACAATCACTGATGATTGCTCGAAGAAATATCAAGAGGAAAGGCAAGTTTTGCTAGATGTTTTCAAAAATTCCAAGAGTAGAGTTTCATTGATAATGGATATGTGGACATCCAACCAGACCTTGGGATACATGTGCATCACATGCCACTTCACCGATGATGATTGGAAGATGCACAAGCAGATTTTGAAGTTCTCTTTCATGAAGACCCCACACACGGGTGTTGCAATGTTCAATGTTGTTCTGAAGTTTCTCCAGGAATGGAACATTGAAGATAAGTTGTTTGCAATCACTTTGGATATTGCAAGCAACAACAATGCGATGATGAAGCTCTTGAAGGCTAATTTATTGGAGAAGAAAATGTTATTGGGAAAAGGAAAGTCGCTTCATTAGCGATGTGCAGCACATGTGCTCAACTTGATATGCAAAGTAGGATTTGAAATTATCAATCCAATTGTGCACAAGGTCAGAGAAAGCGTGAAGTATATTCAAGGGTCTACTTCATGGAAATAGAAATTTCAAGAGATCATTCAACAGCTCTATCAAACAGCAGATCATTCGCCAAAGCTCCCAAAGGTTGATACATGTACTCGTTGGAATTCAATGTATCTTATGTTGAAGACTTCTTTTGAGTTGAAGAGAGCTTTTGAGTCATTAACACAACAAGATCAAGAATATACCTTTGCACCCACATCTGAAGAGTGGGAAAAAGCAAGAAAAGTATGTGGATTATTGAAGGTCTTCTTTGATGCAACTGTAGTTGTCTCAGGATCATTCTATCCAACGGCAAATTTGCATTTTCATGAGATTTGGGAAATCAAGTTGGTTTTAGAGAACCAAGTTTCTGAGACAGATGGAGAACTTACACAGACAATTCAGTACATGCAAAGGAAGTTTAAAAGGTACTGGAAGTTAACATGGCTGCAAATTATATTTCCAGTCATCTTTGATCCGCGGTTTAAAATTGCATTTGTTGACTTCCGTTTGAAACAAGCATTTGGGAGTGAGACTGAGTCAAAAATTGAAATAGCAAAGAAGACCTTAGTGGAGCTATTCAAAGATTACTCAGATGGTCAAGAAATAGCACAAGCTCCTTGTGTTAGTGTATAGACAAATGCAAGTGGAAGATACACTAATTGGGACAACCACATGAATCTCAATAGCCAACCTACCAATAAGGTACCTACGGAACTTGAAGCGTACCTTTCAAAGCAAGCCATACCTCGAAGTGATGACTTTGATATTCTTGGTTGGTGGAAGAATAACAGTCTGGAGTATTCAACTCTTTCCCGTATGGCTCGAGATGTGTTGGTGGCGCCTGCCTCATCAGTTCCATCCGAATCTGCTTTCAGCCTTGCGAGAAGACTTATCTCAGACTTTCGAAGCCGCTTGACTCCCAAGACTGTGGAATAATTAATGTGCTTACAAGACTGGTTCCGTGCTTCTAGTTCAACCAAATTCAGTATGGAGTCGATTGATCGTTGTCTTCTTGATGAAATTCAGTGAAGGTGAGATTCAATACCATTTTTTTCTTAGAATCAGCATGAGTGAAATTTATTTTCTTATATGTCTATTGTGTGCTTTTGGTTAAAACCATCAGTAGCAGTATGTAGTGAAATATTTCACTAGGTTAAAACCATCAGATAGCAGTATATGTTACATGTCCTAGTGCAGTCCCCTTACAATTCCTGTGAAGAAGGTTGATTCCTTGCTTACTGAACCTGATACACATACAGTAGTTTACCTACAACTGAACTTTTTGTGAAGATGGATTTCCTGCAAGTTCATATGAATACAGTAGCATTTTATTCTAGCATTTCCTGCAACTGAACCTCTGTAGTATATGTGTTGTTTACCTACAACTGGTTCAGAGTTCCCTTTTCCCTGTTTTTTGTTAGCTGAGAATATGTTAATAGTATAATCTGATTTGCAATCTTTGCACTAGTTACAGTTAGGTTCATAGGTGTTCTTGAACAAAACTGTTGCTCTATTTCACACTGTCTTTGGTCTTTCATTGATCAGAACTGTTGTTGAATGCACCCTGCCAAGTGTTCCTTGCTTTGTTGACAAGCTGATAGCATAGTTTGTAATTGTCCTTCCTTTGTGCATTGCATGACTGTGCTTATTGATATGTGCTACAAGAAGTAAGTACCTGTTCTGTCACTTGTAAAGTACTTGTTTTGTCACTCTGCAAGTGCAACGCTTGGCATTGCTTCCTCACACAAGGTGGCTATAGTTTTCTGAAAACTTTGAGCTTGCAAAATTTCTTTTTGTCTGTAGTATCTATTCAGATGTCTTTTAGTCAGATAAAGGTGGATTGTGCTACTTTGTGTGAGAGAAGCAGGGATTTGATCATCCTGCTTTTATCTTAATTTTCATGTCCTTGGCTTTTATCATCGATCACACCATTGTTCATGATCTGTTGGCCTTCCTTAGGAGTTCTCATAAGTCGGCTACACTGTATTATATCTAGGTTTGCTTTGCATTAGTTGAGATATTGATAGAGCTTAGCCTAGCACTGTTGAATTTTTAATCTCGTCTTCTGCGATTCAGATTTGTACATAGTATAGTAACTGATACTTTCATTCTAGAGCTGGATACTTCCATTCTAGAGCTATTTTTGTATCGACCTTCCATAAATGTACTAAATGAATCTCAATTGCTGGCAACTCATGCATGTTGTCTTGAATTTCTCTTTATTTTTCACAGGATGTCTTATTTCCAACATTTTCCCTTTTTTCAGAGGAGGCCAAAGAAGATGCTTGCTTTCAAACAGGCTTGAAACACTGTGGGAAAGCAATTAGTCCAAGTGTGGTTCATCAGTTGAATCAAGTCTTTATTAGCATCTTACCAGTTTTAGTGTACTTTCTAATATATATAAGTTCTATCTAGTTTAACTTCATGCTGGAATACTTATCTGAAGCAGTAGAGCAGTACTGCAGTACGACAGTACCATTCCTAAGAAAGTGCTTGTCGAAGTTTCCTACCTGTTGTTGAACCTTCCTTGTAAATTTTTGATGCAAGTGAACATGGGAGCAGTAATGTTATTTTGGTCTAGAATGATTGGTCTGTTTCTTGCTTTTTATTCTTTTTTTTGTACGTACACTTGTGAGAGTATCTTGTCTATAATGATTGTTAATTAACTCCGGCAGGTGGTCTGTACGTGTACATACACTTGCTTTCTTGCTTTTCTGCACTTGCTTTGTATGTACACATGCAGTGGGTCTTGCTTTCTTTCTTTTCTGCACTTGCTTTGTATGGGTCGAACCGTAGTATCCATTGGTGCACCGCGGGGCAGAAAATTATTTAAATGGAGTGTGTGGTGCTCCTATACACAACAAATGGGTTGGTGGATCGGTTACAGTTCGTTCCAAGGTTGAACCACCCCCATTTTGACTCATGGCGCATACAGGAAAAATATTCCGGTATGGAGCCAGTCTATTTGTTCTTCACTGAAACAACGATGGGCTTAAGGAACATGCGAGAAAACTTCCATCCCGAGTATAGTGGCCCCAATGTTTGGGAGGGTTATATGGGCTTTTGCGGGCCTATTTGCTTTAACGTGTGTAAACATGGCAACGGATACCCGAAACCTGAAACCCGATCCCTATTAAGGTAAGGATGTGGGTCAATTTCTCTATTTATGGGTTTGTTAACGGGCAAAAAAGGTAAACCCAGCGGGTTTATGAGCGTGGGTTTGGGGATGTAGTACCAAAACCCACAAACCCATGGGGTTTTTAAACCCAACCTGTGTTAGCAATTATATACTTTTAATTGTCACAAATAATTAGAAAACAAAAGGTAGAAATGCAAGAAAAAACTAAGGAAATAAAGGACACACTCCTTACGTGAATATACTATAAACTAGCTAGTGGCCCATGGTTAATTGCATGCACTCTATTTGATTGGTCTCAAAGGGCATACGAATACGATGTGCACCTGAGCATTAGCAGGCCGAGGCCCATGTGCATGGCCAGCGACAGCGAGTGCCTCTGTGTTTGCATCTGTAGCGCTCACAGCCGCGTGTGCAGAAGCTGCCTGATCGAACCCATCACTCTCAAGTCTCAGCCTCTCAGGTGTTGGATTTCGGACTCCCTGTGATTAGTTGAGCTTGGCTAATAGCCGGTGGAGCCCGCCCGCCAGTCGCCCGCAACACGCGATACGAGCAAGCGCGCCGCAACGCTACGGCAGAGACTTTCTGATCGGTGTCTCTCGAGTCGAAGCTGTGTGTGTGAGACTGTGAGTGCCATTTTGTCCATCACAAAAAAGTGTAATTCAAACTTTGAACAATTTTTTTCTTAATTTTGACTGAATTTATATAAAATACTATCAGCATTTATGTTTGCAATATATATATATATATATATATATATATATATATATATATATATATATATATATATATATATAATGCGTTAGTCTTATAGCACGCACAGTCAAAAACAGAAATAAAAAAGTATACTTTCTGTTTAAAGAAAGTAGCCGTGCACATGACTGCATGAGGCAGGCCAGCGCCCTCTGGAACCTTCCCCCTTCCTGTTTTTCCTCTTTTTGCATTTCAATTCCAGCAAAAACAACATAAAGGCATAAAAAACAGCAGAATTACACAGATCTCTCTCTGTTTTGCATTTCCCTTTCCAACATGCACGAAACAGTTCAGTTATTTGCATCACCTGATATCAGATCTGCTACTAGAAGCAGATATGATAAAACTAAGAAAAACAATTCAATTCTTTTACATAAGCAAATTCAGTTATTTTGCTTAAGCAAATCAATTTACAAAAAAATAGTAAAATACAGTTCTTGCTGCTCGTTGCATAAGCAGACCTTCCTACATGTTTCTACTGCTTACTGTATAGGTATACATCTTAAGTTGTTCTCGTATTAGCTGCTGCACATGGTTACTCCTATTTTGATATCAAAGCATGTTCATTTGATATTTGATTGCCTCACACCTGCAATAAAAAAAATAGAGAAATTACCAAGATAAGCACGTAGATAATAGTGAGAAACTAAGCATAAAATGACCCAGTCTCAAATTTCAACTGCACTAACAGAAGATTATGTTACTAAAAATCAATTCAGTTGTTTTACATCACCTGAAAATCAGCTACTACTGCAGTTTCTATTATATTAGCAGATCTGACATAACTGATAAGTAATTTAGTTCTTTTGTATAAGCAATTCGGCTGTTTTGCATAATCAATTCAGTTAAGACAATTACTCATCAATTGCAGCAAGTCAAAATCTGCTAAACAAATGTATAGTTGCAGCCAATATAACACAAAGCTACTAGTACTTGTTCCAGTGATCAAACTCTAGACCCTGCGAACTATGGTTGTGCCTATACCTATATGGGTACAATTTAACATCTCAATGTAAGCCACCATACAAATCGAGCAGTAGTACCAGGTAATAGGAACGAAAAAGTAACTCACTAGTAAAAAATAATTTTATATATTTAGTTAGACAAGTTATTAGTAATATGGTAGCAATTTAATATCATTAGTTAAGCAATTTAATATATCCCCCAGTACGTCTCATTGATGAAGTAAAAATAGAAACATATATGTCATTTATTTGTTCATAATGGATTGTAATAGTATAGAGTATCAATGGTTTGCTACTTTCATATGTATAACAAATATAACTTATTGGTGCTAGCTTGTACAGAAAATACAAATTTATTTCATATTAAAATATCAATGTTATCATGATATAAGATTATCTAGTGGTGTTATTAAGCATGATTCAAGCTAGTTAACTAAACGGTAACATGATATGCTATAATTTAGAGAAAAAATTCAACAGTATTGACACAGTTATGTATACTAACTAGGTCAGCATGCCAAATCAATATCCAATTTTTGGATCCTATTTTGCTAATTCAACGGGACACTTGACATGACAGGCAAGCATCACTCAACAACTATAGCAAGTCAATCTGCTAAAATAAAATTATACAAATGAATCAAAACAACACATTAGATATCATTCAACATATTAATCATGAGGCAAGTCTGCACAAAGAACATCACATCGGTACATCACACATCTTCGAATTGCACGAACAGAAGTGGGACAAATTAGAGGAGCACCAGAAAAAATACTGCACAAACAGAAGTGGGGCAAATTAGAGGACCCACATTTTGTTTTCTGTACGAAAACATCATATTTTCTAAGCCCTACAGCTGTTGAAGCATATCTAAATTTCAGTTCACCACTATATCCATGAAGAATAATAATCAAGCATGAGTTTTCTAATGATGTATTCTAGTAGAAGCCAATGGGCAATAAGTAAAAACATAGGAAAAAGTACTAAAAACCTAAAACTTAAAAATGCTTAACTAATATGAATAATTTGCTTGTTGATTTAGTCTAAATTGCCTACAAATGACACTAAAATTGCCTAACAGGTAACACTTAAATTGCCTACATGTCATGATGTAGCAGTCCAGATAGAACACCATACATTGCTTTAGAAGCAAGGACAAGCCAAGAAATCCTCCCGACTAATCAAAGTGGATGGAAGGATGCATCATGCATGTATGTACCATACAAGAAAGTTTGAGTAGCTTGGATTGCTCAAAGGAACCATACAACAGCAGAAAAGAATGCAGGTTAAAAAATCCCTTTAATTAAAACTGCTAAAGCCTGAACAGTGAGAAGACAGCAAACAAAAATGTAGGGGGCTGAGAAATGAAAGCAACAATGAGTAATATAGGGAAGCAAGAGAGTCAAAATGACTACATGCATACACACAGAAGAAAAAACATCAAAACATACCCTCAGCTTGACACCAATTTTCTTGCAGTCACTAGAAAAAAACTGCATCCGGTTGTCTACAATAAACATCAAATAGAATTGCACAATGAGTTACATATCATAGAACCATTTTACAAAATTCACAACTGACAACCACACAAATAGCAAATCGATATGGTCCTACACCTAGTCGCTGACTTCTTGACTCCTGCAGACTGAGTAAGAGAGAGGAAGTAGAGAGAGACGTTCTTTCGTGGCTCTAGAATGCTGAGCAAAAGAGTTTAGGCAGCGACGTAGCGTCCCAAGAGCGCGGAGCAAAACCGCCTTACCAAATTAAGAAAATTGCTAATAGAAACATTAAAAATTAGATGGTACTAAAAGAAGAAATGCTTTTGTACAGACTTACATTACAAAGAACAATAGAAGCAAGTACGAACTAACCGAGGCCACCAGCTAGCCATATATATGAACTAATCGGGGTTGGAGTAAGACAAACTGAAATTGCATACTAAAATTACAAGCTGGAATTGCAACTAAAATTACAAACTAAAAGCACATAGTTAGTAGCAAACTGAAATTACAAATTGAAAATGACCATCCTAGCATGCTGCTGTAGTGAACTGACTAATCATACCCTCCTTCCACCAGCTGTTCCCTATCAGTCATGCCTATCATTCAGTAAAAAAAGATAGAATGCTTGGAGATAGTGGAATTACAATGACACTAACCAAATGTCGTGCGTGCGGTGCCACAATGCACATATTAATGGAGGCAAAAAGAAATATTGCAGCTAAATAGAGGCAAAGCACACCAACAATGCACATATTAATGGACCTATACTGAATTGACATCTGCATAGCCCATAGGCAGTAGCAAACCATTTAGGCCTTACCAGCCTCTGCTATGCCACAACTTTAACAATCCTCTACCACAATCCTCATGCACCAAAAAAAATCCACACCTGATATGGCTATTTCGTCAAACACAAGACATGCAAATTCAAAGCATATGTCTTAGCCCTAATTGTTACTTCATCATTGTTCCGTAGCTATAAGTCTATTATTTAAGCAAATTAATATCACTAGTTAAGAAATTCAATATCACTAGTTAAGCAAATTTAACATGTTTAGTCAGGCAAGTTATCAGTAATCTGATCAGAGATTATAACAAAATAATAAGCCGTTAAACAACCAAACAAATGTCGTTATAATTAATAACAGAACTACACTAGTATCCCTATAGTCTCTCTCTAGAGGTGCATAAAAGCACCTGCAGACTTACTGCACACCCTAAACATATCCAGTAGTTATAATATTTCGATAAGCTATGCGAATTAATAGTTTCCTCACAGCTCATGTGCCTAGAACAAGTAATTAAGGATCAAGATGAAATCTTCACACATGTGCTTGAAAGAGTGTACTATAGTTTATTCCCCCCCCAAACAGTGTGCTATACTGCTGAATGAACACATTTAATAGGACAATGGCACATATCACCAGCATAGAGTTGTTAAAACAAATTATGAATTTACAGTAATATTTGTGAGAATTACTGAAAGTCTCTCGTTCAGAAAGCAGATAGGTTCACCTTGATGGACAGATGGCGAAGTTTGTTTAGCTCCTTCATGCGGTGTATCGCATAGGAACTATGAGCTGGTAGGTTGTTAACCCTCGCTATCTCGGCATCGATGGCAGCCTCCCTATCCGCTTTTTGTGCCCCATTCTGCTCGCTAGCAAAATCAACTTTTGGTCAGTGAACTAAAAGACAAACCTATCAGCTGAAATTAGATGAAGTAGTAGGTAGTTGTGTGCTTAGAAACTGACGCAATCACGCAGCCCAGCAAAAAATCCTACAAATAAAAAAAATCAAGCCACACAGGAAAAGTACTTGAGTCTCAACACGAGCATGCTCCACTAGTGTTCTAGCATCAGCAATAAGTCCACTCATGGCACAACCTATGCGCCCATCAATTTTCATGATTTTCTCCACACTGCTTGGTTCCTATAAACATCAAAAGAGCAAAGGAAAACTGAATACATTTACAATGAAACAACATATACCATGAAAACCACAAGCTAAGTGCAGCTGCCATAATCCTCTGATAAAACCACTCCTTTTATTATAGCACAAAATTGCATAAAGGTGAGCTCTTCTCCTCTGATAAAACATCAAAGAGCTTCTCGCTAATCTATTATTTGCTCAATAGCACAGTAGCGCACACCCAGGTTATACCCTTGGTTCATACTACTACTAATTAAGGTTATTATACAGTAGAGATTACGACAGACTACTTTATCTCGTGAATCGTGATGCCTGTGAGATCCTCGCTAGCATTGCATCAGCTAGTATTACAGTAGTGTGACTGACCATTTGAGTCTAGTTGATAGTTTGGGCGATGCAGGTAGCAGGCTGTAGGTGAACTTCCACTGGACGGTGGAGCCTAGAGGGGAGGGCTGAACTGAAACTGAACTACTAGCTGGCTGCACTGCTAGAGCTCTGCACATCACTTTTAGTAAGCATTGTAGAACGATGCATATAAGTGCTTGACGACACCGTACTTGGGATGTTGATGTTGTTTGTGTAGGGAACGATAAGCAATTAGGTGTTTAGTGCCTCATCCTTTGGTTTTTGGTGATCTGAAAGGATGGACACTGCAAAAGAACATACACACAAAAAAAACTTTGTTAAGCTTTGTAACTGAGTAACAGAGACTTGAAATGGAAACACCAAAGGTAAGCGAATCACATGGTGTTCATGAAGAAATCAACTGCAGCTCACAGACTCGAATGAGCAGCGCAAAAAAATGAACAAATAAGATGTTCTGTGTCCGCAGCTTGGGATACCTGACTGGGATTGTGCCTCGGGCTAGGGGACTAATCAAGCCAGGCAGAGAGGCAGGGCACCAGCTTTGTCCTAGAAATTTGGCCATGGCAGCAGGACCGACCTACCCCTGATTCCCCATCACCCAGATCGAGCTCACGTTACGAACAAAGCAGAGGGCACACAATGTTACCTTCTAGAGGTGATCAAACATGATCTCGTCCCGCCGGCATGGCCAGATCCCAATCCCACTGCGGACGCCACCCCCGGCATCACGTCCTCCTGTTGCCGCCGTATCCAACTCACCTAGGTCCTCTCGCCATGCTTCGTGGCGCATCCAATTTCTCGCTGCCGAATACGACGATAATCGCCAACGGGCAATGCCCCTAGGGGGATTCTGCAGCGATGGGGTCCATTGAGTTGCTGCCAGGTCGAATCGACCATGACGGTGACAGAGAGAGGGTTTCAGCGAGATGGGCACAGGAGGGAAGCGGCGAGGCGACGCGATGTACGGGGTAAAAGGCGAGGAGGGATAGCGAGGCGGAGGGAGGGGTAGGGACGAGATGGGGGACTGGTCAACCTGTATTGGGTCCGCGACGATGGGGAGCGGGTGATCCACCTGCATCGTGTCCGTGGCTCCGGCGGCGTGTCCCCTTGACCCGACGGTGGTGGAGCTCTTCACGGCTAGGGTTGTTGCTGTGGCGACAGGCACAACTAGATCTAGCTGTCGGGTGGGGGGGGAAGAGGAGGGGTAGGAGAGAGGGAGGCGGGCAGGGGAGGGGCCGGTGCCAGCGGTGGATGGGCGGCCGGCGGGAGGTGGAGCCCGTCGGGGAGGACCACGGCGGGGTCGGGTGACTGCGTGTAGAGAGAAGGGGAAATGATGTTGGAGACGATGGTATGGGAATGGAACCGTACTAGACGCGCGGTGAATGGAGACGAAGACACGCATGGCTGGAAAGAAGTCTTTACCATATATTAATCCTTTTTCAATTCTATTTTAAAATAACCTCATACATTTTTTTATATAAAATAGGATTTGAAATAAGATTTGAAAAGAATTAAAATAGCTCTAAAATGGGCGAGATTTTTAACACTACATATGGAAATTATTGACCAATCTCCATTAATCGCGCTAATGATAGTATTTGATTAGAAAATGTTACATATGTCTTTTGTATTCTCTCTTTTGTCCTAAAATCGATAAATACATTGTATTACAGGACGAATGGAGTACTCTAGGTGAGCTCACTCTTGTTACCGTTGTCCTGAACATTTTAGATCGACTTCAACCATAAGCTAGCTCTCATGAAGCATCTTTCGAAGTTTTTATCCGAAGGAGAGACAAAGAAGGGAAGCAGCGACTTGGCTTGGAGCTTGCTTGGGACACAGGAATGAAAAAAATAGTAGGAATTGGATCAAATGAAAAGTAAACACGTAAGCATGTCATCTAAGGGCATGTTTGATCACAGCTAGATTATTATAATCTAGATTATGCATGGGATTGTAATAATCAGGATTATGAATGATATAATCAAAGTATTTGGATCTTTGGACTACGGTGATTGATTATGGTTGGCTAAAGCTAGAAATTACTATCTTATCCTTTATAGTTTGACAAGTTAGATGGTTAGGTGCAAGTTGGACTTTCAGCACCCATAATCCTCTAAGCCACAAAAGGAACTCAACATGGACCCAAAACATTGCCAAATATAGCAACTCTCAATTCCGACCAACTCTCCATATTTAGCTTCACTGGTTTTAAGTGTCCTTATCATTAACCAACAATAACTTAAATGACATGCTTCCAGACGAAGGCCATTTCAGGTTTTGAACTCCAAAAAATGTGTCGGTGTTCGGACCAAGGGGGTCCTAAACCAACGAGTAAATGCTGCGTGACTCTTTCCTGGATGGTGATGCAAGGAGAACACACGGGGGTTTATCCTGGTTCGGGCAAAAGAAGGCCCTACGTCCAGCGGGGAAGAGAGGTTTGTATTTCCTTGCACCGAGGTGCTCGTGTAGGGGTTACAAGCAGGCGAGAGAGGGTGTCGAGCCCAAGTCTCAAAGAGAAAAAGGAGAAAGATGGTTGCTTCGCGTTTTTTCCGTGATGCTTCGCCCCCCTATTCGTTGCCCTGGCCTGTCCTTTTATAGGGCGAGAGGTGGCCAAGTCGAGGGGAGCCTTGAGGCGATGTTTCGTCGATTCCTGTTGAGTTGACTGTAGCGACGTGGCTTCGGGATGGCCGGCCATCCCTGGGTACCCTGACGTGGTGCGGGACAAGAGGGTGAAATGACCCAGAGCGCCATGCCATACCGTCCTTCGAGCTAAGTCGAGTGTTGGGGCCGGGTCGAGGCGGGGTCGAGGTCGGATGGATAAGGCCGAATCCCTGGTATCGCGGGGGACGGACCTTGTCTTATCCTCCCTCGAGGGTGATTGATGGCGAATAGTGCGCGATAAGGTGGATACAGTGACGGCTTTCACCTCCCATCACGGGATGGGCGGTAAAACAGTGAGACTTGATGTGGGTATTGTTCCCGCGTTGACCCATGCCGTAGCCATGCCAGTCGGTGGTGGTAGGTAACCGCATTGAATGCTATGGCTTTTGTCCTGGGTAGGTAAAGAAAGGGTGTCGAGGAGCCGGGGTGCGGTCGAGGCGCCCCGTCGAGCGGGCCTCGTACGAGTCGGAGCCGGGGCGCGGTCGAGGCGCCCCGTCGAGCGGGCCTCGTACGAGTCGGAGCCGGGGCGCGGTCGAGGCGCCCCGTCGAGCGGGCCTCGTACGAGTCGGAGCCGGGGCGCGGTCGAGGCGCCCCGTCGAGCGGGCCTCGTACGAGTCGGAGCCGGGGCGCGGTCGAGGCGCCCCGTCGAGCGGGCTATCTTTCATTGTGGTTTCGGTTATGTTAGTGTTTTGGCGATAGGTGTGGGTACCCCCGTACTGTTGGTACCGACAGTAGCCCCCGAGCCTTTGGGTGAGTGTGTGATCACTCTCCCAGAGGTTGGTCAGAACTGGAGTCGTGGCATCGTGATTTTTTCCGGTGGGGGCGCGCGAGCGCACCCGCCGGGTGTAGCCCCCGAGGCCTCGGTGGAGTATGGAGACTCCTCCGAGGTCTTGTTCGCGTTTGATTGGGGGACATTTCGTTGTGGTCAAGCCCCCGAGCCTCGTGCGCGCGAGGTCGATCAGGGTCCCGGCCGTCTTTCGCTGTGCGACCCTCACGCTCCTTTTTCGAAAAAAGGAGGAGGGGTGGAGAATGTCGTACTACCCTCGTTTGGGCCCGAGTTACGACGATCTCCGATGAGCTGCTAGCGGGGGAATTCGAGTGAGAACCCATGCCTCGTTCGTTAGGGGTCGGCTAGTGGCCCGGGGGCGCCCTCAAAAATGCCAAGAAGCGGTCGTGTGGATCTCGATTCCCTTCGACAGGATTCGAGGGCTCGATGCCTCCCCCGGAGGGATTCCTACCACAACCTTCTCCTTCGGCCTCGAATACGTCCTGGGGTGCCTCGAGAGCATGGCTCGAGCCCTTGGCCATGTACGGGCGCACCCTGGGTCGTCCCTAACTCTGTTGCTCGAGGGCAGCTGTCGAACCCCGTTCGAGGGCCAGCTTTCGCTCCCTCGAGACTTATTGCGGGCTTCGCACCCATTTTTGCGGTCGGGACCCCGAGCCTCGCACGCACGAGGTCGATCAGAGTCCCGGCCGTCTTTCGCGACCCTCACGCTCCTTTTTCGAAAAAAGGAGGAGGGGTGGAGAATGTCGTACTACCCTCATTTGGGCCCGAGTTACGGCGATCTCCGGTGAGCTGCTAGCGGGGGAATTCGAGTGAGAACCCGTGCCCCGTTCGTTAGGGGTCGGCTAGTGGCCTGGAGGCGCCCTCAAAAATGCCAAGAAGCGGTCGTGTGGATCTCGATTCCCTTCGACAGGATTCGAGGGCTCGATGCCTCCCCCGGAGGGATTCCTACCACAACCTTCTCCTTCGGCCTCGAATACGTCCTGGGGTGCCTCGAGAGCGTGGCTCGAGCCCTTGGCCATGTACGGGCGCACCCTGGGTCGTCCCTAACTCTGTTGCTCGAGGGCAGCTGTCGAACCCCGTTCGAGGGCCAGCTTTCGCTCCCTCGAGACTTATTGCGGGTTTCGCACCCATTTAAGACATACCTGGAGATATTTCGTTGGCCGGGCGCGTTTTTTCGGGAGACGAGATCGGCGCGGTATCGGCGTATGGTTACGACGTGGGGAGCGACCACGTGCTCAGTTCCTGCGAGATATAAGGAAACGGTTAGGTGAGCGTGTTTATCGCGGAAAACTGCTCCTTACTTCTCGCGCGGCCGTTGGGCTTCCGTCCGGGCATATAAAGCTAAGGCCTTGGGGTCTTCGTTCCCCACCGGTTACTTGCATCCCTGTAATCCTTTGCCTTAGACATCCCCTGCCACATCGCGTTCTCCGCCCGTCTTGCCGCAGCCACCGCATCCTTTCCTTCCATCCCCCTTCCGACGACATCGATGGCAGGAAAGAGCCAGATCCTCCCCGCCGACGACTGGGCCGCCTCCTCGGTGACGGAGAGGAGGTTGGAGGAGTTGGTCGAGGACGGGCTGCTGCGTCCGAGGATGAACTTGGCGCAGCCGGAGTGGGTGGCGCCGCCCCCCGCCCATCAGGAGCCAGCGCCCCCTGAAGGGTACGTGGTGAGCTTCGTCAGCTTTCATGAGCGGGGGTTCGGCGTGCCGGCGTCAGTCTTCATGCGCGCGCTCCTCCACTACTACCGGGTGGAGCTTCATCACCTTTCCCCCAACACCGTCGCGCAGGCTGCCATCTTCGCGGCGGTCTGCGAGGGCTACCTCGGGGTGGAGCCACAGTGGAACTTGTGGCTTCACCTTTTTAAGGCCGAGCTCTTCGCCAAGAGGGCGGGGGAGAAAGGCGTCCTGTGCGTGGCCCGAGTGGGGAGCTGCGTGCTGCAGGTGAGATCGGGTCGGACGGATCTATACATCCCGGCCTGACTCATCTCCTCGAACAGTGGGTGGCACGAGGGTTGGTTCTACCTCCGCAATGATGAAAATCAGTTGCCGAGGTACACCGACCGCGTGCTGACTGCTCGAGAAGAGCATTGGTCGTACGGAGTGCCCGAGGCCGAGAAGACGCGCTTGGATCCGCTGCTGGCGGCGCTGCAGCAGCTTCGCCTTCGGGGCCTAACGGCTGCGGCGGTGGCTGCGGCCTTCCATCGCCGCAGAGTGATGCCGTTGTGCCAGCGTCGTCTCCGCCTGGACCAGATGACTCCGGAGGCGAACCTGGAGGGTACCCGGATGTCCCACGAATCCCTCACCCTTGAGGAGGTCCTCCGGTGGGCTCGCCGGATGGTCGGGAACTTCAAGGCGGAGGAGGCCAATCAGGTTCCCATGAGGCCTACCGAAGGGTGCGAATCCGTGGTATGTATCTCGGGGCCGAGGTATTGCTATTCTTGTTTTTCTGTGGATTTTGCTGATGTGGTCGAGGCCGGCGTGTAGGATTTGTCGGCGTTGCGGGAAACGCGCCCACCAGTCCCAGAGGACCGGCCCGCCCGGGAGGCTCGACGCCTGCATGCCTCCCAGAAGAAGCAGGCCAAGGAGACGGCCAAGAAGCGGGCGATCCGCAAGGCCAAAGAGGCGGAGGCGTTGAAGAAGCGCCGGCGCCAGCAGACCATCGACGGAGTGCCCCTGTCGCCGTCGCCTTCTGAGACAGTCTCGGGGGAGGACGACGGCAGCAGCGACGAAGATGATGATGCCCTGTCGCGGTATGAGATTGCGACCAGGCTAGGCGACCTTCCCGACATTCGCCCCCTGCTGGAGCCCATCAGGGGGGGTCCTCCTCGGTCGTCGTGGTCGAGGAGGTCGAGGGGAAGAAGGTGGAGAAGGAATCTGGCCCCTCGAGGGGAGGGGCCGTTTTACCCCGGACCCGGCGAGAGGGGTCGACGGGGACGTCCGCACCAGCCGGGGCCTCGCAAGCTCCGGCAGGGGCGGAGACGGTGGTACCGGCGTCGTCATCGGCGGCGGCGTCGGCGGGAGTAAGGACCCAAGGCCAGCTGGCCTCGGAAGCACAAAAGGCGCAGGGCGGTGTGTCGGCCGGGGCTCCCAGGAGTGCTCGGCCTGCTGGTGAGGCCACCGCGAGGCCACCAGCGGCCGTCCCGGGAGGCTCGAGCCGCGCGGGGTCGAGGTACTTGGTGCCGATTTCCGGGTAAGTATCTCTACTTGGTCGTCCTGCCTTTCCCAAAGTCCGTTGGCCGACAATTCTTCTCACTTCACAGGCTGAAGCGGAAGGCGGAGCCAATGGGGCCTACCCCTGTGAAGTCGCTGCGAGCCAGCGCCGTTGTCCTCAACCGGACGGCGGAGCAGGACGCGACCTGGGTCCGTCAGGTCGAGGCCGCGAAAGGGCGCCTGCGACATCAGCAAGGGTCAGCCGACGCCGCGGCGGCTGCCGGCCCAGAGCCCGCCGTCGAGGGGGCCGAACTGGCAAAGGCGGCGGCTCTTGACGTGGTCGAGGCGGGGCCCAGGTCGTCGGGGACGGCCGAGGCTGCCATTGCGGTCGCGACGGGCGAGGCACCCGTCCGCGACGCGGAGCGGGCGGGTGCTGACGTGACCAGGGAGGAGGTCGCGTCAGTGTCAGGGCAAGAGACGGTCCTGGCGAAGGGGTCGCAGCCGCGACAAGGCCCGTTGGCAGAGCCAGCGGGCATGGTGGAGGTCGGGGCGGTCGAGCCCCTATCCGGAGCACCCGAAGAAGAGGCGCCGGCTCCGGCGGTGCCGACGGTCGAGGCGCGGGTACCGGAGCCGTCGTCGGTCGAGGCGCCGGCTCCGGAGGCGCCGGCGGCCATAAGTGCCCGCCCTCACGCTCCCCTCGACAACATCTCCCTGGACAAGGGAAAACAAACGATGGGGGTTGAGGGGGGTGAGGTCGCGGACCAGGCCGGTGTCGCGACGGCCGTTGGAGAGGTGGATACCGCGGGCGAGGCCGGTCCTTCCGCGGGACCGGGAGACGCCCCGGCCGGGTCATCCTCGTCGTGGCCCGACATCGCCGCGCTGGTGATAGCGCGGGCCGAGACGGAGCTGCCGAAGTGGGGGGGACCGTCCCTTCAGTTCAGGGACGCTACGAACCCCGACGCCGAGCCCATCTTTGTCCTTAGCGACAAAGACGAAGTGCACCGATGGGAGTACCTCGAGGGCGTCCGCCAGCACCTCGACCGGTTGCTTCGAGTGGCGTCCGGCGCTGTGCGGAGTATGGGGGATGCCACCGAGGTATGATCGACCCGTCGGCTCGCTTGATAGGCTATTTTTTCTTCGGATTTGTGACCTTTTCGAGTCGCGTTCAGGAGCTGAAGGAGTACTCCCGCCGCAAGTCGCTCTTCATCCGGGACGAGAGTGGCGTGTGGGGCGCGCTGTCTCAGCAATGGGTTCTGGTCGAGGAGGCCCAGAAACGGCTATCCGATCGGAACGCCGAGATGGCTGAACTACGCGTCGCATACGCCATATTGAAGGAAGAGGCGACGCAAGCATGGGCGGCCGAGGCCGTGATGCGCACTGGCCTGGACGAGGCTCGGGAGGAGGCTGCCCAGGCGCGCAGGGACCTCGAGCCCTTGTCTGCGCGGGTGAAGGAGCTCGAGGAGGATGTTTCCCAGGTCAGTCTTCAGCGCGACGCCTTCCACGCCGAGATCACGACGCTGCAGGGAGCCGTCCAAGAGAAGGACGCAGCTCTCGAGTCTGCTCGGCAGGAGGTCAAGGCGCTAAAGGCCGCTATCCACGACAAGGACAGCGCCTTCCTGGGGCTCGAGCGAACGTGCGGGGGGCTCCGTGACGAGGTCGTGGGCCTGCAGACCCACATCGAGGGTAAGTGTGGTTGTTACAGTCACGACGTTGAAGGCCCCGCGTTGGGTACTAATCTGTTTGTCGTGTTTCAGAGCTAGAGAGAGAGAACCGAGAGGCTCAATCATCTGCCAACTCCTTCCAGAGCCTCCTTGAAGCCGAGGTGCGGAGGACCCAACTTCTCCAGGGCGCAATCACCACCGTGTGTGATGGCCTGGGGGTCGAGCCCGACGCCGACACCGGGGAAGATGTTCCGGGGAACTCCTTCGTCCGACGGATGGCGGCGTTGGGCCGCCTTGCCCGGGAGAAGATACGGGATGGCCTCCATCACGGCGTGAAGAGGGCGCTGGCCGTCGTTCGTTCGGGGTTTGTGTTTGACATGAGGCTCGTGGCTGAGGGTTTCATCACAGACCCCGATCGGACGGACGAGGAGAACGAAGATGCTTGCGTGGAGCTGATCGAAGCCGCCGAAGAACCCGGGAGCCGCCTGGCCTCGCTTTTTGAAGCCGAGGTGGTTCCGCCTGCCGACGACGAAGGCCTGTGAGCCAAATCTAGGCATGAAGACCTATGTAATAAGTTAGTATTTCGAATTTTGATCGTGGTGGCCGCGGAGGCCTAAAAGACTCGAAACATAAACCGGTTTGTGGTTGATTTAGTTTTACTCGAGCTTTTCTTCCCTTTATCGCTCGGATTGCGTTCTCGTGTGATTTACTTAGCGCGCAGCTGCATCCTTCGGCGTAAGGGAGCGAGTGGAGGTACCGTAGCCCGGAGGCGTAAGTGATCTCGTGGCCCGACTGCCCTCGAGCTTCAGGGTGATGTTGCGGCCTAGTAAATCGCGTGAGAGTCTGATCTAAGCGACAGGGGGTATGTTCTTTTTTTAATTTTAGGAACCGTTGTTTAGATCTTCTCAGCGTGAAGGCGTACCTCTAAAAGGCGTAAGGGTTGAGTGGAGGTACCGTAGCCTCGGAGGCGTAGGTGATGCTCCAGACTCGAGAGCCCTTTCGAACCTAAGGGTGCTCTTTCAGCGAAGTCGATCTAAGAAGCGGTTCTTAAATTTTAAAAAAGAGCATAAGTTTTTTCGGGGACCGGGGGTTCCCCCCTTGCAGCCCCCGAGGGAGGGTCGACTCTGGGAGTGCAGGGTCGATCCTTCCTCATTGCGAAACAAAAAATTTTGAACATCGCTGTATTCTTTATTGACGAAAAGGAAATACAGAGCCTCGAGGCTTTTTTAAGGAAAGAAGCGACGTAGCTGTTCAATGTTCCAAGCGTTGGTGAGGATTTCGCCCTTCTCGTTGGATAGCTTGTAGGTGCCCGGCTTTAGTACTTCTGCGATGATGTACGGCCCTTCCCATGGTGGTGTGAGCTTGTTTCGTCCCTTGGTGTTCTGGTTCCGCCGTAGCACCAAGTCACCAACGTTGAGGTCACGCTTGCGGACGTATCTGTCGTGGTAGCGTCGGAGACCCTGCTGGTACCTGGCAGAATGCAACAGAGCCACATCTCGGGCCTCCTCGAGCTGGTCAAGGGCGTCCTGTCTTGTGGCGTCGTTGTGTCCTTCGTTGTATGCCTTCAACCTCGGGGATCCGTATTCTATATCGGTTGGTAGCATAGCCTCAGACCCGTAGACTAAGAAGAACGGAGTGAACCCCGTGGCTCGACTCGGCGTTGTTCTTAGGCTCCACAGGACCGAGGGTAGCTCGGCAGCCCATTTTTTCCGTGTTTGTGTAACAGAACCGACCAAATTATAAGAGCACAAGTACAAAAACAAGCACCGAAGCGCTCAAATTTTCGAACTTGAGCCCATATAATCCCGGTAGTCAATCGAAACCACGAAGGATTTCAAACCAACTTGCTTACAACCAGGATCGCATCATTCAACATACAACATCATACGATACATTTCACAAGTAGTTCTGGAATAAGTTTACATAAACGGAGTCGCAATTATTACAAACCAAGTTTGAAAGTAGCGGAAGCATAACACACACACTAGTTAATTAAATACTGCCAGTCTGGATGATCGACATCCCGCAAAAGCATGAGGAAAGTACATAAAGACGATCATGCCCTTGTGATCTAGTCATCATCACCCGCAGGGTGGAGACACGTCTTGCAGAATCCCTGATAAAGCATGTCATCTGCAACAGGAGGGAATAAACCCTGAGTACTGGAATGTACTCAGCTAGACTTACCCGTCGAAAACCAGAAATAAGATGACACCAAGGATTATGCAAGGCTTACACAAGAGGCTAGCTGACATAACATTTTTGCATAAAGGCATAAGTAATTGAAACTCTTATAACCTGTACTAGCAGTTATTTTTAGCATTTACCTGTCATCTATCTTAGCACCTGTACTAAACATGCACTTGATTATAATCAAACAACATTATTATTATATCCATAGCAGGTATATCATTATGGCAACATTGTATCATTCCCTTAACCACCAGTTCATTTAATGAGTTCTACGTTGCCGCTGCTCAAGTCAAGTGCTCACTAACCGGGAGCGACGGCGATTCGAATCGAATTCCTATCCAGCTGGAGGGGTATTTCTAACACTCACCGCGCAGGCCCCTGCCAGGGTCGCACAAGCCACCGTTTCATATGATTTAGGAATCGCGGGTCCGAATAATGTCGCGACCCCAAGGGCGACACCCTGCCAGGTGATAGGGACTTTAACCCCCCCTTGGTCTCACGCCAATGTCCCCAAGCACATCCTTTCTCTCCTCCAAGAAGCAACCTACCATTCGATTCCCGGCCTGAATCACATTACTCGGCTTCGCGGTCGGAACGACTTATCCGGCCAACTAAGTGTTAGACTGCGTTCAACATGACTCAAGGACGTACAGCGAATCGGTCCTTAAACGACTCAGACGGGCATAGCTCCACACCCAAGACGTGAAGTGTCTTGCGGCTGTACTATCGAACTCCCGCCCGGTCTAAATTTCATTTTTAAGCATGGTTCCATCCACGATAGCCATAAAGCCACTCGTGACTCCTTCCTACATCTCGCGGATGACCGGAAATCATCCGACTTCTACCGTACTAAGCAGGGCTAAGCATTGACACGTGCCTAAACCTAATATAGGATTAAGTACGATATCTGGACAAGGACAGGTATAATGCAACAAGTGTTTCCATATAACTCCTACAACTTAATGCATTAAACAATTAAAAGTACTCAAGATTAATTTATAAAACGATGGGTTCAGCATGCACCGGGGCTTGCCTTTCAGAAAGGTTGCGGGCCGGTGGTCTGGACACTCAGGAAGGTCGTCTGCGGGCACTCCTTCGCCTGCTGGATCCTCGGGCTCCTGCTGCTCCTGGTCCTCCTCCGGAATCACAGGCTCGAATTCGAGGAGAGTTACCCCCTCCGGTGCACCTATTGCATGAATGCACAATAAATATAAGGGATGCATAAATGGGTGCAACATGCTCGGAATGAAATGCATTTCAGAAATAAAATACTCTATTCAAGTTATTTTATTAGTACTTGCAAATCTCTTCTCCAGTAGAGAAGTACTCACCTAATCTACTTAACCTAAGATAAAGCTGCTCATCCTCAGTTAAGGCCCTAACACCTAACAATTACAAAAGTAGCATGTCTTAGGATATTACACCATATCAATCAGCAAAACACCACAGTAAGCATCCTAGACAGCAGCTACTTGTTTTTATCACAATTGGAGATTTACAATTCCAAAAGATATGATCTAAAACAATCTGGAAAGCCTAAGAAATGCACTACAATTCATTTTCAGACCTCAACTCCAAACTCCTAAGTTCTCCATGTCAAACTTCACAAGTTCCAGAATCTGTCCTCTCAAAACAGAGAGTAGCAGATTTTGAACTGCCACTTTAAACAATAGTAACTCTCAAACTACTAAGCCAAATGCTTCCAAATTTTGACACAAGCTAGTTCATCAAGTTTACTCCAACTTTGGTATTTACAAGTTTTCCAGCAAACAATTTTATCAAAGCCAAATTTAGAATTACTACTAGCTGTCCAGAAAACCTAAAATTACAAAGGTTAAATATTTATTGATGTGACCAACATTCTCTAAGACCAAACTAATACTACTACAAGTTCACAAATGTCACAAAAACACCAGAAAGTAAGGTGTTCCCACCTAGAATATTTATTTATACTCATTTCTTATTTTACTTAATTAATTAGGTGGAATTTTAAACATATATGTAAACTGCTCCCAAAATTCTACAAAAATTACAGAGGACTCTTTGACCCAAAAAGAGACTACTGTAAAAATTTGAACTAAATTTATTCACAGGAACTCCCTACACAAAATTCACAAGCTAATAAGGCTGATTTTTGCATAAATAGGAAACCCTATTGAAATGTGTCCAACAACAGATTTCATATTTTTCTTAGACACTTTAAGGTACCAAGACATTCTCCAAAAATTTATAAGAACATTGCACATGTAGAAAAATTACTAAAATTCCTTTAAGCATTTCCTAAAATAAAATGATAGCCTTATAACTTGGAAATTACTTAAGCACTGATGCCCAAATTTTTACCAGAGCTAGGGCTAGCATAGAGTAACCTACCCACCAAATTTCATGATTTATGGAACACTACAGCTCAAGTTATAAATTTAACAAATTTGCATGCATTCCAAAACACATTTAAAGGATCTATTAAATTCTTCAGAAAACTAAACATCACATACCAGATTTATATTTTTCTAAAATACTACACATCATGTAGATCCTAACAAAATTTATCTCATAATTTTTGGGCAAGTAAAACCCTAGATCTTCATTTTTCCAAATCTTACTTAAAACTGTGACAAACTAAAGAAATGAAATAAATCCCATTTGAAACTGGGCCGGCCCGGCTTGCTAGCGCGGCCCAGCCAGCGCGCGGCCTGCCTCGGCGCCCGCCCGCGCGCGCGGCGCTGACAGTGCGGGCCCGCAGGCCAGAGAGAGAGAGCGAAAGGGGGAAGACGGCCGCGACTCCGGCGAGCTCAAGCTCGCCGACGACGGCGCCTCCGGCGACGAAAGGAGCACCAACGGCTTCCCCGTGACTTCCCGCATCGACCAAACCTAGATTTGCTGAACCTATCCCACCCTAGCCACGACGGCCATGGTGACCGCGGCTCGGAGGCGGCACCCGGTGGTGGTCCGGCGAGCTCCGGGGGTCAGGGACCTAAGTGAGGTGTGCTACGGCTTCCTGAGGACATGGCGGACCTCTCCATGCCACGGAAAAGGACGGAGGTGGAGCGAGTGCCGCTGGCCGCGTGAGCACCGCACCGGCGGCCATGGCGCGGCGGCGCACGACGGTGTTCCGACATGTACCGGCCATCCCATCCGGTAACGTCATCACCTAGGCTTCTCTACCCGAACCGAAACCCAAAACATGTACTAGTGAGAATGGAGGATGACCGTAGGGAGCTGGCCACGGTGAGCCGCCGCGCGGACAGTGCGCCGGCGAGGACTCACGGTGGCGGAAACCGAAATTCGCCCTCACCTCTACACAATCCAGTCAAGCAACGGTTGGAGGAGGTGGAGGGGATGCTGGTGGAGCGGTGGACGGGATTTGGAGGACGGTGGTGCGACGGTGAGCTTGCACAAGCACGGGGCGGGCTGCGGCGGCAATGGCGCCTCCGTTTTCCGCCTCGGGGAACCCGGCCAGAGCGAGAGTGAAGGAGAGAAGAGTGAGCGCGAGTGTGGGGGTGGAGGTGTCGGCCCAGACTTCACGACCGCGCGTGTGCTTGCGACGTGGAGGCGATGGCAGGGCGCGAGTGCCACGCAGCCACCGGGCTCTGCCCGAGCACCACGGCGTGGTCAGCTGTCCGACTGAATGGCGATGTCGACTGACCGATGAGGCCGAACGGTGACTGTCAGTGCAAGTTTGACGCTGATTATCTTCCAACACAGCTCGATTTGGTCCAAGATGACAACATCAAATTTGTAGAGCTATGTGAGGGCAACAAAATTGTCAATTGGAGCTTAGACTGGTTCGGCCTAGATTTGAAACTACAGAGCTCCAAAGTGGTGCCCCTTGAAACTGAAATGCAGTTTCAGAGACAATGCCGACTGAAACCCTAACTTCTTGACACTATATCTCCTAAACTATTGAGAACCAGGTGATGGTGATATTGACAATGTTGTAGAGCTATGTGTGGACAACAACTTTGTTAATTGGCTCAAAGACTGGTTTGGCCTGGTTTGCAAACTAAAAGCTCCTAAAGTAGGCATCAGTAAAACTGTAGGGTCAGATTCCAGACTTAGAAAAATTCTAAGTCTTGGAGCTACCTCTCTAACTGACTTGTGGGCCACTTTTGAGCATGTTAGGGTCAATTTCATGAGATGGTCATATTAAGACTTTTGTTCCCCATGAATTTCTTTACAACTTTGCTTAAGGGTGCTCTTCCATGCAAGGTCTCTAAATTAGACTTTTTAATTGGTCAAACTAGAGCCTTCTAGGGTCAAATGGTGGTCAAACTTCTCTTGGAGGGCAATTTTGTAATTTTGGTCAACATGAACCTTGTTCCAAATGTTACCCTAAGTATAACTAAGGTTTTGTAGGTCATGATTGGCTACCTTACCTTTTTGTTACACCAACTATCAAATACTTCATGAAATAATTCAAATAAACCCCAGAACTATCACATGTGTTGCATCACATGAAATAACAAACATGAATGATGCATGCTTATGCTTATGCAAATGCAAATGCAATGCAATTATGGAGCTAAACACTTGAGGTGTTACAGCCCTCCCCCCTTATAAAAATCTCGTCCCGAGATTTGGAAAGCGTACCATTTTTCATAGAATTCTTTATAACCATCCCGCAAATAATCCTCCGGTTCCCACGTAGCATCACTCTCACTTCCCTGATTACTCCACATCACTTTGTACCACTTAACCACTTTACTTCTAGTTACTCGTTCCTGAGTATCGATCACTCGGACTGGCTTTTCTTCATAGGTTAGGTCGGATTCCAGCCTGATATCACCTAAAGGAACTTGTTCCTCAGGAACTCGAAGACACTTTTTAAGCTGAGATACATGGAAAACGTTGAATATGGCTCTCATCTCCGGAGGCAACTGGATTTTGTACGTAACAGCTCCACTCTTGCCTATGATCTGGAAAGGACCCACGTATCTTGGTGCAAGTTTCCGTTTAACACCAAAACGTTGGACACTCTTCATTGGAGAAACTTTCAAATAAACGAAGTCTCCAACTTCAAATTCGAGTGGTTTTCTACGACGATCCGCATAGCTTTTCTGTCTCGCTTGTGCTGCAGCCATGTGTTTCTGGATAGTACGGACTTGTTCCTCGGCTTCCTGGACAAAATCAATTCCATAATACCTTCTTTCCCCAGCTTCTACCTAGTTTAGCGGAGTTCGACACTTTCGACCGTACAAAGCTTCAAATGGGGCCATCTTAATACTCTCTTGATAACTGTTATTGTACGAGAATTCGGCTAAAGGTAACCATTTTTCCCAAGAACCCTTGGATGAAATGACGCATGCTCGCAACAGATCTTCCAAGATTTGGTTAACTCGTTCTGTCTGACCCGATGTCTGGGGGTGATAAGCAGAGCTTCTCACTAACTTGGTTCCCAGAAGGTGATGCAAATGCTCCCAAAAGCGAGCAGTGAACTGGGGACCACGGTCAGAAACGATAGTACGAGGTATCCCATGAAGCCGGACTATCTGATTGAAGTACAACTCAGCATAGTCAGTGGGACGATAGTCCACTCTCACTGGAATGAAGTGAGCTGATTTGGTCAAACGATCAACAATTACCCAAATAGAGTTATGATTTTTGACAGTAGGAGGAAGTCCGACAATGAAATCCATACTTATCTCTTCCCATTTCCAGCCTGGAATGGAAAGTGGCTGAAGTAGCCCAGCTTTCATGTGCACAGCTTTAACTCTGCAACAGGTGTCACATCTAGCAACATATGCAGCTATCTCTTTCCGCATCTTGGTCCACCAATAAAGTGGCTTTAAATTATAATACATCTTATTACTACCAGGATGGATGGACAGCTTGGACGAATGTGCTTCGGACAGGATCTGATCTCTAAGCTCTCGGTCCTTAGGTACCACTAACCTATCCTTAAACCATAGCACACCTGAAAGTCCCTAGTTTGGTTTTGGCTAATTGATGAAACCTAGGACTAACCTTTGTATCTAAGTGGATGATTTAGATAAAGGTGGTTATTGAAATATGAGACATGACATTGACTCATGTGACCAAGATGATGAAGACCGAGGTGATGCTTGGCTTGATGGACCGGTTGTGAAGGTGAAGGGCAAGTCGAGGCTTCGAAGCGAAGGACCATGCGATGGTGAAGCTTGAGCGAGACTTAGCGCCGACGGACCGATGCAACAGTGAAGAGCAAGTGAAGTCAAGGTCGATGGATCGAGACGGTCATGTGATGATATGAAGTGGATCATATCGTTTAGAGAAACAAAATGGGCTCAAGGCAAAGGTATAACCATAGGGCCATTTTGTTTTACACTCAAGACACCATAGAGGGTGTGAGTGGTTTAGGATCGATAGCCGAACTATTAAGAGGGGAAGTCTTATCGGTTATTCGATGCACGGGTGCCACTAGGTGAATTCATGAAGTGCATTGCATGTAGGGCCTAGTGAGCTAATTGGAAAACCTTTGAAAATGATTGTGAAAAAGCTAACACACAAGCACATGGAGATGTACACTTGATGGTGTTGGCACATTTGCAAAGGTGGCGTTGGTCGCGCTGTGGTTTGCGGGTAGAGAGGGGTTTGGGTTCCTCTCTCCCTCCCGCCGAGCGTGTGAGCGCGGGATTCAGGCGATTTCGGGAAATGAAATGCCTATTTTCCACTACGCCAAAAGTCGGAAAAGAAATGGAGGCGAACGGGGTCACTGAGGTGACCGAACGCTGCACCGGACGCGGTCACGGTGTGACCGGACGCGTCCGGTCAGTACAGCGCGGTTTCGGGCGCGCGGGCTAGGGTTTGCAACCGGCGCGTCCGGTCACTCGCGGGACCGGCGCGTCCGGTCAAGTGCCTAGAAGGAACTGCGGTTCGCAAGGACGATCAGACACGGGGCGCGTCCGGTCACACGCGATCGGACGCGTCCGGTCGTTGCGTCGTGGGCGCGTGGGTCAGTGCGATCGGCGCGTCCGGTCGTTCGACAGGCGCGTCCGGTCATCGGGACCGGCGCGTCCGGTCGTTATGAGAAGCGCGTCTGGTCATAGGGTTTGACCGTTGGTGCAGTGACTGTTGGAGGATCTAACGGTCGCATTTGAATTTTGAGGGACACGTGGACGTCGCAGGGCGACCGGACGCGGTTGAGCGCGTCCGGTCAGTTTCGACCGGCGCGTCCGGTCGTCCCGAAAAAACGGTCAGTGGAGTGGCAACGGCTCTATTTGTTTGGGGTGCTTATAAATACTCGTTGGCCAGCCCTTGGGGAGGTCTCTTGGCATTTTCTAACACTCTTGTGCATCCTTTGAGCTAGAGCTACTCCTCCCACTCATCTCTCTTGCTTGATTGCAAATCAAAAGTGAGATTGAGTGATCCCAAAGTGCATTGCATAGCTTGAGGGCATCTAGTGGCACTTGTGGGTGGTTTAGCCGGTGGATTTCTTGTTACTCTTGGAGAGTGCCGCTCCTAGCCGGCTTGGAGATTGTTGGAGGCGTTGGCAAGAGAAGGTGATTGTTCTTGGCCACCTCCGGTTGTTTGTAAGAGGTTCTTGTGCTTTCCTCGGCGGGACGCCAAAAGCAACTCTATTGGATTGCGCGTGTCATTGAGTTACCTCACTTGAGAGTGGTGTCTTGCGGTGCCTTGCGGGGCGTGCCTTGAGGGGCAAGTGACTTGAGGGTCACACCGAGGAACCATCTAAGTGTTGGTCGACACAACTGGTGACGTAGCTTGTCGGTGCACAAGTGAACACCGGGTGAACAAAAATATTGTGTCTCTTGTCTCCCGGTGATTGGTCTACATATTGTGTTGTTGTCAATATTAATTGATTGTATATTATCTTGGTGATTGGCAACATCTTCACTCCACCGTCGGTATAAGATTCACAATCCTTTCTCTCGCATTTACCTTTACTAGTTTATCTTGTGTAGCTCTAGTGGTAGCCTTTTCTAGTAGTTGTTAGCTTGCTCACTAGTGTAAGTTAGTGACTTAGCACTTGTGTGAACTAGAGATCATAATCTACTAGACTTGTGGATAGGAGGCTTGCATCACAACCTTTGGCTAAGCAAAACTCGCTTTACGCCGTTTGTTATTCTAACAAGTTTGCTTAGTGGTGCTTGTAGAATTTTTTTTATAGGCTATTCACCCCCCCTCTAGCCATCTAGGACCTTACAAGTGGTATCGGAGCCGTGGTCACCGTTTTAATCAAGGCTTAACATCCTTCGGTGTGAAAAATGGCTCAAATTGTGTTCAATCATGTTGGGGGCAAGCCACCGTTCTTTGATGGTGTTAGTTCTTTTGCTCATTGGAAGAGAAAGATGACAATGTACCTTGGTTCTATTCATGAGAGAGTATTGCAAGTCACCGAGAATGATTTTGCTATCATTGATCCCAATCATCTCACCGATGAAGATAGAGCAAATAGAACATGCAATAGAATGGCTCTCAATACACTCTACAATGGTATTGACACAAAAGTGTTTGAGGGCATCAAAGATTTGGAATTGGCTAGTGAAGTATGGACAAGGTTGAGTGAGACATATGAAGGCACTAAGGTTGTGAAGAGTGCCAAGCTATATGGGCTCAAGAGTGAGTTTGAGAACTTCAAGAAAAAGGATGATGAAACAATCATTGAAATGTTTCATAGATTGCAAGTAATTGTAAATGATCTCAAGAGCTTAGGGCACAAGACTCAAGACCAAGATTTTTGCCATAAGTTCTTATTGAGCTTACCTAGAAGATTCAAGATGTTGATCATGATGTTGCAAAGAGATGGGCTTGAAGCAATGAAGCCTAATGATTTGCTTGGTGAAGTATTGACCTATGACAAATATGATCAAGATGTTGATAACAAGGAGAAGGTGGAAGATGAGAAGAAGAAGAAGGCCGTGGCATTTAAGGCCACCTCCTCCAAAGGCAAAGCTATCATCATAGAAGAAGAGGAAGAAGAAGACAATAATGAAGATGAAGATTACGAAATTGATGATGAGGCATTTGCTTTTGTAGTCAAGAAAATGGGTCACATGTTCATTAAGAGAAGAGGCTTCAAAAAGAGAAATGACAATTTCAAGAGCAATGAGCAACAAAGGAAGTGCTTCAATTGTGATAGCACCGAGCACCTTCAAGCCAATTGTCCCTATGACAAAAAGAAAAACAACAAGAGGGGCAAGTTTGAGAAGAAAAAGAAAGAAGCCAAGATAACATTCAAGAAAGGCAAGAATGAAGTCTATGTGGCCACTTGGGAAAGTGATGATGATGAAGAAGAAGAAGAATCATCCAACAAGGCTTTTGCTTCCATTGCTATCAACAAGAAGCCTTTACTATTTGATTCATCCTCTTCATGCTTCATGGCCAAAGAAGCTAAGGTATTATATGATGAAAGTGATGATGAAAGTGAAATGGAATATGTTCATGATAGTGATAATGATAAATATGATAATGAAAATGATGATGATGATGAACCAACTAAAGAACAACTATATGACTTGTTGCAACAAACTAGAGACATAGCTATTGCCAAGAACAAGGAGTGCAAGAAGCTTTCAATGAAAGTAGCAATACTTGAGAAAGTTCTTGGTGAGCTTAAGACCACTCATGAGAGTCTAGTGGAAGACCATGAGGATCTTGATAAGGCTCATTCCAAGCTTGAAAAAGCTCACTCATTGCTACTTGAGCAACAAGCAAAGAAGGAGGTTGTTGTATCATGTGATATAGGTGTTACATGTGATATAATTGATGAATCCTTTTATGAACCTATCATCATGTCAAATACTAACCCTTCTTGTAGCTCTTCATCCACCACCACCAACTCTACCTCTACTACTAGTGATGGTTTCACTTGTGATGCCTCACTAATGGTTGAGAATGAGACTCTCAAGAGAGAGGTGGATGAGCTCACTCACGCCCTAGGCAAGGCCTATGGTGGTGAGGCCCGCTTGCTTAAGTGCTTGGGTAGCCAAAGGTTCTCTCTTAACAAAGAGGGATTGGGCTACACCCCCAAGAAAGGCAAGTCGGCCTTTGCAACTCCAAAGCCTAGCTTTGTGAAGGGCAATGGTCGGTTTTGCAATAGATGCAAGCAAGTTGGGCACCTAGAGCATAATTGCAATAAAAAGAACCAAAGCAAGAACTTTGTTAATGCTATACCTTTTGATTCTTGCTATGTGCTTACCAAGGATGTGAAGGGTGTGCAAGCTAAGTTTGTTGGTACACCAATTGTGGGCCCAAAGAAGAAGGCTATTTGGGTACCAAAGAGCTTAGTTACTAACCTACAAGGACCCAAGCAAAAATGGGTACCTAAGCTTCATTGATTTGCTTGTAGGTCAATTACAAAGCCGGAGGAAGGCATTGGATTATTGATAGTGGGTGCACTCAACACATGACCGGTACATCAAGAATGTTTGATTCATTCAATGACAATGATAGTGGTGTTGATTCTATCACATTTGGCAATAACAAGAAAGGCAAGGTTATTGGCTTGGGCAAGATTGCAATATCAAATGATATGAGTATCTCTAATGTGTTGCTAGTTGAAAGTTTGGATTTCAATCTTCTATCCGTGGCACAAATATGTGATCTAGGCTACAAATGCATCTTTGGGGTTGATGATGTGGAAGTTATTAGTGTGGATGGTTCAAATGTGGCATTCAAGGGCTTTAGATATGAGAATCTCTACCTAGTTGACTTCAATGCTAGAGAAACTTCTTTGACAACTTGCTTAGTCTCCAAATCAAGCATGGGTTGGCTTTGGCATAGAAGACTTGGTCATGTTGGCATGAAACAATTGAAGAAGCTTACAACTCACAATCTTGTCAATGGTTTGAAAGATGTTGAATTTGAGAAGAATAAGCTTTGTAGTGCATGTCAAGCCGGGAAGCAAGTTGGAAGCTCACATCCAAAGAAGAGTACAATGAGCACATGCAAAGCATTTGAGTTGATGCACATGGATCTATTTGGACCAACAACATATACAAGCATAGGCGGCAACAAGTATGGCTTTGTCATAGTGGATGACTTCACAAGATTCACATGTGTATTCTTTCTTAGTGACAAAAGTGAAGTGTTTGACACCTTCAAGACATTTCTCACTAGAGTTCACAATGAGTTTGAGATTAGAATCAAGAAAGTGAGAAGTGACAATGGAAGTGAGTTCAAGAATACAAGAATTGAAGAACTTTGTGATCATTATGGTATTGGACATCAATTCTCGGCCAAGTACACTCCACAATCAAATGGCCTAGTTGAGAGAAAGAATAGAACATTGCTTGATATGGCTAGATCAATGCTTCATGAGTACAATGTGAGTCAATCATTTTGGGATGAAGCAATCAATACCGCTTGCTACTACATCAATAGATTATATTGTCATCCATTGCTAGAGAAGACCCCATATGAGTTACTTCATGGAAGAAAGCCCAATATTTCTTACTTTAGGGTGTTTGGTTGCAAATGCTATATTTTGAAGAAAGGCACTAGATTGGGGAAGTTTGACAAAAGATGTGATGAGGGGTTCCTACTTGGTTATTCAACTACAAGCAAAGCTTATAGAGTTTGGAACAACTCAAGTGGCATTCTAGAAGAAGTCCATGATGTGCAATTTGATGAAACCAATGGGTCACAAGATGAAGAAGAGAATCTAGATGATGTTAGTGGAACTCTATTGGTGGAAGCAATGAAGAACATGGACATTGGGAACATTAGAGCAAAGCAAGTTATTGATATTCAAGATGATGATAAAGATCAAGTGCTCAATTCTCCATTCAAGCTAGCTAGTGACTCTCAAGTGCAAGATCAAGGTGCTAGTTCATCTCATCAAGATACATCAAGTGATCAACCAAGCTCAAGCAATCAAGTGCAAGTACTCCAACCACAACATGTTGCAAGAGATCACCCCATTGATAGTGTTATTGGTGATATTAGAAGTGGTGTGCAAACAAGATCAAGATTGACTATGTTTTGTGAGCATGCATCATTTGTGTCAACCATAGAACCAAAGAAGATAGAAGAAGCTTTGAGGGATGCCGATTGGATCATGGCTATGCAAGAAGAGCTTAACAATTTCACAAGAAATGATGTTTGGGAATTGGTAGAAAGGCCAAATGACTACAATGTGATTGGAACCAAGTGGGTGTTTAAAAACAAGCAAGATCAAGATGGCATTGTAGTGAGAAACAAAGCAAGACTAGTTGCTCAAGGTTACACTCAAGTTGAAGGTCTTGACTATGATGAGACATATGCTCCCGTGGCAAGATTGGAGGCAATAAGGATTCTATTGGCTTATGCTTGTGCACACAATATCATACTATATCAAATAGATGTCAAAAGTGCATTTCTCAATGGGATCATCAATGAGTTAGTATTTGTTGAGCAACCGCCCGGATTTGAAGATGACAACAAACCCAACCATGTCTACAAGTTGAAGAAGGCTTTATATGGCTTAAAGCAAGCACCTAGAGCATGGTATGAGAGGCTAAGGGATTTCCTTCTCTCTAAGGGATTCAAAATGGGCAAGGTTGATACTACTCTATTCACCAAGAAGATTGGAAATGATCTATTCATAGTGCAAATATATGTTGATGACATCATCTTTGGATCAACCGATCAAGTTTATTGTGAAGAATTTGGTGCTATGATGGCCAAAGAGTTTGAAATGTCTATGATTGGTGAACTTAGCTACTTCCTTGGTCTCCAAGTCAAGCAATTGAAGAATGGAACATTTGTGAGTCAAGGGAAATACATAAGGGACATGTTGAAGAAGTTTGGAATGCAAGATGCAAAGCCAATTTCAACTCCAATGGGTACAAATGGAAATTTGGATAGTGATCTTGATGGCAAAATGGTGAATCAAAAGGAATATCAGTCTTTGATTGGAAGTCTACTCTATGTCACCGCATCAAGGCCGGATGTCATGTTTAGTGTTTGCATGTGTGCTAGATATCAAGCCTCACCTAGAGAAAGTCATCTCACGGCGGCAAAAAGAATATTGAGGTACTTGAAGCAAACAAGAAATGTTGGACTATGGTATCCCAAGGGGTCAAAGTTTGAATTGATTGGATATTCGGACTCCGACTATGGGGGTTGCAAGATCAATAGGAAAAGCACAAGTGGCACATGTCAATTACTTGGAAGATCACTTGTGTCATGGTCCTCAAAGAAACAAAATAGTGTGGCAATCTCTACCGCCGAAGCCGAATATGTGAGTGCGGGGAGTTGTTGTGCACAATTGCTATGGATGAAATCAACTTTGAAGGATTATGGCCTCAACTTCAAGAATATGCCATTGCTATGTGATAATGAGAGTGCAATCAAGATGATACAAAACCCGGTTCAACATGGAAGAACAAAGCATATTGACATAAGACATCATTTCATTAGAGATCATCAACAAAAGGGAGATATTGCCATTGAAAGTGTTGGCACCGATGATCAACTTGCCGATATTCTCACTAAGCCACTTGATGAAAAGAGGTTTTGCAAGCTAAGGAATGAATTGAACATTCTTGATTTCTCAAACATGAGTTGAATGCACCCCGCCCACTTATTGACATGCCTCTCCTTCGACATTGCAAGGTAAAATTGATTGACATGTCTTTCATCCTATGCTAAGGACTTGATAGAGCACATAGACATAATAAGTGGTACGCATAAGCTTTCATGATAAATCAAATGAATTTGATGGATATATGTTACCACTATTGTTTCTATGCTTATTTTGATCTAGTGGTGGCATATGACATGTTTGTGAGCTTGTAAACCTAGTGTTGAATCTAGAAGATTTGCTATAAGTGTTTAATTCAACATAGGCAAGATAACCCTTATTTTGAGGAGTGAAGAAGCTTGTCTTTGGTTCAAATCGAATTAAATATCTTTGGCAAGTATTCTAGGTTAAACCAAAATTGATAAATTTTTTAACCTTACATGTGGTATCGAATTAATTTCAATCTACTCCATCAAACGCTTTTCCTTCTCTCCACAATTTGATCCCTTTTTTGGGTAAGTTGTTGACAAAGGGGGAGAGAAAAAGATGATTCAAATTGATAAAGGGGTAAATAAAATTTGTTGATGCACACAAGTAGGGGGAGCAAGCTCATAAACAAAGTTGTTGCATAATGATTCAACTTGATAAAGGGGTAAATAAAATTTGTTGATGCACACAAGTAGGGGGAGCAAGCTCATAAACAAAGTTGTTGCATAATGATTCAACTTGATAAAGGGGTAAATAAAATTTGTTGATGCACACAAGTAGGGGGAGCAAGCTCATAAACAAAGTTGTTGCATTTGTTTGTGCATTCTCATATGACTTGCTCATTGCACATGTATTTAAATTCAATATACATGCTTGTGTGGTGCATTGCTAGTATAGAAATTGGATGATGAAATGATCTACTAGCATGCATAGGAATAGTTTACATGTGGTATCTAGACTTGCCTAAAGCTTTACAAGTGGTTAGCTTTACAAGTGGTCCAAGAACCTTTACATATAATGTTGATCTCACGAGGTTCTTGAGTTTTGATGGATGTCTAGTTACTTCATGATGCTAAGGATGGTGTAAAAGGCAACTCCGATTGGTATCACGCTTCAAAGGTCCATTTCTTACACCATAGCATCATTTTGGTAGAATTACTCTCCCAACATTTCTATCCATGCATACGTGCAAAGCTTTCAATCCAAACTCTATGCACATATGTAGGGGGAGCTAATGCTACCAAAATCGAGCTTGTGATAATTGTCCAAACTTTACTTATGAGCAAAATGATTGGACAAGTATGACAAGTTTAAAACTTTTATTATCAAAATCATCTTTGTGAGGGTTGTCATCAATTACCAAAAAGGGGGAGATTGAAAGTCCCTAGTTTGGTTTTGGCTAATTGATGAAACCTAGGACTAACCTTTGTATCTAAGTGGATGATTTAGATAAAGGTGGTCATTGAAATATGAGACATGACATTGACTCATGTGACCAAGATGATGAAGACCGAGGTGATGCTTGGCTTGATGGACCGGTTGTGAAGGTGAAGGGCAAGTCGAGGCTTCGAAGCGAAGGACCATGCGATGGTGAAGCTTGAGCGAGACTTAGCGCCGACGGACCGATGCAACGGTGAAGAGCAAGTGAAGTCAAGGTCGATGGATCGAGACGGTCATGTGATGATATGAAGTGGATCATATCGTTTGGAGAAACAAAATGGGCTCAAGGCAAAGGTATAACCATAGGGCCATTTTGTTTTACACTCAAGACACCATAGAGGGTGTGAGTGGTTTAGGATCGATAGCCGAACTATTAAGAGGGGAAGTCTTATCGGTTATTCGATGCACGGGTGCCACTAGGTGAATTCATGAAGTGCATTGCATGTAGGGCCTAGTGAGCTAATTGGAAAACCTTTGAAAATGATTGTGAAAAAGCTAACACACAAGCACATGGAGATGTACACTTGATGGTGTTGGCACATTTGCAAAGGTGGCGTTGGTCGCGCTGTGGTTTGCGGGTAGAGAGGGGTTTGGGTTCCTCTCTCCCTCCCGCCGAGCGTGTGAGCGCGGGATTCAGGCGATTTCGGGAAATGAAATGCCTATTTTCCACTACGCCAAAAGTCGGAAAAGAAATGGAGGCGAACGGGGTCACTGAGGTGACCGAACGCTGCACCGGACGCGGTCACGGTGTGACCGGACGCGTCCGGTCAGTACAGCGCGGTTTCGGGCACGCGGGCTAGGGTTTGCAACCGGCGCGTCCGGTCACTCGCGGGACCGGCGCGTCCGGTCAAGTGCCCAGAAGGAACTGCGGTTCGCAAGGACGATCGGACGCGGGGCGCGTCCGGTCACACGCGATCGGACGCGTCCGGTCGTTGAAGGAGCTTACTGGACTCCGACCGGATGCTGGCACTGTCGCGTCCGGTCGTTGCGAGGAGCGCGTCCGGTCGTTGCGTCGTGGGCGCGTGGGTCAGTGCGATCGGCGCGTCCGGTCGTTCGACAGGCGCGTCCGGTCATCGGGACCGGCGCGTCCGGTCGTTATGAGAAGCGCGTCCGGTCATAGGGTTTGACCGTTGGCGCAGTGACTGTTGGAGGATCTAACGGTCGCATTTGAATTTTGAGGGACACGTGGACGTCACAGGGCGACCGGACACGGTTGAGCGCGTCCGGTCAGTTTCGACCGGCGCGTCCGGTCGTCCCGAAAAAACGGTCAGTGGAGTGGCAACGGCTCTATTTGTTTGGGGTGCTTATAAATACTCGTTGGCCGGCCCTTGGGGAGGTCTCTTGGCATTTTCTAACACTCTTGTGCATCCTTTGAGCTAGAGCTACTCCTCCCACTCATCTCTCTTGCTTGATTGCAAATCAAAAGTGAGATTGAGTGATCCCAAAGTGCATTGCATAGCTTGAGGGCATCTAGTGGCACTTGTGGGTGGTTTAGCCGGTGGATTTCTTGTTACTCTTGGAGAGTACCGCTCCTAGCCGGCTTGGAGATTGTTGGAGGCGTTGGCAAGAGAAGGTGATTGTTCTTGGCCACCTCCGGTTGTTTGTAAGAGGTTCTTGTGCTTTCCTCGGCGGGACGCCAAAAGCAACTCTATTGGATTGCGCGTGTCATTGAGTTACCTCACTTGAGAGTGGTGTCTTGCGGTGCCTTGCGGGGCGTGCCTTGAGGGGCAAGTGACTTGAGGGTCACACCGAGGAACCATCTAAGTGTTGGTCGACACAACCGGTGACGTAGCTTGTCGGTGCACAAGTGAACACCGCGTGAACAAAAATATTGTGTCTCTTGTCTCCCGGTGATTGGTCTACATATTGTGTTGTTGTCAATATTAATTAATTGTATATCATCTTGGTGATTGGCAACATCTTCACTCCACCGTCGGTATAAGATTCACAATCCTTTCTCTCGCATTTACCTTTACTAGTTTATCTTGTGTAGCTCTAGTGGTAGCCTTTTCTAGTAGTTGTTAGCTTGCTCACTAGTGTAAGTTAGTGACTTAGCACTTGTGTGAACTAGAGATCATAATCTACTAGACTTGTGGATAGGAGGCTTGCATCACAACCTTTGGCTAAGCAAAACTCGCTTTACGCCGTTTGTTATTCTAACAAGTTTGCTTAGTGGTGCTTGTAGAATTTTTTTTATAGGCTATTCACCCCCCCCTCTAGCCATCTAGGACCTTACAACACCTTCGTCATCTAACCTGAAATGCTTAGTCTCTCCTTCATTCATCTTCCGTGTTATGTGAAAGATACCCGGATCAGTCTTTTGGAGCTCAATGATTCTATTTCTAAGAGTACCACTGACAGTGATGTTGTACAAGACTGCCGGATGTAACAGGCGAGATCGGTAAAAATCAGTTTCAATTAAGGAATGGCAATGAGACTTACGGCTTAAAGCGTCCGCAACCACATTTGCCTTGCCTAGGTGATAGTGTACTTGAAGATTATAATCTTTAATCAACTCGAGCCATCTTCTCTGACGCATATTTAGCTCGGGTTGAGTGAAGATGTATTTGAGGCTTTTATGATCGGTGTAGATATTGCAGACATTTCCCAGCAGATAATGCCGCCATACTTTCAAAGCATGAACAACTGCAGCCAGTTCTAAGTCATGCGTTGGATAATTCACCTCATGCTTCCGAAGTTGCCGCGAGGTATATGCAATTACTCGGCCTTCCTGCATCAAAACGCCTCCCAAACCTATGCCTGAGGCATCACAATAAACATCAAATGGTTTCTCGATATTCGGTTGTGCCAAAACCGGAGCCGAGGTTAGGAGGGTTCGCAGTTGGTGAAAAGCCGCATCACACTCAGGAGTCCAGACAAACCTGGTGTCTTTTTGCAGCAACCGAGTCATTGGCTTGGCTATTTTGGAGAAATCCGGGATGAAGCGACGATAATAGCCAGCCAAACCAAGAAAACTTCGGACCTCGTGAACCAAGATAGGAGCCTTCCAGCTCAGTACTTCCTGTACCTTGGCGGGGTCCACCATAATTCCTCCATCGGACAACACATGCCCAAGGAAAGGTACTTCTCGAAGCCAGAATTCACACTTACTGAACTTCGCATAAAGTTGATGTTCACGCAGTCTTGTGAGGACTATACGCAGATGTTCAGCGTGATCTTCCTCATTCACAGAATATACCAGGATGTCATCAATAAATACCACCACAAACTTGTCCAATTCAGGCATAAACACCGAATTCATCAAGTACATGAAGTGTGTGGGGGCATTTGTCAAGCCGAAAGACATAACAAGATACTCATAAAGACCGTATCTGGTAGAAAAGGCTGTCTTTGGAACATCTTCTGGGCGAATTTTAATTTGATGGTAGCCCGATCTTAGATCGATCTTGGAGAAAACTTTAGCTTTAGACAACTGATCGAACAAGATGTCGATTCGCGGTAGAGGGTACTTATTTTTGACAGTGACTGCATTGAGAGGTCTATAATCTACGCACATCCGCAACGACTGATCCTTCTTCTTTACAAAGATAGCAGGACATCCCCACGGCGATGAACTAGGACGAATCAACCCCTTCTTCAAAAGTTCATTCAATTGCACCTTAAGTTCAGCGAGGTCATTTGGAGGCATCCTATAGGGTCTCCTAGAGATGGGAGCCGTGCCAGGCAACAACTCAATTTTAAACTCCACATCCCTATCCGGAGGGAGTCCCGGCAATTCATCGGGAAAAACGTCCGGAAATTCATTTACTACGGAAATTTCAGCCAACGCCTTTGCTTGCACAGCATGAATTTCCCCCGACAATTCAACCTTTCTGGGAAGTTGTACTAGAAAACCATTTTGATCTGTAGGATCTCTGAGCATAACTACCCGAGCGGATGTGTCAATGAGTACCCCATTCTGACTCATCCAATTCATGCCCAAGATAACATCTATGTCTAAACCAGGTAAAACCAATAGGGCAAGCGAATAACTTCGCCCTTCTATCTCCAACTTAAGGTTCCCCACTACTTTGTTTGTGGAAATATTCCCACTTGCAGCGCTAATACAATAACCCACACCTTCAACAGTATGCAACTTGTGTGCAAATTTAGATGCAAACTTAGGACTGATAAAGGAATGCGAAGCACCTGAATCAAAAAGTACCACTGCGGGGTGTTGGTCAACTAGAAACTTACCAGCGGTGACCACCTCACCAGATGGAATTTCCTCAATGCTGTTATAGTGGGCGTGTCCCTGACGACTACCTTGGTTGACATTTTTCTTAGGGTACGGACAGTTCCGGGCCCAATGACCTGGCTTGTTGCAATTCCAGCAAGGCATATTGCTAGGAGGAACACTAGAGCTGCTCTGTCCAGAAGTCCCCTTTGGCAGAGCGACGGTATAAGCCTTACGGAACCCCGTTTTTGCAGCAGGCTTCTTCTGCGGCGGATGGAACTTTGTATTCTGAGCAGGTGGGCGAGGGGAAGACCTCGGTGCCGCTGAGGCCCTTGACTGAGAAGCACTTGCCTCAAGGGCCCTTTTACGGCTCTTAGAGGCAGAATAAATAGTATTGTTGTTCTCCTGGGTCAAAGCATCGCTGATGAAATCATTGAAAGTAGTACATTTGCTAGTGCCCATAGTTTTCATCAGTTTTGGGCCGAGGCCCCTTTTGAAACTAGCAATCTTTTTGGCATCGGTATCCACAAACTCTGTGGCATACCTTGCCAGGTTGTTGAAGGACTGCAAGTATTCAGTCAGGCTTTTGTTTCCTTGCGACAGCCTCATAAACTCTGTGTGCTTGATTGCCATAAGACCGAGAGGGATATAATTTCCCCGGAATGCCGCCTTAAACTGATCCCAAGCAATTGGGACATTGGCAGGTAGTGTGGAACGATAGTGGCTCCACCAAATGCCCGCCGGACCATGCAACTGATGGGAAGCATACTCAGTTTTTAGCTCATCAGTTAGGCGTAGCAGACGAAACTTTTGTTCAATGGTATTCAACCACTCGTCAGCCTGCAGTGGTTCTTCCGCTTCCTTGAAGAGCGAGGGCTTTGTATCCAGAAAGTCCTTGAAATCGCTGTACTGATTTGGCTCTGGGCCCTGGCGGCCATGACGAGCCTCTCGATTAGCCAGTTGGCGCATGGCGTCAGCCAACATACGCTGCCCCTCAACCACTGATTGCATCAACTCGGCCGGAGTAGGTGGTGGCGGAGGGGGCGGCTGTTCCTCCTCCTCATTTCCACGACCCCGGCGTAGATTGTACGACATCTACAAAATGCATAGCCAATGAGCACTGACGATGTGGGAAATTTGTAGATGAATTATTGCGAAATGTCAATCTGACTGTATGAATAGATTTCTCATAATAATTAAGGTACAATAATTCATCACAACCGCACAATCCATTCTAGCACATCATTTGACGAGATCATACTTGGTAATCCAACAAGATGCTCTTTGATAAAGGCTCACTCACAGGGAGCACAACGGTTACCGGACCGTTTGTGTTGCTATCTACGTGATTTTTGACCTTTTGCACGGTACTTGGATTCGATCTCAAGATTTTTAGTTGACTGTGAAAGGCTACTTCAAACTGACCACAAAGAGACTTCTCAATGAAGAGTTCCATGGTGGATCATGACTAGCCACCTCGATACCTGCGCGTGCCAAGCAGCACAGCCTTATGTCGCGCGCCATAGGAGGACCTCGGTTTCGTCGCGGCACCGAAGGGTGCTAATCGTGACACCATCATCGAACGCAACAGAATAAGACATCAAGTTGTGATCGAAATTAACAGGTTCAAACTACATTCCAAAGTCAAGTTATTACAAGGCCTCACTCCTTCACAGGGAGGGCACAAAAGACGATCCTAACATTATAGGCACGTGATGACTACTCTAAGCATCATCCTCCGAGTCAGTGTCAAGGATCTCCCCGCCGTCCTCATCAATGACAGGCTCTAACTCCTCGTCTTCTTCTTCTTCTGGCTCTTCCTCTGGTGCTTCTGCAGGTGGGGCATCCTGTGGTCCATCAACCTCCACTTCATCATCATCCTCAGCCATGAAGATTCCCGAACCCATGTCCTCATCGACGTTGTTGTTTCGAGGCAGCAGGGGATTAAGCTCGTTGTTCAGGCGGTGCACTTCTTCATGCAGGTTGTCATTGTATTCTTCAGCATTTTCTAACTGTTGCTCGAGCTCAAACTGGCGAGCTCTCAGAACGTTCTCCTCGTGCCAGGCTTCATCCCTCTGTTCCATCACACGGACCAACATGCGTTGACAGTTGCGGTTTGCTACTGTCAACCTCTGGATTGCAAGGGTTTCCTGGTCACGATCATGAATCACTTGCTCCAGTTGCTGACGCGCTGCATTCCTGGCAGCCGTTACTTCAGCCAACTCTGCCCTCAGCCTTTCCACCTCAGTAGGCTCAGGGCGGGGCTCACGTGGAGCGAGCTGGTGACGCGGTGCCCTGCCCCCAGTGGACTTACGAGCGGTCCTCTTGGTACGTGCCATCTGTAGCAACAAGATAAGATACGACTTAAAGTGAGGATCATTTAGGGGATACGAAATTTACTTTAGTCGGGAGTACAGAAATTTTTAAGGAGGGAGTAAATGATATGTATGATATAATTAAACATGACGCATGCACGTTCCGTACGTTCTCTCACCTTAGTAGAAAACAAAAGGGCTAACGCTAAGCGGTGGCATACATACGTTCTCTCATATAAGCGAAACTATCGGTCTACTCGTTACGCTGTTAGTGTACCTGCAGAAAATTTCATTGCAGCCCAACAATTCCCAAAATATTATACAAGAAAGCAGTAAACTAAATACTTCCCATATACACATCCCCGGATGTATATATTTCAGTATCAAAGCTACCTGATTGATAGATGCCCACAATTAAGTGTTTTTACATAGTTACATGGTTTAAACATGTAAAGATGTAAGTCACCAAAACTACTCTCCCCTAGACCGCCGGTTGGACGATCATGCTCTCACAACTCACACTTACCAGAGCGTCGAGGTAATTGATCCATACATTACCACCCAAGTGGATGGCATCCATACAATATCACGCCGTATGGACGACGAAACAAAAACAAACAAGGCCCCCAAGTTAGTCTTTATAATAAGCCACCTAAGAGTCCTTATTTGGGCTAAGGGATGTGATCACTGGCATACCTATAAAATAATTTTTAGAGTTTAACCCTTTTCGCAAACAAATACTTTTGTTTTTAATTACTCGTAAGATGTGTTTAATGTTGAATTATGCTCCGGTACCAGCTGTAACAGAACCGACCAAATTATAAGAGCACAAGTACAAAAACAAGCACCGAAGCGCTCAAATTTTCGAACTTGAGCCCATATAATCCCGGTAGTCAATCGAAACCACAAAGGATTTCAAACCAACTTGCTTACAACCAGGATCGCATCATTCAACATACAACATCATACGATACATTTCACAAGTAGTTCTGGAATAAGTTTACATAAACGGAGTCGCAATTATTACAAACCAAGTTTGAAAGTAGCGGAAGCATAACACACACACTAGTTAATTAAATACTGCCAGTCTGGATGATCGACATCCCACAAAAGCATGAGGAAAGTACATAAAGACGATCATGCCCTTGTGATCTAGTCATCATCACCCGCAGGGTGGAGACACGTCTTGCAGAATCCCTGATAAAGCATGTCATCTGCAATAGGAGGGAATAAACCCTGAGTACTGGAATGTACTCAGCTAGACTTACCCGTCGAAAACCAGAAATAAGATGACACCAAGGATTATGCAAGGCTTACACAAGAGGCTAGCTGACATAACATTTTTGCATAAAGGCATAAGTAATTGAAACTCTTATAACCTGTACTAGCAGTTATTTTTAGCATTTACCTGTCATCTATCTTAGCACCTGTACTAAACATGCACTTGATTATAATCAAACAACATTATTATTATATCCATAGCAGGTATATCATTATGGCAACATTGTATCATTCCCTTAACCACCAGTTCATTTAATGAGTTCTACGTTGCCGCTGCTCAAGTCAAGTGCTCACTAACCGGGAGCGACGGCGATTTGAATCGAATTCCTATCCAGCTGGAGGGGTATTTCTAACACTCACCGCGCAGGCCCCTGCCAGGGTCACACAAGCCACCGTTTCATATGATTCAGGAATCGCGGGTCCGAATAATGTCGCGACCCCAAGGGCGACACTCTGCCAGGTGATAGGGACTTTAACCCCCCCTTGGTCTCACGCCAATGTCCCCAAGCACATCCTTTCTCTCCTCCAAGAAGCAACCTACCATTCGATTCCCGGCCTGAATCACATTACTCGGCTTCGCGGTCGGAACGACTTATCCGGCCAACTAAGTGTTAGACTACGTTCAACATGACTCAAGGACGTACAGCAAATCGGTCCTTAAACGACTCAGACGGGCATAGCTCCACACCCAAGACGTGAAGTGTCTTGCGGCTGTACTATCGAACTCCCGCCCGGTCTAAATTTCATTTTTAAGCATGGTTCCATCCACGATAGCCATAAAGCCACTCGTGACTCCTTCCTACATCTCGCGGATGACCGGAAATCACCCGACTTCTACCGTACTAAGCAGGGCTAAGCATTGACACGTGCCTAAACCTAATATAGGATTAAGTACGATATCTGGACAAGGACAGGTATAATGCAACAAGTGTTTCCATATAACTCCTACAACTTAATGCATTAAACAATTAAAAGTACTCAAAATTAATTTATAAAACGATGGGTTCAGCATGCACCGGGGCTTGCCTTTCAGAAAGGTTGCGGGCCGGTGGTCTGGACACTCAGGAAGGTCGTCTGCGGGCACTCCTTCGCCTGCTGGATCCTCGGGCTCCTGCTGCTCCTGGTCCTCCTCCGGAATCACAGGCTCGAATTCGAGGAGAGTTACCCCCTCCGGTGCACCTATTGCATGAATGCACAATAAATATAAGGGATGCATAAATGGGTGCAACATGCTCGGAATGAAATACATTTCAGAAATAAAATACTCTATTCAAGTTATTTTATTAGTACTTGCAAATCTCTTCTCCAGTAGAGAAGTACTCACCTAATCTACTTAACCTAAGATAAAGCTGCTCATCCTCAGTTAAGGCCCTAACACCTAACAATTACAAAAGTAGCATGTCTTAGGATATTACACCATATCAATCAGCAAAACACCACAGTAAGCATCCTGGACAGCAGCTACTTGTTTTTATCACAACTGGAGATTTACAATTCCAAAAGATATGATCTAAAACAATCTGGAAAGCCCAAGAAATGCACTACAATTCATTTTCAGACCTCAACTCCAAACTCCTAAGTTCTCCATGTCAAACTTCACAAGTTCCAGAATCTGTCCTCTCAAAACAGAGAGTAGCAGATTTTGAACTGCCACTTTAAACAATAGTAACTCTCAAACTACTAAGCCAAATGCTTCCAAATTTTGACACAAGCTAGTTCATCAAGTTTACTCCAACTTTGGTATTTACAAGTTTTCCAGCAACCAATTTTATCAAAGCCAAATTTAGAATTACTACTAGCTGTCCAGAAAACCTAAAATTACAAAGGTTAAATATTTATTGATGTGACCAACATTCTCTAAGACCAAACTAATACTACTACAAGTTCACAAATGTCACAAAAACACCAGAAAGTAAGGTGTTCCCACCTAGAATATTTATTTATACTCATTTCTTATTTTACTTAATTAATTAGGTGGAATTTTAAACATATATGTAAACTGCTCCCAAAATTCTACAAAAATTACAGAGGACTCTTTGACCCAAAAAGAGACTACTGTAAAAATTTGAACTAAATTTATTCACAGGAACTCCCTACACAAAATTCACAAGCTAATAAGGCTGATTTTTGCATAAATAGGAAACCCTATTGAAAAGTGTCAAACAACAGATTTCATATTTTTCTTAGACACTTTAAGGTACCAAGACATTCTCCAAAAATTTATAAGAACATTGCACATGTAGAAAAATTACTAAAATTCCTTTAAGCATTTCCTAAAATAAAATGATAGCCTTAAAATAAAATGACAGTGCGGGCCCGCAGGCCAGAGAGAGAGAGCGAAAGGGGGAAGACGGCCGCGACTCCGGCGAGCTCAAGCTCGCCGACGACGGCGCCTCCGGCGACGAAAGGAGCACCAACGGCTTCCCCGTGACTTCCCGCATCGACCAAACCTAGATTTGCTGAACCTATCCCACCCTAGCCACGACGGCCATGGCGACCGCGGCTCGGAGGCGGCACCCGGTGGTGGTCCGGCGAGCTCCGGGGGTCAGGGACCTAAGTGAGGTGTGCTACGGCTTCCTGAGGACATGGCGGACCTCTCCATGCCACGGAAAAGGACGGAGGTGGAGCGAGTGCCGCTGGCCGCGTGAGCACCGCACCGGCGGCCATGGCGCGGCGGCGCACGACGGTGTTCCGACGTGTACCGGCCATCCCATCCGGTAACGTCATCACCTAGGCTTCTCTACCCGAACCGGAACCCAAAACATGTACTAGTGAGAATGGAGGATGACCGTAGGGAGCTGGCCACGGTGAGCCGCCGCGCGGACAGTGCGCCGGCGAGGACTCACGGTGGCGGAAACCGAAATTCGCCCTCACCTCTACACAATCCAGTCAAGCAACGGTTGGAGGAGGTGGAGGGGATGCTGGTGGAGCGGTGGACGGGATTTGGAGGACGGTGGTGCGACGGTGAGCTTGCACAAGCACGGGGCGGGCTGCGGCGGCAATGGCGCCTCCGTTTTCCGCCTCGGGGAACCCGGCCAGAGCGAGAGTGAAGGAGAGAAGAGTGAGCGCGAGTGTGGGGGTGGAGGTGTCGGCCCAGACTTCACGACCGCGCGTGTGCTTGCGACGTGGAGGCGATGGCAGGGCGCGAGCGCCACGCGGCCACCGGGCTCTGCCCGAGCGCCACGGCGTGGTCAGCTGTCCGACTGAATGGCGATGTCGACTGACCGATGAGGCCGAACGGTGACTGTCAGTGCAAGTTTGACGCTGATTATCTTCCAACACAGCTCGATTTGGTCCAAGATGACAACATCAAATTTGTAGAGCTATGTGAGGGCAACAAAATTGTCAATTGGAGCTTAGACTGGTTCGGCCTAGATTTGAAACTACAGAGCTCCAAAGTGGTGCCCCTTGAAACTGAAATGCAGTTTCAGAGACAATGCCGACTGAAACCCTAACTTCTTGACACTATATCTCCTAAACTATTGAGAACCAGGTGATGGTGATATTGACAATGTTGTAGAGCTATGTGTAGACAACAACTTTGTCAATTGGCTCAAAGACTGGTTTGGCCTGGTTTGCAAACTAAAAGCTCCTAAAGTAGGCATCAGTAAAACTGTAGGGTCAGATTCCAGACTTAGAAAAATTCTAAGTCTTGGAGCTACCTCTCTAACTGACTTGTGGGCCACTTTTGAGCATGTTAGGGTCAATTTCATGAGATGGTCATATTGAGACTTTTGTTCCCCATGAATTTCTTTACAACTTTGCTTAAGGGTGCTCTTCCATGCAAGGTCTCTAAATTAGACTTTTTAATTGGTCAAACTAGAGCCTTCTAGGGTCAAATGGTGGTCAAACTTCTCTTGGAGGGCAATTTTGTAATTTTGGTCAACATGAACCTTGTTCCAAATGTTACCCTAAGTATAACTAAGGTTTTGTAGGTCATGATTGGCTACCTTACCTTTTTGTTACACCAACTATCAAATACTTCATGAAATAATTCAAATAAACCCCAGAACTATCACATGTGTTGCATCACATGAAATAACAAACATGAATGATGCATGCTTATGCTTATGCAAATGCAAATGCAATGCAATTATGGAGCTAAACACTTGAGGTGTTATAGTTTGTTTAGTTTGTTAAAGATTCTGGGCTTCAGGCCTTGTAGAACCATGCCGTTGGCACGTTCCACTTGCCCGTTTGTTTTTGGATGAGCCACGGCCGACCAGAGCACACGGATGTGGTGGTTGTCGTAGAAATCCAAAAACTTTTTGCCAGTGAACTGGGTGCCATTGTCTGTGATGATACAGTTGGGGACCCCGAAGCGATGAACAATGTTAGTGAAGAAGAGTACAGCTTGTTCGGACCTGATGCTGGTGATAGGGCGGGCCTCGATCCACTTGGAGAATTTGTCGATTGCGACGAGCAAGTGGGTGAAGCCGCCGGTCGTCCTTTTCAGTGGTCCGACAAGGTCGAGCCCCCAAACGGTGAACGGCCATGTGATGGGGCTAGTTTGTAGGGCATGTGCCGGAAGATGAGTCTGTCTCGCATTGTACTGACAACCCTCGCAGGAGCGTACTAGCTTGACAGCGCCGGAGACCGCGGTCGGCCAATAGAATCCTTGTCAAAAGGCGTTTCCGACGAGGGTTCGAGGCGCAGCGTGGTGACCACAAGCCCCCGAGTGAAGATCGCCGAGCAGATTTCTGCCTTGCTCTTTCGTGATGCAACGTTGGAGGATACCGGTAGGGCTACGACGGTAGAGCTCCCTGCTGTCGCCCATGATCACAAAAGTTTTGGCCCGGCGTGCGATCCGTCGAGCCTCAGTCCTATCCGAGGGGAGGTCCCCCTGGATGAGGTAGTCGAGGTACGGGACGCGCCAATCAGGCTCGAGGTCAGACGGTGGCGTCGAGTCTTCCACCTGCATGGCTTCAGCCCCGGTCGAGGGGGCTTCTGCCTCAGGTGAAAGGTCGATCGACGCCCCGTCGACCCCCCCGTCTGGCCTGAGGTCGACGGATGGGTGTTGAAGGTCTTTCGCGAAGACGTCCGGCGGAACCGTGGCTCGACCGGACGCAATTTTTGCCAGTTCATCAGCGGCCTCATTATACCTGCGTGCGATGTGGTTGAGCTCGAGGCCGTGAAACTTGTCCTCGAGGCGCCGTACTTCTTGGCAGTAGGCCTCCATCTTGGGGTCACGGCAGCTCGAGCTCTTCATGACCTGATCGATCACGAGTTGAGAGTCGCCTCGGACGTCGAGGTGTCGGACCCCGAGCTCGATGGCGATTCTCAACCCCGTGACGAGTGCCTCGTATTCGGCGACGTTGTTAGACGCAGGGAAATGAAGCCGGATGACGTAGCGCATGTGAACCCCGAGGGGTGAGACGAAGAGCAAGCCCGCGCCTGCTCCCGTTTTCATCAATGACCCATCGAAGTACATGGTCCACAGCTCCGCCTGGAGCTGTGCAGGTGGGAGTTGCGTGTCGGTCCACTCGGCCAGAAAATCTGCTAATACCTGTGACTTGATAGCTTTTCGCGGCGCATAGGACAATGCCTCGCCCATGAGCTCGACCGCCCATTTGGCAATCCTACCCGAGGCTTCCCGGTTCTGGGCTATCTCTCCCAAGGGGAAAGAAGACACCACAGTAACCGGGTGACCCTCGAAGTAGTGTCGGAGCTTGCGCCGTGTCAAGATGACAGCATACAGCAGTTTCTGGATCTGTGGGTATCGACACTTTGTCTCTGAGAGCACCTCGCTAACGAAATAGACCGGCCTCTGGACGAGCAAGGTGTGTGCCTCCTCGGCCCGTTCAACAACCAGGGCGGCACTGACTACTTGTGACGTTGCGACGACATAGAGTAGGAGTGGTTCCCCCGGGGTCGGAGGGACGAGGATCGGTGAGTTAGAGAGGGTGGCTTTCAGTTTCGTGAGAGCCTCCTCAGCCTCGAGGTTCCAGGAAAAATGGTCCGATTTCCTCAAGAGGCGGTACAGAGGGAGCGCTTTTTCACCGAGGCGCGAAATGAAACGGCTGAGTGCCGCCAAGCAACCTGTGACTCTCTGTACGCCTTTGAGATCTCGGATGGGACCCATCTTGGTGATTGCAGTGATTTTTTCAGGGTTGGCCTCGATGCCACGTTTAGATACGATAAACCCTAAAAGCATACCTCGTGGGACGCCGAAGACACATTTCTCTGGATTGAGTTTGATGTTTTTTGCCCTGAGGCAATTGAATGCAACGTCGAGGTCGCTGACCAGATCGCCGGCATGTTGGGTTTTGACCACGATGTCGTCGACGTAAGCCTCGATGGTCGACCCAATGTGCCCCCCGAAAACATGTTGCATGCATCGCTGGTACGTTGCCCCTGCGTTCCGGAGACCGAAGGGCATCGTAACGTAGCAATACATGCCGAATGGGGTGATGAATGAAGTCGCGAGCTGATCGGACTCCTTCATTTTGATTTGGTGGTAGCCGGAGTATGCATCTAAGAATGAGAGAGTTTCACATCCCGCGGTGGAATCAACAATTTAATCAATGCGTGGCAAAGGGAAGGGAACTTTCGGACATGCTTTATTTAAACCAGTATAGTCTATGCACATCCTCTATTTCCCACTCTTTTTTCTAACTAAGACAGGATTAGCTAGCCACTCGGGATGATGAACCTCCTTGATGAACCCAGCCTCCAACAGTTTGTGTATCTCCTCGCCGATGATCCTGCGCTTCTCCTCGTCGAAGCGGCGCAGGCGTTGCTTCACCGGTTTGGATCCGGCCCGGATCTCCAAGGCGTGCTCGGCGACTTCCCTGGGTATGCCCGGCATATCCGAGGGACTCCACGCAAAGATGTCGACGTTCGCGCGGAGAAAGTCGACGAGCACTGCTTCCTATTTAGGATCGAGGGTGGCGCTGACGTTCAGCGCCCTCCCCTTGGGATCAGCGGGGTCGAGGGGTATGAGCTTGACGTCTTTGGCGGGCTCGAAGCTGCCGGCATGGCGTTTTGGGTCGGGGATCGCATTGGCTAGACCGTCGAGGTCTGCGGCCAAGATCGCTGACCCAAAAACAGCCTCGCCGTGCTCGACGCACTCGACGTCGCACTCGTAGGCATGTTCAAACGAGGGCCCTACAGTGATGACACCGTTTGGGCCAGGCATTTTGAGCTTGAGGTAGGTGTAGTTCGGGATCGCCATGAACTTGGCGTAGCATGGGCGTCCCAGGATAGCGTGGTACGTTCCACGGAATCCGACCACTTCGAAAGTGAGAGTTTCCTTTCGGAAGTTGGCCGGTGTGCCAAAGCAAACAGGCAGATCGACCCGCCCAAGGGGTTCCGCCCGTTTCCCTGGCACGACTCCGTGGAAGCCCCCGGCGCTAGGCTGGAGGCGCGCTCTGTCGACCCCCAAGAGGTCGAGGGTCTGAGAGTAGATAATGTTGAGGCTGCTTCCGCCGTCCATGAGCACTTTGGTGAGGCGTGTGTTGGCGATGACGAGGTCAACGACGAGGGGATAGACCCCCGGGTTGGGGACGTAGTCTGGGTGGTCATCACGGTCGAAAGTGATGGCCACCGCAGACCAATCAAGGAAACGGGGTACTGCCGATTGTACGGAGAAGACCTCGCGCCGTTCTCGCTTGCGCTGACGCGCAGAGAGGCAGGTCGAGGGTCCTCCGTAGATCATGTAGCAGTCGCGGATCTCGGGAAATTCCCCGTCCTTGTCGTCACCCTTAGGGTCCTCCCCCTTGTCGTCCTTCTTGGCGCCGGCACCCCCGAAGTACCTGCGCAGCATGTGACAATCCTCGAGGTTATGGTTAGTGAGTCCCTTGTGATAGGGGCACGGCTCTTTGAGCATTTTGTCGAAGACGCCCCCGCCGGGGGGGCCTCGAGGTTTCTTATGCTCGGTAGCAGCGACGAGCTCGTCGGCCGGGGCCTCGAGCTTGCCCTGCTGGCCTTTCTTCTTCTTGCGGTTGTTTCTCTTGGGGCCTCGGGTGGAACTCGCGGGGTCGTCGACCTTCTGCTCCTCCCTCGCCGGCTCGCCGCCAAAGATTGCACCAACCGCCTCCTCGCCGGCGGCGAAGTTGGTGACGATGTCCATCAATCCGTTGGCAGTGAGCGGGGTGTTACGGCCCAACTCCCGGACAACTCCTTACAGGTGGTACCGGAGAGGAAGGCCGTAATCACGTCGGAGTCGGTGATGTTGGGGAGCTCGGTGCGCTGCCGGGAGAAGCACCGGATGTAGTCCCGGAGGGACTCATCTGGTTTCTGCTTACAGCCCCGGAGGTCCCACGAGTTGCCGGGGCGCATGTAGGTTCCCTTGAAATTTCCCTCGAACACCCTCACGAGATCGTCCCAGTCGTGGATCTGCCAAGGTGGGAGATCCTCGAGCCAGGCTCGGGCGGTGTCAGAGAGGAACAGGGGGAGTTGCCGAATGATGACCCGGTCGTCGGTGGCCCTGCCCAACTGACACGCCAAGCGGAAATCGGCGAACCAAAGTTCGGGTTTGGTCTCGCCGTTATACTTGGTGAGAGTCGTGGGGGGACGGAACCGAGCCGGGGGCACCGTCTCACGGATAGCCTTACTGAACACCCGAGGACCTGGGGGTTCGGGTGAAGGGCTACGGTCTTCCGAGCTGTCGTAGCGTCCGCCCCTGTGGACGTGGTAGCCTCGAGCTACACCGTCACCGTGTTTGCGCGTGCGACGCTCGACGATGTTGCCACGGGTGTCTCGAGGCTCGCGGTCGTTGGCGATGGGCTCAGGGGCCGGTGCTACCCGGTTTCGTCGGGCAGGCTCGGGATGAACCGAGGCTTCTCTCTCCTGTCGGGAAGGCTCGAGGGTCCGCTCTGAGGCTGCTTCGCGCCGCCTCGAGGCAGAGCTTTTGGCCTGCTGCATGGCGGCAGTCTCGAGGAGTCCTCAGATTTCGTCTCGAGCCCGACGGGCGTTAGGGTTTGACGGCTCGGGCATGTTGCGCAGGAGCATGGCAGCGACGACAACGTTCTGGCTGGCTCGAGCGAAAACCGGGGGGTCGACCACCCGGTCCTCGTCGATGCGATGGTTGACGTCGCGAGCCCTCTCACGAGCTCTCCCGCCAAATGCGTGTTCCGCACGCTCACGCTCGAGGGTTTGCTGGAGAAGATCCAGGTTTTCGCGTTCCTCGTCAAGCTGGTCCTGCAACTCGCGAATCTGTTCGAGCTGCGCTCCTTGATCCGCAAGGAACTGAGGCTCGTTTCGCTCGGCAGGAAGCTCGACATGAGGGGGCGTGTGCCTTTCTTCGACTGGCTCTTCGTCCTCTGATTCCGAGGTGCTTTCAACGTCGATGTTGAAGCACTCACGAGTCGGATCATAGGTGTCGTCAGCCGAGTCAGAGTCAGGTGCGCCAAAGTAGTAATATGACGGGGGAATGTGTGGCCGTTGCCAACCATCACCGAGGTGGTGACGTGGAGAAGCAGTCACACGAGGTTCTGTTTTCGGTGTCTCCGTAGAGTCCCGATAATCAGAAGCCGGCGTGGACACAACGAGGTCCAGAGTGGAGCGTAGATGGTGCCCGGGGAGTTCCTCATAAGCGCTCATGCGAGTGCTCATGGAGGATGCATACACCCGGGCGACCGAGTCTAGTCCAAATGGGAATGGTGATGGGACGTCGCTGCCCGTGGCGAAATAGATGCTACGGACAGTGGTGTCTCACCGAACGGGGGAGCGGCGGGATTCTTCGTCGGCACGCTACCCTCAGCCAGGCTCGTCCTTCCCAAATCTTCCAAAAGGAGATCTAGGCTGGCGCCTGTCTGGGGGGTGCCGGACCGGGGGATCCCATCGCCCTCCGTCAGGTGGAGACGGTGGTTGTACCGGGCTTGCCGTCGCCGGGCGGCCCGCGACCGCCTGGAGCGACGGTGCCGGTTGACTGCTCCCCCGGGCTGGGAGAGCTCGTAATCTTCGTCGGTTGGGTGCCTGGGTGGGAGTAGGACCATGTCGTAGCCAGAGCCGAGCGACATGAACTCCAAACTCCCAAACCAGATCACCGTACCCAACGGGATCGGGCGTTCGGGGTTAGCCATCCAGGAAGAACGGCGACAAAGCGAGGTTTGCACGCAGCGTGCCCCTACCTAGCGCGCCAACTGTCGGTGTTCGGACCAAGGGGGTCCTAAACCAACGAGTAAATGCTGCGTGACTCTTTCCTGGATGGTGATGCAAGGAGAACACACGGGGGTTTATCCTGGTTCGGGCAAAAGAAGGCCCTACGTCCAGCGGGGAAGAGAGGTTTGTATTTCCTTGCACCGAGGTGCTCGTGTAGGGGTTACAAGCAGGCGAGAGAGGGTGTCGAGCCCAAGTCTCAAAGAGAAAAAGGAGAAAGATGGTTGCTTCGTGTTTTTTCCGTGATGCTTCGCCCCCCTATTCGTCGCCCTAGCCTGTCCTTTTATAGGGCGAGAGGTGGCCAAGTCGAGGGGAGCCTTGAGGCGATGTTTCGTCGATTCCTGTTGAGTTGACTGTAGCGACGTGGCTTCGGGATGGCCGGCCATCCCTGGGTACCCTGACGTGGTGCGGGACAAGAGGGTGAAATGACCCAGAGCGCCATGCCATACCGTCCTTCGAGCTAAGTCGAGCGTTGGGGCCGGGTCGAGGCCGGGTCGAGGTCAGATGGATAAGGCCGAATCCCTGGTATCGCGGGGGACGGACCTTGTCTTATCCTCCCTCGAGAGTGATTGATGGTGAATAGTGCGCGGTAAGGTGGATACAGTGACGGCTTTCACCTCCCATCACGGGATGGGCGGTAAAACAGTGAGACTTGATGTGTGTATTGTTCCCGCGTTGACCCATGCCATAGCCATGCCGGTCGGTGGTGGTAGGTAACCGCATTGAATGCTATGGCTTTTGTCCTGGGTAGGTAAAGAAAGGGTGTCGAGGAGCCGGGGTGCGGTCGAGGCGCCCCGTCGAGCGGGCCTCGTACGAGTCGGAGCCGAGGCGCGGTCGAGGCGCCCCGTCGAGCGGGCCTCGTACGAGTCGGAGCCGGGGCGCGGTCGAGGCGCCCCGTCGAGCGGGCCTCGTACGAGTCGGAGCCGGGGCGCGGTCGAGGCGCCCCGTCGAGCGGGTCTCGTACGAGTCGGAGCCGGGGCGCGGTCGAGGCGCCCCGTCGAGCGGGCTATCTTTCATTGTGGTTTCGGTTATGTTAGTGTTTTGGCGATAGGTGTGGGTACCCCCGTACTGTTGGTACCGACAAAATGAATAATGTGATTTCATTTATACATTATAAGGTGCTTTTCATGATGATTACATGTGTATGTGTCCCCTCTTTTAATAAGACTACCTCTAGAAATTATTGAGACGGATTGAAGTGCAACCAAACACGACGAGATCTAAATTGGTTTTCATATTCACCAAACCTATAGTTTTCACATGATGATATTCCCTTGTTTGACGAAACATCTCGAACTTTACAATGGTGTTCCAAAAGGTACTCAGGCATCGACCAAAACGTTGATGAATATAGAAAATTTCTATTTATATGAATTACCAACAAAACATGCATACCTATCCTCACTGGTTTCGAGCATCCCTATCTTAAATTAAAACGACCAGCAAGTTAGATGACACGTTTCCAGAGGAAAGCGATTTGCATCTGCACATTATTAATGGTTGTTTCGATGATTTCGACCGAATTTCACAACCTTGACACGTATGTTCCCTCTTTTAACACTACATCTAGAACTTACTGTTCGAGACATTTCAAAAGAATCCATTAATCGTTTAAGCTGACAAGAAGTACCCCAAAGATCCCCGTACTCCAGTCCAGACGGGCTTCAGACTTCATTGTTTAGATTCACTTCAACTACATGATCGGAAGAACCCACAAAAAGTATCTTTCAAGTTTTGATCCGAACGAGGAATAAAAAAACAACGAGTTTGACTTGGTTTCATCAGTACTACCTCCTCCGTTCTTAAGAGAATGCAATTTTGGCCGTGATTGGTTGGCTGCATATGTATGATCCAGGCTGTGGATGCAAGTTTTTGATGATTGGTTGGGCTCATGGGATACAAGTTTCTGATGATTGGTTGCATGTATGGCTCTGTGCACCTAACTTTGCTCGTGCAAAAAGACCTCCTCAACCCGACTCCCGAGATACGTAGATTGTGGACGTTTCTCTAGAGCTAGGATCGCCAGGTGCAAGAACCTACTAGATGATGATATTGTTAGTGCATAATTAACATATGTTAATCAATATTAATGTATTTCAACTAATATTAAAGAAAAATAAAAATAAATTAAGAACAATAAAAGATGCTTGCATATAATAAATACAGTGATTGTGTTTATTTGCCTAATTTATCTCTTGTAATATATTCTTGTGCAAGCAACCAAATATCATGCATCTTTAGTTCGGCCAACCTAACTAGATGTAAGCAACCAAACATGGTCAGTGTCATGTGCGCTCAACCTGTCTCCCGAGAGCCTGGCTTCTAGATATGGCTGGACTGATACATAAACCAATCACACCCTCTACATACTCTAAATATGAATTTGTATCCGGATTTATATATCTTGAATTTTTTTATTTAGACGGAGGGAGTACTCGTATTTCCTTTGTTCTTTAGCGGCTCCGTCGGCGCGTGCCGCGTCCGCGGGGCCTTTGGTCCAGTGCTCCCTATCCCGTGTTTTTTTTATAGCGGAAAGGATTTCATTCATTGTAAGCATAGTACAGAGATTGGGTGGAACATCCCACAATTGAAATTTTGCAAAGCAAGTCTGACATTACATTGCGGATGGTGTACTAAAGACTCACAAGAGTAAAGGCAAGAGTCTGTAATCGAAGCCTGTCTTGTTAGTTTGATCTCCACTGGACTTGGCCCAACGGCCATGTCTGGGCCCTAATCTCGCGTCCTGATCGGGGACGCCCAGCCCAATGACATGGCTGGTGGGCCCCCGTCGCGCAGTGCTATAAATAGGAGGTGGGGGCCAGTGGTTAGGGTTACGAGGTTCAACTGCCACAGCCACCACCCACTGTCCTAACCCAGATCCGATCCCGAGGGTGCACTGCCAGCGGCGGGAAGCCTCACCGGTCTCCACCGCCGCCTGTGGATCGCGCCTCACTGCAACCATCCTCTTCACCGACCGCCGCTGCCTGTGTGCAGACTCCACCGACGAACGTGCCGGACGCCTCCAGCTCCTCCAAGCCCACTGGTCTGTGCCTCAACTCTCCCTCTCCTTCTTTCTATTCCTCTCTGGATTTGTGAACTGTCACTTGTTTATACTAAATACCAAAGAACTACCCACTCGATCTACACCTAGAAAGATCCTAAGATTCTAATATTGGTACCGGAGCCACAGGTTGCCTACCTAGGATGTAGATCTAGATGTGGGGTGTAGAAATTGAACAGAAATTCAGAAGAGCTGAACGAATCGAGGTGATTCGGAAGAAATTCCCCAAAAGAAAACCCTAACCCTAAAGAATCAGAATGGAAGAAGAAAGAAAAGGGGAAGTGGCCCACCTGCGGCTCACCTGCCGCAGTCACTACCGTGCGTCGCATGGGTAGAACACCCGCCGTCACGCGGGAAGAACAGATCGGGGTTAGTAGAAAAGGAAAAGAAATGAAACGATTTTTTTGATTCGGATGAACACCCCGAACCCTAACCCTAGCAAGATAAAGGGGGTGGCGAGGGGGCTTCCTACCTGGGCCCCGGCCATCCCGTCATCGCCACCGGCCATCTCCATGACCGGTGCGGCAAGAACCGATCCCGAGCCGAAGTACCGCCGCCCCGTGATTCTTGGCTTCAGGCATCGGCAAAGGGCACCGTCGCCCAGTCTGCTCGACGGCGGCGCGCTCTGCCTACGGCGAATGCGTGCGCCGGCGAGGGGACCGGCGGCGGCGCCACCAGCTCCTTTCCTCAGGTCGCCAAGGGCGGCCGGCTCGAACCAACGGCAGGCTCTGCTCTGCTCGATGAGAGAAAGAAAGAGGAAGGGTAAGAGAAAGGAAAGAGGGGAGCAGCCGGACTTGGCCTGGCAACCTCTGCCCTCGCCGGCGATGGCCACCATGGGTGCCGCCGCTGCCTCCACTGTTGCTGCTTGCGGCGTGGAGAGAGAAATGGAGAAGGAAGAAAATGAAACTAGGGTTTAGGCAGTGGCCGGCGGTGCTGGATTTTGATCCCGCGAGATCGGCGGACGACCGTCCGATTCATTTCGACGGCTGAGATCGCGCCATGGATATTGGGCCGGTTTTAGGCCCGTGCAGGATGGGGAAATCCTGGCCCAGGCCCAGGTTAAGGCCTGGGCGCGGGGGGGCATCCTGCGCAGCGCGCTACTGGGCCTACGGCCACACGTTTTGGGCCTGCTCAGTGCTGGGCCGCAATGAAAAGTTCAGTTTGAGTTTAAGTTTTTTTATTTCAGAAGCAATAAATGAATGTTATTTCGATTATATTTTGTCTACTTTTGATCTCTTACCAATTTTGCACCAACGTGTATATTGTTTAGAGAGCAGATCAAAGTGCTTCTGAATAAGAATTATTTTAAGAATTTTGATTAATGTTTCCGCTGCAAAGAAAAAGAATATTGTCTTCTCATTAAATCCGAACCAACGGGAGGATTTAATTTGGAGAGCAATTACAGTTGTTTAGAAATGAATGAAAAGTTTATCCTCTAATTAAAATTGAGGGATATTCACATTATGATTTCAGTGAAATTATGATATTGTTATTTTCTGACCAACATTGATGATAACAATATCATAAGCTTATTTATGAGTTTGAGGTTAAAATTTAAATCTCTGATAAATTATGCATCAAAGTGACCAATTTTTCAGAGAATAGATAAAGATCCAGAAATGCTCATGAAATAGAAAGATGATTTTTCGCTGCAATGATAATGATGATGATCTTCTAATTAAATTCGAACCAACGGGAGAATTTAATTTGAAGAGAGTTAATGATAATTGAGTTGTTCCATATGTTAATTCCATTTATACCCAACGGTGATGTGGAATTAATGTACAAGAATATTGTATTCATGATGTTGCTAATTTTGGCAAAAGTTATTGATAGAAAATTTTATGAGTTTTATCTATGAGTTTTATGCATTTGTTCTATATCTGCCCAACGGTGATATAGAATTAATGTAGAAGAAAGTTGTTTTGTTCTATATTTGCCCAACGGTGATGTAGAATATAACATAAAGAAATCAGAGTTTAATGTTGATAACTATTGTTGAATAATTTTTAGACAAAGATTTTCATGCTTTCGTTCTTGAAGGCAGAAAAGAAAGAGAAAAGAAAAACACTGGGTTCTTGTGACTCAAATGATGAAAAGCCTGAGCACAAATTGTGTATATGAAAGTAGGCCATTGCATAAGAGACTGTGTCCTCTTTAAGAGTGGCTTGAAAAGAAATGTTTTTTAAAGATTTCAGGGATATTGATCCAAGAAAAGAAATAGAACAATAAGAGTTTAGTTTGAGAAATGTCTTTTATGTACTCTCTATAAAATAATAATAATAATTTTAATTTTCAGTTTTATCATTATGATATGAATTGTAACGAGTGGCATGCATGTTTAATTTGACCAACGTCGGATTAAGCATGTGTGTTAAAGAACATCGAATTTATTCCTGAATTTGATGATTGAATATGAGCCAATCCTGGCATTTATGTCCCTTCAAGAGAATTATCTCGCATGGTGGCATAAATTTCAAGAAAATACCCGCGTTGCGGGATGAAGTTGGTATAGTACTTATCCTGCACGGCAGGAGAAAGTGAGATGACGATGTGTATTCCGCATAGGGAGAGAAGTTTAGGGTAGCTTTTGTGCTATCCTAGTATGAGTTTAAGAACAAAAGAAGTTGAAAACGAACCTCATGATAAGAATGACATGCAAGCATGACTTGCAGAAGTACTGATGAAAAAGACTCTGTTGAGTTCTTGAAGTGAAATGGGGAAAAAGAATACATACTCTCATACGAATTAAGAAATAATTTCATCTTCCATGATGTAATCATGTGGATGAAGTAATCAAAGTATCCTCATTCACAAGAGTTATGAATGTTTCGAAATTATGGCAGAAAAGTTTGTGCCACATTTCGAGGGGGAGGATTGATAACTATGAATTGAGAAAGATAGAAAGACAATTGAAAGAAACTCAGAAAGATAATTGAAAGATATTCCCCATTGTATGCTTTGCATTTAGAGAAAAGTGATCTATAAAAAGATGAAGGTGATCGTTGAGGGAGTACAACGGTCATAATAAAGATGCCCCTAAGTACAGAAATGGCTAAATTCCTGAACGTTTTACAGTTCGACAGGAAGATAGCAATGAGACTAAGAATACTAAGATGGTGCTTAAAGCACCAAATGAGAAAGATTTTTTTTCCAGAATAAACCCAAAATAAGAAAGATTGAAGATACGCTATCCTTACACAAGATGGAGTAATCTGGGGGAGCATGGTATGAAAAGATCCACGACTTGAAGAGAAGTGGGACCAGTGCCTACTCCAATGACTCAAGATTGACGAACGCTCAACACTATGTTGATGTTGTATGACTCATACAACACATATTATTAGCCCTTCAAGAAAATAAATAAGAAAACAAGGATCTAGTTTAACAGGACCCTATAGAATCGATTGATGATGAAAGAGCAACAACAACCCCATGTGAAAGAAGTGCCATTAGCTAAAGACCTGAAGGTCTCAAAGAATAAGAGAATCAGATATTTTTTATGACTATAAGTTACATATTAATGAAGAAATTCAAATGGAGGGTGATCCCACCTCATTTGAAGAAACCATGAGAGGCGTTAACACGTCTAAATGGTAAGAAGCTAAGAAAATTGAAATGAAATTGATGAATACCAATGAAGTTTGAGAAACAGAAGCAGTACCTAATGGAGCCAAAATAGTAGGCTATAAAGGGTCTACAAGACGAAATGTGACTCTAAAGGGAACATAAGATATAAAAGCACGACTTAAATTGAAAGATTTTACACAAAGAGAATGAATAGATTACAATAAATGCTAGTGGCACATCATGATCTAAGTTACATCAGATAAAAGTAAAGACAATATTCCCTAATGGGATTTGTATGAAAATGATTATATGGCACAACCTAAAGGTTTTGTTGTGGAAAGAAAGAACGAAAGGGATGCCACTTGTAGAAATCTTTTATGAACTAGAGCAAGTCTCTAAATAGTAGCATTTTAAGTTGAAAGGTCAACTAGAAATTTTGGGTTAAAGAGAATAAGAGGACAATCGCATATGTACAAAGTTATAGAATGGGAAATTTATTTCCTAATCCTGTATATGTGGATGACACCTTACTTGCTAGTAGTGATGTCAATCTACTATATGTGAAGAAGTTCTTGTCCTCGAGACTCAATAAGAATGTTCTCGGTGAAATGACTCTCGTTATAAGAATTGAAATTCACCGAGACAGATGAAAGGGGTATTAGGATTATCACAAAGGCATGCTTAGAAAAGATTGTAAAGAAACAAGTATGCATGCAAGTGAACCTACGCCTATTCATATAGTCAAGGGTAATAATTTTGAGAATCTTAGTGTTACAAGAACTGACATGAGATAGATCAAATGAATATGGATCCATATGCTTCAGCTGTTGGAAGCTTGATGAGTGCACAACTATGATATTACAGTTTAATGAGTGCACAAGTATGATATTACCCTAACATAGTTCATTTATCCGGGATGTTTTGGCAGAAAGTCCAGTCCAGATATAGATCACTGGAATGGAGTTAAGAATATCTTGCAATTGTGCAAAGATTTAATAAGCCTCATGATGACTAAGAAAGAACAAGTACTCTCAAATAGTTGTGGGTACAAGAATGTTGAATTTCGGCGAGATGTTTAGTGAAACTCACATAGTAGCTAACACTCGCAGTTAGAGTTTTATTGTGGAAAAGCTCCAAAGAAACAGTTGTGGTGTCATCAATGATGTATACCTATAGTACAACTTATTATGAGGCTTATAGGACAGGCGAAATGGTTAACTTATACCCGGAATTGGTAATGGTATACAACAACAATTACCATTTAAAGTGATTGACTCCTATGACAACGGGTCAAGTGTGCTGCCAAACACATTGACATGAAGTTAGACGTTGTGAAGGAGAATGTCCGGAATCTTTAAAAGCTTTCGAATGTATAAGTAAAAGCAAGTACTTGCAGATCTGCTTATAAAGGCTTACCACCCAGTGTGTTCAGAGAACGCACAGTCGACATGGGTTTATGGTATAGTCTATGATTTCCGGACAATAAAGGGCCCAAAGAAAGTATCATTTTAAAATGGAGAAGTGTATTGTGGCTGTTAGTCTAGCGACACTAATTGCTGTGATGATGAGATAGTTCTATGCACTAATCTATGATGAAATAGGAAAGAAGGAAGAAAAATATGAATTGAAATTTTGAATAAGAAATTGAAGAACGAAGAAAGTGATGAGAGATCAAGGGAGAGAGTGTTAGTTTGATCTCCACTGGACTTGGCCCAACGGCCATGTCTGGACCCTAATATCTCGTCCTGATCGGGGACGCCCAACCCAATGACGTGGCTGGTGGGCCCCCGTCGCGCAGTGCTATAAATAGGAGGTGGGGGGCCAGTGGTTAGGGTTACGAGGTTCAACTGCCACAGCCGCCACCCACTGTCCTAACCCAGATCTGATCCCGAGGGTGCACTGCCAGCGGCGGGAAGCCTTACCGGTCTCCACCGCCTGTGGATCGCGCCTCACTGCAACCATCCTCTTCACCGACCGCCGCTGCCTGTGTGCAGACTCCACCGACGAACATGCCGGACGCCTCCAGCTCCTCCAAGCCCACTGGTCTGTGCCTCAACTCTCTCTCTCCTTCTTTCTATTCCTCTCTGGATTTGTGAACTGTCACTTGTTTATACTAAATACTAAAGAACTACCCACTCGATCTACACCTAGAAAGATCCTAAGATTCTAACATGTCTTGCCAACTTTGCGAGTGTGTCTGCCGTCTTGTTGTTATCTTTGCTAATGTTGATAACTGAAAATTGCCTGCATCTGGTAATTGCTTCAATTTCAGCAATTGCTGGCCTAATAGACCAATGAGCTGGCCTGTGACAATACGATCCAGCTTGAACTGCTGAGGCAAGGACCTGGCAATCAGTAAGTATATTTGCCACCTGGAAGTTCAAAGCATCAGCAATTTTTGTGTCCAATAGTAAGGCCTGGGCTTCAGCCTGCAAGTGGTCCATATGTTGATGCATTGCAACCTGTATAAAAGAACCGGAGCATAGAGTATGCGTCGGTGTAGTTAGGATAAAAATTCCTATGCCTGTTTGACTTTGGCCCTGTTTAGTTCCCAGAAAATTTTGCAAAATTTTTCAGATTCCCCGTCACATCGAATCTTTGGACACATGCATGAAGCATTAAATATAGATAAAAAATAAAACTAATTACACAGTTTAGACGAAATGGACGAGACAAATCTTTTAAGCCTAATTAGACCATGATTGGACAATATTTGCCAAATAACAACGAAAAGCGCTACAGTGTCATTTTGCTAAATTTTTTGGAACTAAACCGGCCCTTTGTTGTTGAGATCCCTGCAAGCATACAAAAGCATCACAGAAAATTTTTGGTCCATTGAGTATGTGGATAGTGGAGCCGGTTCTTTGTCGAAGAGTACTTTGATTATTGGCATCTGTGTGTAGAGTATTAGGAGTTTCATGGTCAAGAGCCATAGTGTAAGATGTATCAATAGCTGAAGCCTCAGAAATCACTTTAGTAACTGACCATTGTACGTTATTAAACCTATGTTCATTTCGAGCCTTCCAGAGGCACCAAAGAATGGAGAAAATCATACCTGTAGTAGCTTGAGATGGACCTTCCTTCAGGATGATGGTGATTTAAAAGTGAAGTCCACGGTCGAAGGAGGGAAGAACATCACTTTTCAGCTGAATCGGTGATCCAAACCATACAGCCCGTGCAAAGCTACAATCAAAGAACAAATGTTTTTCGTGTTCTGGTTGTCCACAGCGTGAGCAAGTTTCATCCACATAGGAATAATCCTGTGCACCCAGCTGGCTGTGCCCAAGGCCAATCTGAGAAGCCTCCAGGCAAAAGTTTTTACCCTAGGCTGAATAGATTTGTTCCTCCTGCCCCACGTTCGGTTTCTGCGGGGAACAAGCGTACTGCGTGCCAGAGCCATTTCTTTCACTCAACACCAGACCTTTATGGAAAAAGCCTAAATTACTCCTCTCAAGTTTGGCATATGTTCAGATTACTTCTAAACTTACATTTGGTTCAATTTACTTTCTCCAACTATTTTAGTTGGTCTAGTTTACCCCTTAACATGATTTGTTATTTTTGTTTTTCCATGGTATTAGTTGAGTCTTAATATCAACTTTTGTGATATGATAGAGAACATAATAAGTTATGTTAGAAAAATATATCTTAACTTTTCACCGCTACTTTGATAGCTTTAGGAAATTTAATAATAAATTAACACTAGAGATACAATATCGTATAAAATATAATGATGAAAAAATCATAGTGTATTTTTCTAACACAAAATATAATGTCCTCTATCACCTCAAGAAATTTAAAACTAAAATATAATTTGTACATAGAGAAATAAAAAGGAAAAATATTTTTAAGGTGTTAGTTGGACCAATTTAAATAGTTAGAGGGAGTAAATTACATTTGGACAGAGACGAGGGAGTAATACGGACTTTTTCCGACCTTCATTCGTTCACAAGCCTGGCTGGCTGGCTGGACCGCTGTGGACACACAGGCACACAGCACCACACAGGGAATGCACTGCCGTTGCATGCAATGCAGCAGAGAGACGACACGACTCGCCGCCCGCCACAGCGACCACCAGCACCAGCATCTGGGTCCCGGCGCGGCGCACGCTCGCCCAGTACCAGACGCAGGAAGCGTCATACACGAGCGCGCAGCGGGGCGGGGCGGGGCGGGCACTCGGCCCCAAACGGCCAAACTCCGGCCTCTTGATATATTTGAGACTCCTTTAGATAGGTTCAGATCTGTTCATATTTAAGTCTAGATATTTAACATCTGATAACATATCCGTATCTAGACACTCAAATCACATATTTATAATGTCGATACCCAATAGTATCATAACCAACATAGTTGATATTATTTCTATTCAAATCCGAATCAAATAGAAATATGAAAACAAATGTAACATTCGAGATATCTATCCGTATCCTATCTATTTTCCTCCTATTCTTGGATACAGCACTAGGAGTCTAGGACATAGTTTTCGTCTTCTCATTGAGGCCCGCCGACGGAGCCATTCTACAGCAGTTGAGCAGTAGAAGTGAACTGTCCAACGGGATGTGAGCCGCTGTATCAAGATTTGCCCATATATATAGCTCATAATAAAATAGCCATGCCGTTGAGTAGCGAATAAAGAAAGGCACATAGCACGCATGTTGTTTTTTTTAATAGTATGTATCTGTATTACTGGATAAGGAAATCGTACAAAACACATACAAACACAGCTACTCTCTCTGTCCCTAATTGTACGTTGTTTCCGGTTTTTGTGCCCACAAGTTTGACTCGATTTATATAAAATACGTGCAACATTTGTATCTCCAAATAAATTTATTAAAAAACTACATTCAAAGACCTTTCCAATAATACTAATTATATACCATAAATATTAATATTTTTTAATATATATTTAATTAAAGTTATTTCTCGGAAAACGTAAAGCCACAGATATTTAGGGACGGAGTGAGTACGTAAAAAGAGGATACGTGGACAGCTGTCCCACCCATCTAACACAAAGGCCCGTGAGAAAAACAAAAAATACAACGAAGACCTTAGAGCCTGTGTTTCCCGAAATCGCCAGAAGACTCCACGGACCGCCGCCGTCGATCCAACGCCGACCGCCGCCGTCGAAGAAGACTCCATGGCCACCCCAGATCTGGAGGAGCCCCATCGCATGGAAGCTTTGAGAAAGCCGAAAACGACAACCGGCGTCGAGGCCAGGATGATTACGTCGCATCGGCCGGGGCCGCGCCCCGAGCTCCTCCGACCATGGATCGATGCTCGCCGACAACTCACGCCGCGGGAGTATTGAGCACAATCCACTCTCCAACCAACCGCACCGCCCGCAACTCCCGATGTACCCTTGATGAAGCGCGCCGCCGACACCGCCACGTTCAAAGCGATGGAACTGAAGGCCGCGCGGACTCCTGTACACGAGCCGGCAAAGCCGGACTCCACCTCCACACGCTCGTCGCCGGCATCGGAGAAAAGTGCCGCCGAGGCGAGGAAAAGCACGGGAGGACCTTATTCGAAGCAGACGCCGCTACCGCCGCCGTCACCGCCTTGGCGACTTCGTCGGTTGGATGCCCATGAGCACCGCCTGCCACCAGGACCTGAAGTCGACAACATCGACGGCGAGGAAGAAACCGGGGAAGACCATGACAGCTGCAACGACGACGACGCGGATGACGGCAAGACAGAGCTCTCCCATGCGGGCAACTCAACTACGAACTACTAAGAACTCTAGAGGAGGGCCGGCCCACCTACCCTCGTCGCCGGCGAGCACGCCGGAGAGGAGAGGCAGGGGGCCGGTGGACGGACTCTGGAGCGCTCGCACTTGCTGGGAGATCCGGGCCAAGTACAGTACCGGGCTGGACTTGGTGCTGGTTTAGATGTAAAAAATTTTACAAAACAACACTGTAGCTTTTTTTTTTTTGTTGTTATTTGGCAAATATTATCTAATCATGGTCTAATTAGTCTTAAAAGATTCGTCTCGTCCATTTCGTCTAAACTGTGTAATTAGTTTTAATTTTTTATCTATATTTAATGTTTCATGCATGTGTCCAAAGATTCGATGTGACGGAGAATCTGAAAAATTTTGCAAAATTTTCTGGGAACTAAACAGGACCTTGGACGGGATGAAACAAACCGATGACAAGACTGCGAGCTGTAAGTGACATAACATCCGATAGTCGCGGAGTAATGTGGGTCACATTGCCAATTATTAAATATACTTTCACTAGAAAATATGCCCCTGCATTACAATGAAAGAAAAAAAATCAAATATAACTTTCTATTGAGTTTTTTTTGCTCTTTAATATTTATATAATTAGGTATAGTTTTGGGATTAATCTAGATTATCCGTGTGACCATAAAAATAAAAATCTAGAATGTACATACATCTCTCTATTAGCTGTATGATTTATATGGAGTCATGGCGGTTTGTATTTGTATTCACGTTATTCAGAATCGGATAGAGCTATTTCGATTAGGATTCCTATAACTATATAGGTTACTTTAATAACTCTATCTAATATGTGTCATATAAAATATGGGAGTTGCTGACATTCGAATAGTTTCTATATTCACATGGCTAGCTAGGGGAAGACAAACAAAAAACAAGATAGAAAAATGGTCTGAAATTATTTTAATATTTTAATTTTTTCTAATGTTAATTATGTTTCACAATTTATAATTTCATGATAACTATTTATATAAATAATAATTGATTATTTGTTATATTGATTTATATATTTGCTAAATTGAGTAAATATACGAATAGAAATCAAAATCTGAGATATTCGTTTTATATTCGTATTCGACATTTTTTTTCTGATGTAAATTATTTTTCACAATTTATAATTTCATGATAACTATTTATATAAATAATGATTGATTATTTGCTATATTGATTTATATATTTGTTGAATCGAGTAAATATCCGAATAGGAATCGAAATCCGAGATCCGAGACATTCGTTTTATATTCGTACTAGCAAGATTGCTCGTGCATTGCAACGGGGTTAATAAAAAACATATACTAATTTTTATTCGACTAAAGATTTAGATGTAAAAGAAATGATTGTTTATACTCCCTTCGTCCATGAAACAATGCAGTTCTCGCTTTTCGAGAAGTCAAACAGTTTGCACTTCGACTAAATTTATATAAAAAAGTACTAACATTCATGATACAAAATAAGTATCATTGAATTTGATATAGGATATATTTTTATAATAAATTTATTTAGAGATATAAACATTAATACCATTTACTATAAATTTGATCAAACTTAAACTAGTTTGACCGGCACGAATCTCATAGTTGCATTCTTTTTTTGGACGGAGAGAGTATCAAATAGTTGAATTTTGTTTAGTGTGTGAACACCCATGGCAGTTGTGGTTCGTCTCTCCTTCACCTCGTCGGTCTCCTCAAACACCGCTACAATCTCCCCTAACTCATCCATGCAATGTGCAACGTCCTTCCTCCATACCTTTTGAAGTGTGCGCTCCCACCGTGCCACAGCGTTGCTGCTTTCAGCGTAATGCATGATAACAGGGTGCTATGTGGTCGGAATGCCAGCACCGTGCTCTGACGCCAATGCAATGAAGCCCTTCTATGCGGTGGCGGCAAAGACCAAGCGTAGAGCCAAGCCATGCAGATACACAAGTTTTATTGTAAGCGGCTGATGCGACATCGTGTGGGCCGCCTGTAGGAGTATTAAGCCCGTTTGCATCACTATTTGCGGTAAATAGACCTGTCACCTATGGTGGAGTGGCCTCGAGTGCTCTGTGCTCCTTCATTGTATTTTGGACGTTTTTTCTTTAAACTTTAACTCAATCAATATGCGTCCATTGTACATGAAATTTTTACCATATATTGTACACATCAATAGAAGATTACCATAAAAATTTCACTGAGAAATTAAATGACTACGGAAACATCCTCTATCAGTTTATGAAAGAAAATACAGATCTATAACTACAACAAATATTTTATACTAAAGTGTTGACCTAGTGAAGGAGAGTTAAAAAATAATTTTGCTATTTTTATGTGATTTTACATGTAATTTACAAGTTTGCTGTTTTCCGAGAAAAAAAGAGAAAAATGAAAAAAGAAAAGGACCCAACACTTGGGCCATGGCTCGGCCCAGTCCACTGGCACAAAAGGGCCACGTGGCGGATTACAGCCCATCAGTAGGAGGCCCAATTTGGGGTGACCTTTGATATCAGGAATCTATGAGTTTCTCGAATTCAATTTAGATCCTCCCACCTTTTCTTTCTCTCTTACACTTTTCCACCTAGAACCCTTCCTTCTCTTCTAATTCTTTTCCTCATCCTCTTCCCCAAACCACATAACAAAGGCACCGATCTCAGACGTATTCTTACCACGTCCCCTAGGTCGTGCTCTGCCTCGCCCTGGACGTAGTAGTCCTCACACGCCGTTGAGGGATTCGAGATGGAGGGGCCTTGGAATAGGACACTGCACGCAAAGCGCCTAGGCGACCAGCGATGGGAAAGGTTGAGAAACTGTGGAAAGTACTCCGTATGGAAACACATCTAGATCCGGATAGGAAAAAATACGGATAGGTGAAAGTCCCTAGTTTGGTTTTGGCTAATTGATAAAACCTAAGTACTAATCACATGTGCTTGAATGTTGATAGCAAAAGGTGATTGGTACACTCCTAAGTGATGGCAAGATGCATGTTGATCATGATGACTTGGTTCCATACTTGGAGAAGAAGAGGAGATGGAGTGTAATCATATGAACTAAAGGCAAAAGTATAGATAGGATTTGCTTTTGGTGATCAAGACACCATAGAGGGTGTGATCACACTTAGGATCGATAGCCGTACTATAAAGAGGAAAATTTTCGGAGCTATTGATCACTTAATTGCCACTAGATGAGGATTCATTTTGCATATGCATTTAGATCTAGTGGAGAGCTAACTTAACATCTCGAAAATGATTGTGAAAATGCTAAAACACATGCACATAGTGATGTACACTTGGTGATGTTAGCACATTTACGAAGGCGATGGTGATGTACACTCGGCGGGATTCAGTGTTTTTTGTGGAAGTGAAACGTCTATTTTCCACTACGTCGGAGGCGGAGATTTTCTCCAAGTCATCGTGGATAGAAACGGAGGCGAACGGAGGTCACTGGGGTGACTGGACGCTGAACCGGATGTGGTTTCGGCATGACCGGACACGTCCGGTCAGTTCTTCCCGCGTGCTGCGAACGCGTGCACAGGCGCGTCCGGTCACTCGCGGAACCGACGCATCCGGTTAGGTGCCATAGGGACAGTGAACGTGAAGGATCGATCGAACGCGGTGGCGCGTCCGATCACGATCGACCGGACGCGTTCGGTCATGTGTGGGTACTTACTGGAATCGACCGGACGCTGGTACTGTAGCGTTCGATCAATTCAAGCAGCGTGTCCGATCGCGTGGTCAACAACACGAATCGTGGCGACCGGACGCCGAGGCGCGTCCGATCAATTTTGATCGGCGCATCCGGTCACTCTAGTGCGTGAACGAGTGTTTTTAAGTGACCGTTACGATCGAACGAACGAGATTCAAAACGAGACACGTGGGGTTCATTGGGGAAGTCGTGCAGGCGTGATCAGACACTGATCGCGTCCGGTCAGTTCGACCGGCGCGTTCGGTCAGTGCACAGGCCGCAGCAACTTGTTCCTAACGACTCTATTCTTTGGGGCTGCTTATAAATATATGTTTGGACGGTTTGGGGAGCTCTCTCTTGAACATTTTGATATTCTAACATCCTCTTGAGCTGAGCATACATCCTCCCACTCATCTCCCTTTCTTGATTGACAAATCAAAGTGAGTTTGAGTGATCTCAAGTGCATTTGCTTATGAGTTTGCATCTAGTTGGCACTTGGGTGAGCATTGGCTGCGGGATTCTTGTTACTCTTGGTGGTTGCCGCCACCTATACGGCTTCGAGGCAACGGAGAAGTTATGACAAGAGTGGTACTTGTTCTTGGCCACCTCCCGGTGATTTGTGAGGGGTGTTGTGCCTTCCCTGGCGGAGCGCCAAAGGCAACTCTAGTAAATTGCTCGTGTCATTGAGTTGTCTCACTTGCGGTAGGTTCTTGCGGTGCTCTTGGAGAGCTTGGCTTTGATTGCCAATTAGACGCTGAACCACGAAGTGGCGATCGACACAACGGGGACGTAGCGTGCCGACAAGCACGTGAACCTCGGGAGAAAAGATTATGTGTCACCTTTGTGATTGATTTCTTGGATTTCTTCCAGTGATTGATCTTCATATTATTGTGATTGGTTCATTCCTCGATGCGGCGGTATAAAGATCACATATCTCTCTTTTATATTCCGCAAACTAGTTGTAACAAGCTCTTTAGTGTAATTAGTTTTGAGAGCTTGTATTATCTTTGCTAGTGTAGCTTGTCACCTAGTTGAGCTCTTTAGTGTAGCTAGCTTGTGAGAGCTCGTAGTGACTTAGCCTTTGTTTGTTATAGTGATCATAGTTACTAGAATTGTTGGATATGTGGCTTGCAACCCTTGTAAAGGTAGAGCAAAATCGCCTTTCGTCATTTGTTATACTAACCTTTTACTCTAGTGAGATTGTAGAATTTTAATAGGCTATTCACCCCCGTCTAGCCATATTAGGACCTTTCAATAGGACAGACAAAAAATGACTAGACCAAAAAATTGGTTGAAATTTTGCCTCTTTATTATTAGTTATAGATAACAGCTATGAACTTAACTATATTTATGATCGGATAAGGTATCTAAAGTGATGTAGGCACAATCGCACATGATCGCATATAATCTCTTCGTCCATAAATATAATGATTCTAAATTTGTCTTAACTCGAATCATCATAGACCAACAAGTTTATAAATTTGATCATATATATGTTATTATCCGTGCTGGAGCTTTGACGAAGTATCAAGAGAGGATAGTCTCTGTAATTGAGTACTAATCGCCTATGAACTGTACAAAATCAATATATTTTGATAAAAGGGAATTGGGGGCGAGGAGAGGGGGTGCTCCGCCCCTAGCCATTACACACCTAATTGTACCAGCAAAAGTGCCTATACGTTGCACGTAATTTAATACACCTTGGAATTAGACTTTTGTTGGATGCTAATTGTTCTAACTCGTATAAAAAATCAAAAGATCGGACATAGCACCACAACGAAAAAATTCCATTTCAATGTTAGCAAAACGAAAAGGGAGAGATACGCTCGATTATTTCTATGTCAATCTCGAGTTATGTGTGATGTTGTTGTGGCTACATAAAATCCCTAGTTTGATTTTAGATAATTGATGAAACCTATGGACTAATCATTATGCTAAGTGTGTAGGCATGAAATGATAAGTCACATGCCAAGTGGTGGAGCCTAGAGATGATCATGGTGATGATGGTGATGACCACAAGATGATCAAGGACTCAAGTTGGAAAGAAGAAAGAGAAAAATAAAACCTATGGAGATCAAGGCAAAGGTATTGTATAGAGTTTTGATTTGGTGATCAAGACACCATAGAGGGTGTGATCACATTTAGGATCGATAGTCATACTATTAAGAGGAGAAATTCTCGGTTAAAATGGTTATCAAGTGCCACTAGGTGAATTAATATGAGCATATGCATTAGGACCTAGTGTGAGGTAACATGTGACCCTTGTAAAAAGCTTTGAAAAATGCTAACACACGTGCACACAAGTTCTACACTTTGTGGAGCAATTGGGAAGCAAGGGCGAAGCGGTCACGGACTTAGAAAAAGAAAAGGCGACGTCGGTACCTGACCGGACGCTGGACCTAACTCCAGCGCTACGTCTGGTCATTCACTGTAGAGAGCATGCGGGGTCGGCACTGTTGCGACCGGATGTTGACCAGGCGTGACCTGCGCATCAGGTCAGTGGCCGCAGGTGCGAGCAAAAAAAGAGGGAGGACGATCGGATGCACTGGCGCGTCAGGTCACTGATGACCTGATGCGTCCGGTCACTGTTCGCGCGCTGAAAATCCTTATCGGACTCTATCTGATGCTGAGGTGCTTGGAGTTCGGTCATTTGCAGTGATGAGTCCGGTCACTGTTTGACTGAGGCGCTGACCATTTCTGACCATTGGAAATTGACGAACTGTAAGGTCCAAATAGGCTAGAGGGGGGTGAATAGCCTAATTAAAACTTCTACAAGAATTACTTAACCACACGTTAGTACGAAAGGTGGCGAAGCAAATGCATTAGCTCTAACTAATTAAGCAAGCCACCTACACAAGTCTATAACAAAGCTATTCACTAAACACAACAACAACTACAAGCTAGAAACAAGAAGTAATACGAGAGAAGAGCTTTGAGAGATTATACCGCCGTGTAGAGATGAGAAGTACCAATCAATCAATAACACAAGAGAAATCCTCGGGAAGAGAATGACACAAGAATTTATCCCGAGGTTCACTTGCTTCCCGGCAAGCTACTCCCCGTTGTGGCGATACACCCACTTGTCGATTCGCGAGCTAATCGACTATCAAGAGTCGAGCCCTCGGCGGGCGCCGCACAATCGCACACAAGATGGGGATCCTCCAAGCCACGAGCTCCACAAGAGTATCCAATTCGCGAACTCCCGCGGGGAAGGATCAAGAACCCCTTACAACACTTGGTGAAGGCTCCAACAATCTTCAATTGTGAGCTCAATCACCTCCGCTGCTCCAAGCCGTCTAGCGTGTCGGGAAACACGGAAGAGTAACAAGAAATCCGCAGCAACTCGAAGATCAAGTGCCTCTAGAATGCAACTCTCAAGCAATGCACTTGAATCTCACTCAATCTCACTCAAGATGTGCAACTAATCAAAGAGATAAGTGGAGGGGTTGTTCTCTAGCTCAAAGTATATCTCTAGTTCTCAAAATGTGCAAGAGTTCCCCTCAAACCCCGGCCAACGTCTATTTATAACGATGGGGTACGCAGCTAGCCGTTACGGACGACGCAGTTCAAAACGGGATGACCGGACGCACCGGTCAGGGTGACCGGAAGCGTCCCGCGTCCGATCATCACTCCTGCGCTCTCTGCCGCTCTGGACGCCTGACCGGACGCGCCGGTCCCGTGAAGGACCGGACGCGCCGGTCGCGCGCTCTGCTTTTGTGCACCGGTGAACTGACCGGACGCGCTGGTCAGGCCAGACCAGCGTCCGGTCATCAACCCTAGGCGCGCTGACCGGATTGAACTGACCGGACGCGCTGGTCAAGCCATGACCGCGTCCGGTGCAGCGTCCGGTCAACACAGTGACCTCCGTTCGCCTCCGTTTCTTTTCCGACTTCCGGCGCAGTAGAAAATAGGCGTTTCACTTCTCCAAAAAGCGCCGAATCCCGCCTCGTAAGCTCGGCGGGAGGGAGAGAGGAACCTAAATCCCTCTCTACCGCTCAAACTCCACCGCCTTCACAAAAGTGCTAACACCACCAAGTGTACATCACCATGTGCATGTGTGTTAGCATTTCACAATCATTTTCCAAGGCGTTATGTTAGCTCTTTTACTAGATCCTAACGCATATGCTCAAGACAATGATCTAGTGGCACTTGATTCCCGAGCTAACCGTGATTGCCCCTCTTGATAGTCGGCTATGTATCCTAAACCTGGTCAATCACTTCTCTACTCATCTTAGACCGGCAAAAGGAAAACCCTATGGTTATACCTTTGCCTTGCGCTCTTAGTTCCTTCTCTTCCACTTGATCATCATGTACACCATCTTATGTGCATCTACACCACTTGTGATCTTGTGGCCATCACTCCATGCTCCTTCATCACGTGTGTTGCTTATTCCTAACTCAAAACACTTAACACATGGCATTAGCAACTTGGTGTCATTAATTACCAAAACCAAACTTGGGCTTTCAATCTCTCCCTTTTTGGTAATTGATGACAACCATCACAAAGATATGAAATGAAATCAATTTTTCAATTTCGATAGTATTAGCTCCCCCTACATATGTGCTTCCATGAGTTTGGTTCAATTATGCACATATGTATGGATTTGAATTTTAGGAGAGTTACTACTATCAAAATGATGCTAAGGTATATAGAATGGACCTTTGAAGCGTGATACCAATCGGAGTTGCCTTTATATACCATCCTTAGCATCGATGTAGCTAGACACCACTTGTAATACATCACTAGTAAAGATCACAAACACTAAAGTACCCCGTGAGATCAACATTATAAGCAAAGGTGTCTAGATACCACTCGTGAAGCTACTCTCAACAATTCATCATTCAAGATCTATTTCTAGCAATCACCATTTAATCATGAATATCGAAATTAAATTTGCAATGCAACATATCATCATGTTAGTGCACATACAAATGCAACAAATAATTTATGAGCTTGCTCCCCCTACTTGTGTGCTCAATTTTAATTGATCCCTTTTTCCCCCTTTGTAACTTAACTTTTTTATCTTTGTGACTTTTCTCTCTCCCTTATTATAACTTATTCTCTCTTTGCAATATCTTTGTGACTTTTCTCTCCCCTTTTGTCAACAATCACCAAAAAGGTGCCAATTTTAGTGAGAGATAAGTCAATCAATATGAGGGAGTCCAAATTATGGTTCAATCTAGATCACTTGCCTAGAATATGTAATTTGGTTTGATCCAAGGACAAGCTTCTTCACACCTCATAAAGTATAAGGGTTATCTTGACCATGTTGAATTACACATCATGAGCTCGTTTACTAGATTTAACACTAGGTTTGCAAGCCCACAAACATGTCATATGCTACCACTAGATTAAACAAACATAGAAGCAATAGTGGTACCATATATACATCAAAATTATTTGATTTTCATGAATGAGCCTATTTTCATGCAAACATGTCTATATGTTCTAAACATGTCCTTAGCAAAGTATGAATGATATGCCAAACAACTTTACCTTGCTATGTTGGAGGAGAGGCATGCCATATAAAAATATGGGGGTGCACTTATTTTAAGTTGGAGAAGTCAAGTATGTTCAATTCATTCTTCAACTTGTAAAATCTCTTTTCATCAAGTGGCTTTGTAAAGATGTCGGCTAGTTGATCTTCGGTGCCAATGCTCTCAATGCTAATATCACCTTTTTATTGATGGTCTCTTATGAAGTGATGTCTTATGTCAATGTGCTTCGTTCTTGAATGTTGAACCGGATTTTATGTCATCTTGATAGCACTCTCATTATCACAAAATAAAGGCACATTCTTGAATTTAATTCCAAAGTCATTCAAAGTGGCCTTCATCCAAAGCAATTGTGCACAACAACTACCGGCACTTATGTATTCGGCCTCGGCGGTAGATAGTGCAACACTATTTTGTTTCTTTGATGACCATGAAATAAGAGACCTTCCAAGCAATTGACAAGTGCCACTTGTGCTCATTCTATCAATCTTGCATCCACCATAGTCGGAGTCCGAATATCCAATCAACTCAAAATTAGACCCCTTGGGATACCATAATCCAACATCATGAGTGCCCTTAAGATATCTCAATATCCTCTTGGTTGCTTTCAAGTGACTTTCTCTAGGTGAAGCTTGATATCTTGCACACTTGCACACACTAAACATCACATCCGGCCTAGAAGCGGTGACATAGAGCAAACTTCCAATCATAGACCGGTATTGTTTTTGATCTACCATGTTTCCACTAGCATCAATACCCAATTGATCATTTGTACCCATTGGTGTACTCATTTGCTTAGCATCTTGCAATCCAAACTTCTTGATCATGTCCTTGATGTACTTGCCTTGACTTACAAAAGTGCCATTCTTCATTTGCTTGATTTGAAGTCCAAGGAAGTAACTAAGCTCTCTAATCATAGACATCTCAAACTCATTAGCCATCATATTTCCAAACTCTTCACAAAAGTCTTGGTTAGTTGATCTAAAGATAATGTCATCCACATAGATTTGCAACACAAACAAGTCAATGCCTATATTCTTGGTGAAGAGAGTGGTGTCAACCTTTCCCATCTTGAACCCTTTAGAGAGAAGAAAGTCCCTCAACCTCTCATACCATGCTCTAGGTGCTTGCTTCAAACCATACAATGCCTTCTTTAGCTTGTAAACATGGTCAGGCTTCTTGTCATCTTTAAAACCGGGAGGTTGCTCAACATAAACTTCTTCATTGATGTAGCCATTAAGAAATGCACTTTTGACATCCATTTGATAAAGCTTGAAGTTGTGTGCACAAGCATATGCTAATAAGATTCTAATTGCCTCCAATCTTGCAACGGGTGCATATGTCTCTCCAAAGTCAAGACCCTCAACTTGAGTGTATCCTTGTGCTACTAATCTTGCTTTGTTCCTTACAACCATGCCATCTTGATCTTGCTTGTTTCTAAAGACCCACTTAGTGCCAATCACATTGTAGTTCTTTGGCCTCTCAACAAGTTTCCAAACTTGATTTCTAGTGAAGTTGTTTAGCTCTTCATGCATGGCATTTACCCAATCGGAATCCTTCAATGCATCTTCTATCTTCTTTGGTTCTTCTAATGAGACAAATGAGTAATGCTCACAAAAGGATGCTAGTCTTGATCTAGTTTGAACACCACTTTGAATTCCACCAATGATTTGATCCAACGGATGATCTCTTGCAATGCTAGTAGGTTGGAGTATTGGGAGTTGATTGCTTTCACTTGTTTGACATTGAACTTGAGCTTCATCATGAGTACCACTAGAGCTTGCTTGATTTGTATCAATTTGCACATTTTGGTTGATCACGTGAATATCATCATCATCAACTTGCATCGGCCTTATATCACCAATGTCCATGTTCTTCATTGCATTTTACAATTGATCTCCTCTCATATCATCAAGGTTTTGAGCTTCATTTTGAGACCCTTGGGTTTCATCAAACTCAACATCATGAACTTCTTCTAAGGTGCCATTTGTGAGATTCCAAACTCTATATGCTTTGCTTGTGGTAGAATAACCAAGTAAGAACCCTTCATCACATTTCTTTTCAAATTTGCTCAATCTAGTGCCTTTCTTGAGAATATAGCATTTGCAACCAAACACTGTAAAGTATGCAATGTTGGGCTTTCTTCCATTCAATAGCTCATATGGTGTCTTCCCAAGCTTCTCATGGCAATAGAGACGGTTGCTATAATAGCAAGCCGTGTTGATGGCTTCACTCCAAAATGAATGACTCATATTGTATTCACTAAGCATTGATCTAGCCATATCAATCAAGGTTCTATTCTTCCTTTCAACTACACCATTTGATTGAGGAGTGTATGTTGGTGAGAATTGATGTCCAATACCAATATCATCACATAAATCTTCAATTCTTGTGTTCTTGAACTCACTACCATTGTCACTTCTAATCTTCTTGATGGTAGTCTCAAACTCATTTTGCACTCTCTTGACAAAAGACTTGAATAGATCATAAACATCACTCTTGTCATAGAGAAAGAACACCCAAGTGTATCTAGTGTAGTCATCAACAATCACAAAACCATACTTATTGCCACCAATGCTAGTGTATGTTGTTGGCCCAAACAAGTCCATATGCAATAGCTCAAATGCCTTTGATGTGCTCATTTCACTCTTGCTAGGATGTGTATTTTCAACTTGTTTGCCGGTTTGACAAGCACTACATGGTTTATCCTTTTCAAAGGTGACATCTTTCAAGCATCTAACTAAGTCATGCTTCAAAAGTTTGTTCAATTGTTTTATTCCAACATGACCAAGCCTTCTATGCCATAACCATCCCATACTAGATTTGCTAAGAAAGCATGATGTCAATTGTGTTTCACTATTATTGAAGTCAACCAAGTATAAGCTACCATGTCTAAATCCTTTGAATATCAAATTTGATCCATCAACACTTATGACTTCAACATCATCACTACCAAATATGCACTTGAAGCCAAGATCACAAAGTTGTGCCACCGATAAAAGATTGAAATCCAAGCTCTCAACTAGCAACACATTAGATATGCTCATGTCATTCGAGATAGCAATTTTACCAAGCCCCTTGACCTTGCCTTTCTTGTTGTTGCCAAAAGTGATAGCATCAAAACCACCATTTTGACTTGTATCAATTGAATTGAACATACAAGAGTCTCCAGTCATATGTTGAGTGCACCCACTATCAAGCACCCAATGCCTTCCTCCGGCTTTGTAATTGACCTACAAGACAAGATCAATTCCTTTTAGGTACCCAAACTTGTTTGGGTCCTCCAAGGTTAGTGACCAAGCTTTTTGGTACCCAAATGGCTTTCTTCTTTGAGCCCATCCATGGTGTACCAATGAACTTAGCATGAACATCATTAGTACCCTTGGTAAGCATATAGAAAGAATCAAACTTAATTGAGGATACATTAGCATTTGATTTCTTGTTCATGCATTGTTGCTCTATGTGACCAACTTGCTTGCAACTTTTGCAATAGCTACCATTGTTCTTCACAAAACGAGTCTTGTGAGGAGCAAAAGCGGCCTTGCCTTTCTTGGGGTTATAGCCCAATCCCTCTTTGTAGAGAGAAGCTCTTTGGCTACCCAAGCACATAAGCAAGCGGTCCTCACCACCATAAGCCTTAGCTAATGTGTGATTGAGCTCTTTTACCTCCTTCTTGAGATTTTCATTCTCAACTATAAGTGTGAAGTCACAAGTAAAACCATCACTACTAGATGAGGATGATGTAGATGCGCTACATGAAGGGTTAGTGGGAGCAACAATAATAGGCTTATGAAAGGTTTCATCAATTATATCACATGATATGCCTATGTTGCAAGTTTTAGCTTTCACAACATTAGTTGGCATGTTTTCACATTTTTCAACTAGAGAGGAATGAGCTTCTTCAAGCTTTGTGTGAGACTTTTGAAGCTTCTTATGGTCTACCTTTAGACTCTCATAAGATGCCCTAAGCTCATCAAGTTCTTGCATAAGGTTTTTCTTTTCTTTAAGCAAGTCCTTGCACTCCTTTCTAGATTCTTTAAAATGTTGAGTGCAATCTTCTAGCATAGTGATTAGTTCATCTTTAGAGCATCTCCAACAGTTTGGTATAAATCACTTGTCAAATGTTGTGTTTTGGCAAGTTACAAAAATAGTATACCAAGTGGAAAAGAAGCTATCTCCAACAATTCCCTATTTTTAGCTTGCCAAAAAAAAGGCCCCACCAATTGAGGTTGTTGACCGGTACAATCTCCTACCCCGCGACCCGTAGCGATTCCTTCATACGCGACCCCGTCCCCTTCTCTCCTCTCGTACCGTGCGCCGCCGCAGGAAGAGGCCGGGTCGCCATGGCCATCAACTCCAGACGTCGCAGATCTTGCACCTTGCACCTGCAGACTTGCCCGCTCGATCACAGAGGCAGAGTCGCACTGTCGCCGTGAACCAGTGGTGCTTGCTCGCTGCTCGCGTTTGGCAGCCGCGGACGCGGGCACACGGCCACGGACGACGCCATGGGGGTCTGCAGACTCTCTACTCTCCGCTCTGAAAGTCTGAATCGTCGATCGCTACGGGACTGGAAGCGACGCGCCGACGCGAGTAGCAACATGCGATTCACGAGAGGCGCTGATTACTCCTACTGCGAGTAGTCTATGACGTTTGCCACGGTGGGGATCTGAACTTTTTTGCTGCATAGGGGGGGGGGGGGGGCGCGGCCGGAGCTGATCGCGAGCAAGAAACCCGAGCTAGACTATCGGTATCTACAGGAGATCGACGGAATTAGATCGGGGGAGCACCTACCTGATCGCGGCGGAGACGGGCTTCGCGAGGACGGGTACTTGTCGCGAGAAGCTTCGCGCAGACGATCGAACCTGTCATGACGGCGGCGGTGGTGCATCAACAATATTAGCGGCGGCGGTGGTGCATCAGCAAGGAACATCGAACAAAATCAGTACGTACCCTAGGATCACACGAGGGAGCACGTACCTCAACACCAGATCGGTGGACGTCGAGGCTGCAGATCGGGAAGCGTTGAGTCCGGGTTGCTACCTGCTCTCGAGATCGACCAGGACGAGGCCACGACTTCGGCGCGTGGGAAGAACTCGCGACGACGGAGGCAGGTGTTGGCGCAGATATCGCGAGGACGGAGGCGGGAAGTAGAGGAGGAGTCGCCTCGGTCACGCGGGAACGAGAGGAAAATTCCTCGACCGCGGGGGAAGAGGAGTCGCGGGCGCGTGAGGAGGGATACGCAGTCGGATTCGCGTGCGCAAATATACGCGCGCGGCACCGAGGGATGGCAAGCTCACAAGTTTGGCAAGTCACTTTGGCAAACTGTTGGAGATTGATTTTTGCTTGTTTTGCCAAATTTTAAAGGATGACAAGTGATATACCAAACTGTTGGAGATGCTCTTAGTGAATTCTTTTTCATCACTATCACTATCACTAGCATTATCATGATCACTCTCATCGTCAGATGATACCTTAGCGGCCTTAGCCATGAAGCATGATGGAGTGTCGAAGAGGGAGACCTTCTTTTGTATGGCAATGCTAGCATGTCTCTTCTTCTTGCTCTTGTTGTCATCCTCATCATCACTTGAGGAATCATCACTATCCCATGTAGCAACATGAGAATCATTCTTCTTCTTATAAGAGCTCTCCTTCTTCTCTAGCTTCTTCTTTTGCTTCTTCCTCTCCTTCTTGATAGCATCTTCATCATCACTATCATAAGGACACTTTGCAATGAGATGATCCTTGCTATGGCATCTAAAGCATCTCATGGTATGCTCACTCTTCTTGGATGAGTTCTTCCTCCTTCTTGCACGATAGCCTTTCTTCTTCATGAATTTGCCAAATTGCTTGACAAAGAGAGCCATCTTCTCATCAATGTCATCACTATCACAAGAGCTTGAGTCTTCATCACTTGATGATTCAACCTTGGATTTACCCTTGGATGTGATGGCTTTGAATGCCACACTCTTCTTCTTTTCATCATCTTTCTTCTCATTTTCCTTTTTCTTCTTCTTGACCAACTCATCCTTTTCATTATCTTCTCTATATGAATCATCGGTCATCACTTCTTGGAATATTTGTTGAGGAGTTGAATCCTTCAATGTAGTCCTTACTAGCACGGTGATCAATGTATCAAATCTCTTGGGTAGACTTCTCAAGAACTTCATAGAGAATTGATTGTCCTTGACCTCCTCACCAAGTGCCTTGAGCTCATTGACAATAACTTGCAACCTATGAAACATCTCCGGTACACTCTCATCATCTTGCATTTTAAAGCTTGAAAATTTTTCTTGCAAGATATATGCTTTAGCGGTCTTTGTGCCTTCGGTGCCCTCAAATGTTTCTTCTAGCTTGGCCCAAGCATCATGAGCAATCTCTATGTTCTTCACTTGCTCAAATGTCTTGTCATCTAATGCCTCATGAAGAGCACTAATAGCAATGTCATTGCATTGGAGCTTCTTCTCTTCCACCGGTGTAGGTGCTTCCAGATTAGCAACCTCAAATTTTGTTTCGGTGACCTTCTACACTTCTCTATTGATTGACTTGAGGTGTGCGGTCATCTTAACTTTCCAATATGCATAATTTGTGCCATCAAAGTGAGGTGCCTTCTTGGTGTTGTTGATGTGCAAGCTTAATTGAGCCATTTCTTTTTCACCGTAGGTTGTTAAGCCTCAAATAAACGGTGCCTCGGCTCCGATACCACTTGTAAGGTCCAAATAGGCTAGAGGGGGGGTGAATAGCCTAATTAAAACTTCTACAAGAATTACTTAACCACACGTTAGTACGAAAGGTGGCGAAGCAAATGCACTAGCTCTAACTAATTAAGCAAGCCACCTACACAAGTCTATAACAAAGCTATTCACTAAACACAACAACAACTATAAGCTAGAAATAAGAAGTAATACGAGAGAAGAGCTTTGAGAGATTATACCGCCGTGTAGAGATGAGAAGTACCAATTAATCAATAACACAAGAGAAATCCTCGGGAAGAGAATGACACAAGAATTTATCCCGAGGTTCACTTGCTTCCCGGCAAGCTACTCCCCGTTATGGCGATACACCCACTTGTCGATTCGCGAGCTAATCGACTATCAAGAGTCGAGCCCTCGGCGGGCGCCGCACAATCGCACACAAGATGGGGATCCTCCAAGCCACGAGCTCCACAAGAGTATCCAATTCGCGAACTCCCGCGGGGAAGGATCAAGAACCCCTTACAATACTTGGTGAAGGCTCCAACAATCTCCAATTATGAGCTCAATCACCTCCGCTGCTCCAAGCCGTCTACCGTGTCGGGAAACACGGAAGAGTAACAAGAAATCCGCAGCAACTCGAAGATCAAGTGCCTCTAGAATGCAACTCTCAAGCAATGCACTTGAATCTCACTCAATCTCACTCAAGATGTGCAACTAATCAAAGAGATGAGTGGAGGGGTTGTTCTCTAGCTCAAAGTATGTCTCTAGTTCTCAAAATGTGCAAGAGTTCCCCTCAAACCCTGGCCAACGTCTATTTATAACGAAGGGGTACGCAGCTAGCCGTTACGGACGACGCAGTTCAAAACGGGATGACCGGACGCACAGGTCAGGGTGACCGGACGCGTCCCGCGTCCGATCATCACTCCTGCGCTCTCTGCCCCTCTGGACGCCTGACCGGACGCGCCGGTCCCGTGAAGGACCGGACGCGCCGGTCGCGCGCTCTGCTTTTGCGCACCGGTGAACTGACCGGACGCGCTGGTCAGGCCAGACCAGCGTCCGGTCATCAACCCTAGGCGCGCTGACCGGATTGAACTGACCGAACGTGCTGGTCAAGCCGTGACCGCGTCCGGTGCAGCGTCCGGTCAACACAGTGACCTCCGTTCGCCTCCGTTTCTTTTCCGACTTCCGGCGCAGTAGAAAATAGGCGTTTCACTTCTCCAAAAAGCGCCGAATCCCGCCTCGTAAGCTCGGCGGGAGGGAGAGAGGAACCTAAATCCCTCTCTACTGCTCAAACTCCACCGCCTTCACAAAAGTGCTAACACCACCAAGTGTACATCACCATGTGCATGTGTGTTAGCATTTCACAATCATTTTCCAAGGCGTTATGTTAGCTCTTTTACTAGATCCTAACGCATATGCTCAAGACAATGATCTAGTGGCACTTGATTCCTGAGCTAACCGTGATTGCCCCTCTTGATAGTCGGCTATGTATCCTAAACCCGGTCAATCACTTCTCTACTCATCTTAGACCGGCAAAAGGAAAACCATATGGTTATACCTTTGCCTTGCGCTCTTAGTTCCTTCTCTTCCACTTGATCATCATGTACACCATCTTATGTGCATCTACTCCACTTGTGATCTTGTGGCCATCACTCCATGCTCCTTCATCACGTGTGTTTCTTATGCCTAACTCAAAACACTTAACACATGGCATTAGCAACTTGGTGTCATTAATTACCAAAACCAAACTTGGGCTTTCACGAACGTTATTTAATTTTGTGGACACGTGGCAGCGATCTGGTGACCGAACGCTGGGGCTGTGCGTCCGGTCACCCCTAGCGGCGCATCCGATCAGCTCAAGCTAAAACCCCTCGTGACCCTAACGACTCTATTTGATTATGGGGCTCTATAAATAGAAGGGGGACGGCTCCAAGACTTCTCTCTTGACATTTTGATTATCTTGATATCCTCTTGAGCTGAGCATACTCCCTAGTCCCTCCCACTCATCTCCCTTGCTTGGTGGTGAATCTAAAGTGAGATTGAGTGATTCTAAGTGCATTTGCTTGTGAGTTTGCATCTAGTGGCACTTGGGGATCATTATGGTTGTAGATTTCTTGTTTCTCTTGGTGGTTGCCGCCACATAGATGGCTTGGAGCAATGGAGGAGTTGTGGCAAGAGTTGGTGATTGTTCTTGGCCACCTCCCGGTGATTGTGAGGGGTTCTTGTGCCTTCTCAGCGGAGCGCCAAAGATAACTCTAGTGGATTGCGCGTGTCATTTAGCTACCTCACTTGTGGGTCGGTTCTTGCGATGTCCAACGTGTGGATGTGGTTCGTGCTACACCTCTTAGCCGCCGAACCACCTAGTGTTGGTCGACACAACAGGGACTAGCGTGTCGGCAAGCACATGAACCTCGGGAGAAAAATCTTGTGTTCATCTTGTGTATGGTTGGATTTCTCCTGGTGATTGATCTTCATATATTATAATTAGTTCATCCTCTATGCGGCGGTATAATCATCTTGTCCTCTCATTTATATTCCTGCAAACTAGTTGTAATAAGCTTTTTAGTGTAATTAGTTTTGAGAGCTTGTCTTATCTTTGCTAGTGTAGCTTCTCACCTAGTTGAGCTCTTTAGTGTACCTAGTTTTTAGAGCTCTTTAGTGATTGCCATTGCACAAACAATTTGGTTCAACATGTAAGACCAAAGCACATAGATGTCCGCCATCATTTCATTAGAGATCACCAACAAAAAGGGGATATTTCAATTGAGAATGTGGGCATCGATGATCAACTTGCCGATATCTTCACCAAGCCACTTGATGAGAAGAGGTTTTGCAAGCTAAGGAGTAAATTGAACATACTTGACTTCTCAAATACGTGTTGATGCACCCCCATTATATGATATGTCTCTCCTTTGAGCAAAGCAAGGTTAAGTTGATTGACATGTCATTTGTCCATTGCTAAAGACTTGTTTAGTACATCTAGTCATTCCTCACATGTCTTAGGCTCATTCATGAAAATCAAATGAATTTGATGCTTGTATGGTATCACTATTGCTTCTATGCTTGATATAATCTAGTGGTAGCATGTGATATATTTGTGGGCATGTGAACCTAGTGTTTGATCTAGAAAATGAGCTATAAGTGTTTAACTCAACATGGTGCATGATAACCCTCATTTAGAGGTGTGAAGAAGCTTGTCCTTTGATTAAACCGAGTTAAATATCTTTTGCAAGTGATCTAGATTGAACTAAATTAGGAAAATAATTCTCACTTAACATGGTCTCACTCCAGTCTATCTAAAATTTGAGCTCACCTGTTGTGGTCATTGATGCCAAAAGGGGAGAAGTAAATTCACAAAGATAAAGAGATAGGGGGAGCAAACAAATGAAATGACATTGTAAGGGGTTCAATTAAAATTTGAAGCATATAATTAGGGGGAGCAAGCTCATAAACTTGTATGTTGCATTTGAATGTGCATTACATATGTTTGCTTGCATGACACAAGTTCTCTTTCTCCGATATATGCTTGTGTGGTGTATGCTAGATCATAGAAAATGTATGATGAAATAAATTACTAGCATGCATAGGTAGAGTAACTAGACTAGTGCTTATCTTGTAAAAAACTAGACCTTTTCATATAATGTTGATCTCATGGGGTTTTCTAGTTGTTGTGAATGTCTAGTTACTAATGGTGCTAAGGATGGTGTATATTGGCAACTCCGATTAGTATCACGCTTCAAAGGTCTATTCTTTACACCTTAGCATCATTTGGTATAAATTGACTCCTATATTTCCTATCTAAGCATATGTGCAAGCTTTCAAATCCAAACTCTTAGCACATATGTAGGAGGAGCAATTGCTACCAATTAAGGTTTATGAAACTTGTCTATATCCTTTACACATGGTACAATGCTTGGGCAAGCAACATGAATCTAAAAGAATGTTATTAAAAATCTTTGTAAATAGGTTGTCATCGATTACAAAAAAGAGAGATTGAAAGCCCTAGTCTGGTTTTAGATAATTGATTAAATCTAGGGACTAATCGTTGTGCTAGGTGTGTAGGCATGAAATGATAAGTCCCATGCCAAGTGGTGGAGCCTAGAGATGATTATGGTGATAATGGTGATGACCACAAGATGATCAAGGGCTCAAGTTGGAAAGAAGAAAGAAAAATAAAACCTGTGGAGATCAAGGCAAATGTGTTGTATAGGGTTTTGGTATAGTGATCAAGACACCATAAAGGGTGTGATCATATTTAGGATCGATAGCCGTACTATTAAGAAGGGAAATTCTCAGTTAAAACGGTTATTAAGTGCCACTATGTGAATTCATATGATCATATGCATTAGGACATAGTGTGACATAACAAGTGACCCTTGTAAAATGCTTTGAAAAATGCTAACACACGTGCATACAAGTTCTACACTTTGTAGTTAGCAATTAGGAAGTAAGGGTGTCGGGTCAGTGGCCGCGGGCACAAGTAGAAAAGAGGGTGGACGACCGAACGCACCAACACGTCAGGTCACTACTAACCTGATGTGTTCCGTCACTGTTCACGCGCTGAAAATCCTTACTGGACTTGATTTGACGTTGAGGTGTTTGGAGTCCGGTCATTTGCCGCGGTGAGTCCGATCACTGTTTGACTGAGGTGCTGAGCATTCCTGACCATTGAAAATCGACGAATGTTATTTAATTTTGTGGACACGTGCCAACGATCTGGTGACTGGAGGCTGGGGCTGTTGTAGGGTTAAGATGATAGACTAGAGGGGGGTGAATAGTTCTTTCTAAAACTTAATCACGTCGGCTAACCAAAACAAGTGCGGAATTAAAACTATCGATCTAGCCAAGACTACACCCCTCTAAGTTCTCTAGCACCTTGCAAAGATACTAATTAAGCGACTAAGGTGCCAAGCTTAGCAAGAGCTCACCTAATTAATTCTAGTAGCAAAGTCACACAAACCTATACAACTAGTACTTTGCCAACCGGAAAATCACCTACACAACTAGTAAGCAAAAGCACAAAACTCCTAAGCTTACTAGCAAAGCTCAAAAACAAGACAACAATGCCAAATTGGAGAGCACAAAATACTTAGCTAAATGAACTAAGTAATGTTACCAACACCTCGTGGTTCGGTGGCTAATCGGCATTCCAAAACCGAGCCCTCCTAAAGGGTGCCGCAAGAATCTACCGCAAGTGTGGTAGCTCAATGACACGCTCAACTAGAGTTGCTCTTCATGATCTCCGCGGGGTGAGTACAATCCTCCTCACAAATCTTCTCCGAAGCTACATACAATCTTCTTGTGTGCTTCGACGGAGCCTCAAGCCACCAAGCCATCTAGGAGGTGGCAACCTCCAAGAGTAACAAGCACCACCGACTTGCAACACGAACACCTAGTGCCACTCGATGCAACCTTACGATGCAATCACACTAGAATCGCTTACTCACTCGATCGGATGAACACTATCAATCACAAGTGAGTTAGAGGGTTTCCAAGCACTACCACATAAGCCACCAAGGCTCTAGTGTGCTCAGCAACCGGCCCAAGTCTGGCCAAGTGCTCTATTTATAACCCCCACAGTCAAATAGAGCCAATACTCCTTCACTGGGCAAATTTCGGGACAACCAGACGAGCTGGTCGTGATGACCGGACGCACCTGGCTAGCGCTTGGTCCCTCCTGGATAGCCACGTGTCCTGACCGTTTGAAACTAGCCATTGACGCCAACAGCTAACTCACCCGCACACAGTACACGACTTGACTGGACGTGCTACTTAGTGTGACCAGACTCACCACGCCTCATCGTCTGGTCAACAACAAAGAGCTCCCCGAGCCTCCAAAACTCGATCGGACGCGTCAGGTGCACCACGACCGGACGCAGGCCAACGTTCGGTCCTCTCTGACCACACTGCGCACCACCACGTTAGTGTGACCAGATGCTGAATAGTGTTTAGCCCGAGTCCAGTTCGCAGCGTCCGCTCCTCCGCAGAAACTGATCGAGGCCACGCCACTTCAGCGCCATTGATCGCAGTCACTGACCGGACACGCTGGTGCTCCCACAGCCAGCCTCCGATCACTTCCAGTGACTCGTTTCACCTTCGTTTTTTCGTCGAGTTGATCCGTTTCAACTCCAACTTCTTTCTCTTTTGTAAATGTGCCAACACCACCAAGTATACACCATCATGTGCTTGTGTGTTAGCATTTTCACAATCATTTTTCAAAGGATTAGCCACTCAACTTGCTACGCCACTCAATCCTAGCAACGATTCATAGTTAGATCACTCAAGTGACACTAGATGACCGTTATGCAAACAAGTTTGCCCCTCTTGATAGTACGGTCATCTATCCTAAATCCGGTCATTCACTTCTCTACACACCTATAACCAGTGAAATAAAAATACCCTAGGTTATACATTTGCCTTGCGCATTCCATGTCATCTCCTCCAATGTCGATGCAACACATGCACCAACACGATCAATAATGATATGATCCACTTCATATCATCACGTGATCATATTGGTTCATCGATCTTGACTTCACTTACTTTTCACCGTTGCGTCGGTCAATTGGTGCCAAGTATTGCTCAAGCTTCGCCGTCACACGCGGTCCCTCGCTTCAAAGGCTCCGACTTGCCCTTCACACTTGCAACTGGTCCGTCGAGCCAAGTTATGTCTTGATTTTCTCCACCTTGATCACATGACTCAATGTCATATCTCATAAGCAATGAGCTCCTTCATCATCACATGTGTAAGCTTTGCAACATCTCCGAGCTATCTTTACTATCATGCCATATGTTGCTTACACATATGTACTTGTGGACTAATCTCCTGTGTATCTCACATAAACACAAACAAGGACCTTTCAGTTGTGTGTCCGGTCACCCCCAGCGGCGCATTTGGTCAGATCGGTCTGAAACCCTTCGTGACCCTAACGACTCTATTTGATTGTGGGGCTCTATAAATAGAAGGGGGCCGGCTCCAAGCCTTCTCTCTTGGTATTTTGATCATCTTGACATCCTCTTGAGCTGAACATACTCCCTAGTCCCTTCCACTCGTCTCCCTTGCTTGGTGGTGAATCCAAAGTGAGATGGAGTGATTCCAAGTGCATTTGCTTGTGAGTTTGCATCTAGTGGCACTTGGGGATTGTTGTGACTACGGATTTCTTGTTTCTCTTGGTGGTTGCCGCCACCTAGACGGCTTGCAGTAGCAGAGGAGTTATGGCAAGAGTTGGTGATTGTTCTTGGCCACCTTCCGGTGATTATGAGGGGTTCTTGTGCCTTCCCCGGCGGAGTGCCAAAGACAACTCTAGTGGATTACGCGTGTCATTGAGCTACCTCACTTGTGGGTCGGTTCTTGCGGTGTTCAACGTGTGGATGTGGTTCGTGCTACACCTCTTAGCCGCTGAACCACCAAGTGTTGGTCGACACAACAGGGACTAGCATGCCGGCAAATACGTGAACCTCGGGAGAAAAATCTTTTGTCCATCTTTTGTATGATTAGATTTCTCCCGGTGATTAGTCTTCATATATTGTGATTGGTTCATCCTCTACGCGGTGGTATAATCATCTTGTCCTCTCATTTATATTCCCGCAAACTAGTTGTAACAAGCTCTTTAGTGTAATTAGTTTTGAGAGCTTGTCTTATCTTTGTTAGTGTAGCTTCTCACCTAGTTGAGCTCTTTAGTGTAGCTAGTTTTTGAGAGCTCGTAGTGTTTAGCGTTTGATTGTCATAGTGATCATAGCAACTAGAATTGTTGGATCGGTGCAACCCTTATAGAGTTAGAGCAAAATTGCATTACGCCATTTATCATACTAATCAATTGCTCTAGCGCTTTGTAGAATTTTTAAATAGGCTATTCACCCCCTCTAGCCATATTAGGATCTTTCACCACACGATCTTTGTCACTGTGGAGTTGCTTCAAAGTTCAAGAACACAAAGACGACAGCCCCCGCATGACATCTTCCCATGCAGAGGGACGACCACATTCACTTAGGCTGTGGCTCGCCATCGCTTGGTGCTCTGCTGCTCGATGAAGTCGAGTAGAACAAAGCAACCACCACCACCGACCAATTCATATGGCTAGGCTCGTAAAAGGAAACGCACGCAACAAGCCAACCGGGAGTTCGGCTCCTGAATGATGTGAAACTAAAGTAACTACGACAAAACAAGAGCATCCTCGCCTACCTAGAGCACACAAGCTCTCTTCCTCTGATCAATGTGCGTCTTCCTCTGATCAATGTGCGTGCAACGTATCAGACGCGTACGTACATCATAGTGAGGTCGAAATTGATCACACGAGAGAGAGATTAGGGATATGGATAGCGATAGGAATAGACTCGCCTTTCGTCCGACCAAGCACATGTTCACGATTATTTTAAGAGGTAACATAATTTTAGGAGTTCAGTGGCCGACTCCGAGTATAACAACTCGTCAGGACACACTGCTTCTCCTCCAACGCCTTCCAAAAACATGACAAACAAAAAAGATTAAAAGAACAGAAGAAATGACATGGACGGCCTTCTCCTCCTCCTTCGAAAAACATGACAAAAAATTAAAAGAATGGAAGAAATGACACAGGACATGAAAAGATGGACACAGAAAACGAAAAGAAAAAATAAAAAAGGACGAAACATATAAACTCTCGAGTGTCGCCACTTTTTTTTTATTACGTCGTAATTATCAACCGACAAATCAGTACTTCACATATCAGCATGCAAGACTCCTTGTCGACTTGATAAAAAAAATCAGAATTATATATTTTTATATGAGAATTTAGAGGTGTTTTGAGAATTTAAAAAGTAGGTTGAAAAAACGCTTCGCTCTTTAATAATAACTAGGGAAAATGCACGTGCGACACGCAGTGTCTATGAAAAATTCATATATATAAATAAAATAATAGCAATATTAGATATAATAAATATATAGACTAATAAATGTTATCAAACCATAAATTTATTAATAGTCTAGTATGACGAGCAGTCAAGTCACATAAAAATTCCAAGGTGCATTACCTATAGTTTTGAACATTTTTTCTTTATTAATATAATGTAAACTATTGAGACAACACAACATAGAGTATATTTCTCTCCTACATAGCCTTGCATGTTCAACGCAGTCCAAATTATCATTGCTTCGAATAGCTATCGTGTCTTGCATAAAATCAAAGACCAAAAAAAAAATATAACCATGGGTCAGAAACATATAGATTACCAGTAGTATTGTTGTTTTCGCCAAATCACAATCTTCACTCGGTAGCCTCTTGAACGACAACTGTAAATAATATGCGGAACCAATTAGCATATAATTACAAAGAATAGAAGCAATGGGCAGCCCTATGTCATGCTCCTGGTGATAGCCAATAATGCAGAAATTAAACAAGAGAAGCAAGGAAGCAACCAACCCAATATTATGTCATGTTTGCGGTGCTTTGCTGTGGATCAAAACTCGGTTACCCGCCTCTTGCCCCTTGTTTAACCGGCGATCCAATGTCCCGTTCCATCCACAACGTAGCAAGCATATGATGGCGGCTCATCTGAAAACCACTACAAATTAGTTAGTATTTATTCAATATAGAAATCGATCAAGCATTAATTTTGTAATCATTATGTAGATATTTATCAAGCTAAACCAAGATCACGAAGATCAAATTATTTTCCCAAATACTTTAATCGTTCAAAAAATTCCATGCCTTGATTCTTTTCTCGTGTCAAACCGGTTAAAAGCACAGTATCACCACAACATGAGAGATTAGTCGTCATGATGTCACCACATAAGAATAGACCGAAACGTTACTAATAAAAGGATGAAACGTTACTTTTGATCAAAGATGTATGTTAGGACTATAGAAGGATAGCATCTATCTATTATTCTAATGAAGGGTTATTAGATAGAAGTATAGAACACGGCATGACACAGACTGCAGAGAATTAACAAAACAGGGCTGATTAACTGAAAGCAACACGCATGAAAGATTGAAAGATAGAAGGGACCTGCCCTGGAGCGGCCGAGCCTTCCCAATTCCCGTCTCTCCACTGATCCCCGCTGAATATTCCGTTCCACCGCGCACCGCCGAGCGCCCGAGCCACGCCAAGGACGCCCGCCGGCCGCCTCATCCGAATCCAAATGGCCCCGCCCGCTCCAGCCGGCGCCGCCGCCGTGCCCGAGCTCGCCCTCGCCCCGGGACCGGGAGAAGCCAAGCAGGGGCGCGCCGGCGAGCCGCGCCACCGCCAGTGCGTCGGCGCGCGCCTCCTGTCGCTCGCCGTGCAGGCGGCCGTGATGGCGGCCGCGCTCGCGATCTTCGTCCTCTTCGCCGCGGCCTCCGCCTTGCTCCTCCTCGTCCTCGTCCTCGCCGCGCGCGCCTTCCGCCACCACCGCGGCAGCCGCTACCGCGTCCCGTCGCTCGACCCTCCGCCGCCTCTCCGCGCGGGGCTCTCGCCCGCCGACATCCGCCGCCTCCCAAGCTTCGCCTTCCCCGGCGGCAGATGCGGCGCCGGCGACGAGTCCGCCTGCGCCTCCTCCTCCTACTCGTGCGCCGTGTGCCTCGAGGCCGCGCGCGCCGGGGAGCGGTGGCGCGCGATGCCGGCCTGCACGCACGCGTTCCACGCCGCCTGCGTCGACCGGTGGCTCGCCAGGACGCCCGCCTGCCCCATCTGCCGCACCGCCGTCGCCGTCACGACGAGCTAAGGCTGACGCTCCGCGATCCTCCTGCCCACGCGTGGGCATGCAGGTTTGGTATCTCCATCGTTCGGTGCTCCACAAAAATGCTCTTTGTCCTGCTCGTGTAGTGATGACGTACCTGTTGTATGAAACTTCCTGCTGTTGTAATTTGTAAAGAGGAATACAGGGGGAAAAAAGAATGAACCCATGAAACTTTACCATCTCAAACAATTACTCGATGTTAATATAATTTTGCACTATTTGAATTCCAAAATTTCTTCTTGGATTGCAACGTGTTACATTACATTGCATGATACTACCTCTGTTCGGTTAAGAATGCAATTCTAGTTCATTTTTTGATTTCCGTGTCCAATGTTTGACCGAGTATATAGATAAAAGTATTAATATTTTTGATACTAAATAAATATATTATGAAAATATATCTCATAACAAATCTAATGATACTAATTTTATGTCATAATTATTTATATTTTTTATATATATAATTAGTCAAACTTGACATACTAAAACATTGCACTGTGCTAGAATTGTATTCTTTTTAGGACGGAGAGGGTAGATGATGCATTAGGATTGATGTGTTGCAACTGCAACATCTACTCCGGGGACCAATATAACGAGGAAGGGTACTGCTCAACAAAAGAATTGGATTTGATGTGATACTTCTGCTGTACAACAATTTTTGTATCCCAGTGATGAGAAAGCTCGAGAATGCAGAAATTATTCCTGACCCATTTATTTCCAACTGCTAACTGCTTCTTCTTGTCGTGTTTTGGCCGTACAGCATTTATGTTCTTGACCCAAATTGATTTGTGATAATCTGGGCACTTAACATGAAGATCGCTTTTCAGATCACTGAAAATCATCCTCTTGTAATGGACCTTGGATGTCATTTTTTATGCTGGTCATGTTTACCTTTTAACCACTGCAAATGGTACAACCTCGTAGTATCACGCGGAAACCATCTTCAAAGCTTTTTTGCAGACTGTCTTTGATGGAAGAGGTTATTTGAAACTTTCGGGATTTACTAAACTAACGCTCAGTTATCATTCATTTTCACTCTGAAGACTAACTTCGAAATGGTCTATCGATGTTGCAGCACGGCGCAGATCGAACTTTTAGGTTATCTTCATACACACCGTTCCGTTTGAAGCATTAACTCCCGGCTACACACTTCACTGCAGCTTCAGTTATCTGAACTCTGAACCCCACATCATTATCTGAAGGTTTCTGGTCCAATGGTCCTACGTCTCCCACAGCCCACAGGCACACGAAAAATATTTGTTTCGTGCTCCCTCCGTCTAGCCAGAGAAAGAAATATCGCTATCGTATTTTGTGCTGGTCAATTTTTTTTAAATTTAATTAAATTTATAGAAAAATATTAGCAATATTTTAGGGTTGGGAAAATTGGTTACGTAGCACTGAAAGATCACCAAAATCGTAAAATACCATCCAAAGTTCCGGCCAACGTGAAATGCCACTGAAAGGTTAAACGTTAATTGGATTTAGTAGTCCGTCAGAATCTATGCACGGGAAACGTATATTCATGTATTTGATGGGCAAAACGGCACGCGAAATGTCCATTATACCCTCAGCATTATCCTATCCACAGACCACACCCCACGCAGGAACACAGCCACGAACACGCAGCTGCGCTGCCGCTCGCACGCAGCCTGCGCCGCCGCTCCGCCAGGCCGTGCGCCGCTGCTCCACCCGGCTGTGCGCCGCCTGGCCCTGCGCCGCCACTCCGCCCGGCCTTGCGCCGCTGCTCCGCCCGCCGCTCCGCCCGGCCGTGCGCCGCCTGGCCCTGTGCCGCCACTCCGCTCGGCCTTGCGCCGCTGCTCCGCCTGCCGCTCCGCCCGGCCGTGCACCGCCTGGCCCTGCGCCGCCACTCCGCCCCTGCGCCCCTGCTCCGTCGGCTGCGCCCCTGCTCCTCCTCCCACTGCTCCGCCGCTGAAGGAAAGGGCTCGGAGTGCCCGGCGAGGGCCGCCCACAGCAACGCCTGCAACGGTTCTCCTGCCAGCCCCACGACGGCGTACCGCAGATCTTCTTGTTCAGATGCATCGATTTGAGATTCCTGAAGGGTAAGACTTGAACCCTAAACCCTAATGTGCATGTTCCTCTACTGCCCCTGAAATGCATAACCTTGGTCAGTGTTTGAATGTGGTTTGACTTGGAATTGTGTGAAAATTGCGACAAATTAAAATGATGTGCAGGCAGTGCGGTTAATTTTCTGCACTGCTACTATTGCAGGGTTGACAAGAAGAATGCGTGTAAAAATTTGATTGATGTTTGCTCATTCTCTACTGTCGAGGATGATCGATCTGTGTATCATAAGGGAAGAAATCTGGAGTGGTGGGTGGATTCAGAGGAGTACTCCATTATTGAGATGGAGGATGATGTTTCAAAGCACTACAGCTGGGCAAGTTATCAGGAACCAAATTTCTAGTATTCAGATCAGAATGGTCAAACAATGCGGCTTGCTAGTGATAAGGAGCTTCTGACCTTAATGCGGGCATCAAGACAAGTGAAGTTTATTATGACTGTTGATAGATGCTCAAATGTAGATGCTTTGAATGTGACAAGCCAAGTGATAGATGAGGTGATAGATGAGGTGATAGATATTGAGAATGAGCTGCACGTTAATGTCACAAATGATAGCAATCTGCAGCTAATTCAGGTCACAGATGAGTTGAATCAGCTACACATTCAAGTCACAAATGAGGTGAATGAGTCCTCGGCTCAAGCTACACAAGAGGTGCCGCAATACAATGGTCAAGAATGGGCTGAAGCACCAGAACTTGGACTTACAGCAGCCGGTCCTGCTAGAGTAGAAGAGGAAGAGAAGGAGCATTACATGGAGCCCGGTGTTGACCCTGAGGGAGATGAACCAATTGGGGCTGATGAAAAATGGAGGTATTTCAAGAAGGCAAAGGTAGCTGAAGGAGATAAGATTGCAAAAGTGCCGCAAGAAAACAATAAAGTGGAGAAGAAAGGGGAGAAAAAAGGGAAGGGGCAACAAGCATTTGATCCTGATGATGTACCAAGTGATGAAGCCACTATGGCCAATGATGTCTTTGTTGCACACACCACATATGATCGAGATAACCCTGACATAAAGCAAGGATCAACATTTGTTGACAAGAATGCCTTTGTCCTACTTATGAAACAATTTGCAATCAAAAAGGAGTTTAAAACTTTTGTGGGGCATAGTGACAAGTCAAGGTACAGGGCTAAATGCGCAGATCCAGAGTGTGAATGGAAAGTTCATGCAAAGAAACTCCTTGGATGCCCTACTTTCATGGTGAAATACCTGTTTTCGTATAGATTCTTAACTATCTATTTTTTATATAGATTTAAATTGCTTAGTTGCTGTTTTCAGTATGATATCTAGCTGTTTTCATTACAATTTTATATAATTCTGTACAGTTTTCAGTATGACATCTAGCTTGCTGTTTTCATAATTTTTAGATTGCTAACTTTCTGTTTTCACACTGTTTCAGATTGTTTCGATATCTGAAGGTCATACATGTGCTAGCACAAGCAAAGTCAGAAGCAAAGAGGCAACGAAGGGGTGGATAGCCGACAGAGCAAAAGATATACTTAGGACCAGACCAACAATGGATGCAGGCCTTACCTTGGAGTTGACTCCACTCACCTCACAGGCAAGTACAATGGACAACTAGCTGCAGCAACCGCAGTTGATGGGCATAATTGGATGTACCCGGTGGCTTATGGCATTTTTTACAAGGAGACTAAAGCCAATTGGATTTGGTTCATGAAGCAATTGAAGAAGGCAATTGGGACTCCTTGTGGATTGACAATCCACACTGATGCTTGCAAGGGTCTAGAGACAGCAGTCCATAAAGTCTTTGGAGATGCAGTTGAGCATAGAGAGTGTTTTAGACACCTCATGCATAATTTTAGAAAGAAATACCAAGGAGATGTGCTGAAATACATGTGGCCTTGTGCTTGGGCATGTACTACTAGGAGGCATGAATGGCTTTGCAACAAAATTTCAGAAACCTGTCCAGAAGCAATCCCTTACTTGCAAGAGAACCACAAGCATGTTTGGTCACGAGCAAAGTTTTCAGGGAGTGCAAGGGGCCCTTATCAATGCAAAAGATGCTTCCGGTTTGGGCATATTGCAAAGTGCTGCAAGGAGCCTCCTACTGAACCTGGTGATGAATTACCACCTTTAGTTCCTCCCAAGTCTGACTCTAGGTAAAAATATGCTCTTGTCTGTTTTGTTTCATTTTTTAAGTTGAGTAATGCTACTCAATATGGTTTGATGAATCCACCTTGTTCTTGTGTAGGAAGAGGAAAGGGAATGCAGCCAACTCTAATAACACTACTAAAAAATCTAAGAAGGCAACATCAACAAACTTAACTGAACTTGTTGTTCAATTAAATCCATTAGTCCCTACCAACTCCAAGTCTAGGTAACTTTAATCTCCTTTCCCTTTGGTTTCATTACCTTCCTGTTGTATGTTTTGAAAAATAATGCCTTCACTATATTTCACTCTATAGTAAGAGGAAAGCAAATGATAGGACGAAGCCCAGTGATGTTCCTAAAAAATCTAAGAATGCATCCACGTCAACCTCTACTTCCTTGGCCACACTGTCACCTGTTAGTTCTGGGCCGACAACAAGAAGGATGGCAGCAGCCGCTTCCACTCCAGTCAGTCCAGGGCCTACTACCAGGAGAAAGGTGGCAACTACTTCCACTCCACTCAGTCCAGGGCTTATTACCAGGAGCAAGGCTGACATATCTCCCGGAGGCATTGCTAGAAGGCTTATCATTAATTAGGCGAAGATTTGTTAGGCCAAAGACTATGTATGGCAATGTTATGTACTAGTTTGATGGAAATTAGAACTTGTGCTATGTATTGAACTTGCAGTGTTATGTGTACTGCAACCTCTCTTTTGTTATGGGCACTGGACCATATACGTGTGGGATCCCTATATGTGTTGTGCCGGAATTAATGTTTGTGCAATATGGTTGCTTGATCCCTAGTTGAAACCAACGATGTACTGTTTTGTATGTGCAATATGGTTGCTGAAATGAATGATATACATGCTGGAATGGAGCATGTGACGGATGGGCCTTGTATGTGTTCAAATATTTGGTGAAATATATTTTTTTCAATTATATATGTGCTCAAACATGTCAAATAGCTGTTCATGGCATATTGAGTCCAAAATGAACGGTTCAAGGGTATTTTTGTCTTAATTGACGTCGTCAACGTGAAAAGTTAACAGAGTGCTAGAACTGGTTTGTTCTTAGAACTTTCAGTGGTATTTTACGTTGGCTCGAACTTTGGATGGTATTTTACGATTTTGGTGATCTTTCAGTGCTACCTAACCAATTTTCCCTTTAGGGTTTGTTTGGTTCGCCTCGTTAAACTTTAACAGGTGATCACCATGTGGTTGACTATAGGGTGTTCGGATACTAATAATGGACTAATTAGGCTTAATAGATTCGTCTCATAAATTAATCTTAATCTGTATAATTAGTTTTATAATTAGTCTATGTTTAACACTCTATGCATATATCCAAACATTCAATGTGATAGGTGTTAAAAAAATAAGGGGAACCAAACACCCCCTTAAGGGTTGTTCTCGCGGCACGTGGCTTCCTGGCCCACTCAGCCCAGCCCAGTCAGGTCAGCAGGGCGCGTTTGCGACCCTGGCCAGAACTAGCCTGGCCTGCCCCAAGTGTTGCAACTGCACTTGTTTGCGTCCCTATATGAAACGGGCCAGGCCAGAATGAGAACGTGTTTGCGACCCACCACACAGCCGAGCCAAAGCACCAATTAACTCCAACTGCCAGAGCGAGATCGTGTTTGTGCCATGTCCAGCGGCGGCCAGGCCATACGCAGGACACCGAGAAATGCAGATATGCAGTGCTAGCAACAAGTATGAATATGGAAATGTTAACACATTTTGAAGATAACAATGCACTTAGTGCTGACAAAATGACCGCCTCAGACATAAGTTTGTCAATCTCATAATCATTGTTGGCTACACATTTGAATCAAAGAAAAAAGAAGATAACAACATATTACGAAAGAAGAACAGTTTTGTCTGCATAACATCAGTGACCATAATCAGATTGGGGCAACAGTTTGAGATGGCATAAATAGAAGTAGAAAATTCAAAAGAACATGTAGCCAGCTAATGGATTCATCCATTGTGTCATCATCGGCCAAATTAAGACATTTCTGGCAAATGTACAGCCTGCACCAAAGACCAAACTGAAGCACCAACAAGGCCAAGATAGCCAGCTAATGCAGTTATCCATTGTGTCATCATCGGCCTAGTTTAGACAACACTTACGGCACATGAACAGCTTGACTTACAGACCAACCACAACTAGAAACAAGATGAAGATGATAACATTTTTGCAACAGCAGGGGTTCTTGATGGTAGGTGAATGAGGATAGGTTTAAGACCCCTCCTCAGCTGTCACCAGTTCATGGGATGCTGATGCATCCCCATGTGAGGCATCGATTGGTAACCGTAAGAGTTCTTGAGGTACCCTTTATTGAAATATCTTAGAGTATCATCATAATTGTTGTATTTCTGATAGATAGCCCCGTTGTCCTTAAGCACTACCTTAGCACACTCATACCAAGAGAAATAAATCCTAGGTTTCTTGCCTTCAAAGACCACATAGCAAGGAGGTATGTTGCCTGAAACAAACCAAATGTAAAATAGGTAAGTGGCCTCGGCTTTGTATAATGGTGGTTTATATCTTGGTTAAGTCATTGGTGGCTGCCAACAATTGAAAGAAGCAAGTAAAGAGGCAAGAAAACACCAGGCAACAATTGAAATAGCTGACCAGTTGCACTCACTACTATCAGCCATCACAAAAAGGATGTTGTTGCTAAGGAGTACAATTGACCATAAGTATAGCAAGATAGGCAAATAAAGAACAAAGCATAACAGCAAAACCATCCAAAAGAACACCAAGGCAGCCACCTCATTTTAGTTTTATGCATCATAGGCCTTAAAATCCCACAGTTACCACCAAAGACATAAAGATGCAAATAGTTCTAAAATGAAAAGTAACCAACAAAGACTACAATTAAGTTTGTTACAATACCAAGTTCAGCCCAACAGCCACTCTAAGTGATGAGTGCCTAAGGTTGTATACTTGTGGAAGGGTTTGTTGTCCAAGATCCTAAACCTACCCTTGAGTGCTCATATACCCCTCTCCACAGTCACTCTAAGTGATGAGTGCCTAAGGTTGTAGAGCTCCCTTACATTGGTGGGCCTGTTCCTGGGGCCATACTCAGATAAATGGTACCTAACCCCCTGTAGGGAGGTAGGAAGCCAATTTTGCATGCATACCCAGCATCTACCAAGAACATTTTACCTACACAAGACATCTACTGTGAGAGTGTGTGTTAATAGGCCATTGAATATGTATTAAGTTTGTTGTGCAATTACCTTCTGGCAAACTGAAGTCATCTGCCCTGGCTATAGCATCTGCCAAAACAGTAGCATCATGGACAGAGCCCTCTCAGCCAGCCAGAACATAAGTGAATTTTAGATCACAATTCACAGCCACCATCACATTTTAGGTGGGATCCTTGTTTCTACCCCTGAAAGCTTGTTGTATGCGCCTAGGAACCCTTGCTAGGAAATGAGTGCCATCTATAAAGCCAATTACATCCTAAAAAGCTTGGGTCAGTCTTTGCAACATATCTAATTTAACTAATGAACCTAGGATGCACATTTACCTTGAAATATGGATTCCATCTATGGCTTCCAAGTATCTTTGGGTGAGTGCTTGTGCTAGCTGGCTTTATCATTTCATTCCTAAGCTCACCCACAGCATACAACACTTGATGAAAGTGCTTGTGGACAGTTTAGATGGACCTCCTAAAGGATTGGTGAACAACCCTAAACCTTTGGTTGTGCCCTATAACATGTAAAAACATGGCAACTTGCTCCTTCACTGACACCCTCTCCCTATCAGTGACAAGACTCCTCTCTCTAAAAGTGCTCACTAACCAAAAAAAACAGTTCTCTTCATCCTAATCATAGAAATACACTCTGAATCAGTGGAATGGTATATCATTGCCAGTGTTCTGTGTCTGTGCTGTTCATTTTCATCCCTAATCAGGGCCAGTGCTATAGGGTCAGGCTGGGGGATTTCAGGTTCAGGGGTTTTCCTTTTCAGCCTAGTGGATATAAAGGAAACCATAACAACAGTTAAGGCAGCTGGCTTCCTACACAGCATGTCATGGCTCAAAGACAGATCCATCTACAAGCATGTAAAAATGTAACATGAATTCAGCTTTGTACCCTGCTAAGGCATCAACATGAATGTGAAATGAATGTGTATGAGAAGCACGGTTGCATCTTGTAAGTGATACCTCCTAGTGCTATCTTTGGACTACATCATCGACCAATCAACCAACAAAAAACTCAGATTAACAAGACTACATCATCGACCAATCAGAAATAGGACTACATAAGCAGTGAACCCAAACTCATCAAGAACAGCAAGGTAATAGAAACGCTAACAGATCATGACACATTGATACTTAAACCTAACAGATCAAGAACAGCATGGAATAATAAATCGAAATAGATCAAGAACATAGGTACTAAAACCTAACAGATCAAGAACAGCAAGGCATAATAAACCCTAACAGATCATGCACATAGGTAGTAAACCTAACAGATCAAGAACAGCATAGTAGAACAAACCCTAACAGATCATGAAGAAGAGAAGTAAATCCTAACACATGAAGAACGGGGAACCACAGATCATGAAGAAGGGGTCGATTTCACCTTGGCTCGGGGTCGAACGAACGAAGAGGAAGCAGATCTGGAAGTAGAGGATGTAGATCGAGAAGAAGACGAACCAGATGCAGACGGAGAAGAAGAGGAAGACCAAAGCCACGGAGTCCTAGCAGCAGTCGAAGCGGGGACGCCGCCACGAACCTCGGGGCCGGAGCAGAAACCAGCCGGAGGTCGCCGCCGCCGCCATGCACCACCACTCACCGCTGGTCTCTCATGAGGAAGGTGGAAGAGCAAGCAACGAGAGGAAAAAGAACTCCAGTGGAGAGTGGCAACGCTTATAAAGGCAGACGAAATCGGCGCCCTTTCGCTTCGCGCGCGAAGGAGCTTTCCCCTTCCCGCCAGAGCCCGCGCGAGCCACCCCGCCGCCGCCCGAAATCGCCCGCGCGCGCCGCCACGAGCACGGCTCGGAAGAAACGAGGATTTTCGGTGTTTCCAGAGAGCCAGGCGGAAAGGGCATTTTGGCTCCCCGGAGCCAGGCCACCTCGCGGGCCAACGCCACAAACACGGAAAGTTGCGGCCCACGAGCGTAGCCGAGCCCGTGGGCCGCCCTCGCAAACGCGCCCCAACGCTCGGTGGGTAGCGGCGAAAATCAGAAAATTGGCCGGAAATGGACCTGGGATCCCGTCTTGGAACTTCGTTACAAATATTGACGGATGGGCGCTTTCGTGAATTGTATGCAAAGTGTAGCCGTATCTGCCACGGCTTAACCCGTGAAAAAAGTAGTTTCAGCTTATATTCAGTTGCAACAAAATCTCGTCCTATGGAACAACTTCTGCTCAATATGCTGCGGGGATTCAGCCTGAACACTGTAGCAACTTTTGTTTTTTAGTGCAAAAAATTGTCCAAAAATTGATTAATTAGACTCAAAATGTTCGTCTCGTAAAGTACAACAAAACTGTACAATTAATTTTTGATTTCATCTACATTTAGTACTCCATGCATTTGCCGGCATTTTGATGTGATGGGGAATCTTCTTTTTGCATAGTAAAATTTGGGGGAAAATTTGGGAACTAAACAAGGCCTAAGAGGACCGAGCAATTATTATGACACTGGTAAGTGTGATAAATATATACATCAAGTATATACCTCAATAGTTTTTCCAATACTTATAAACATATAGTTAGTATTCATAACAAAATTAAAAATTATAATATTACATCAGAAATAACAACAAAGTGATGATTTTCTGTACCGTGGATTAAAATATTTAACAAGTGTTAAAAGTTTGTCACTGTGTTAGAGGGGGGGTGCAGGACCCTGCTAGCCCCCCTAGTTCCGCCACTGACCGTGGGCGTCCCCAACATAGACGTTGCCGCCTTCTCGCTTCGCACCCCTCGTGCGCCGCCGCCTGGTCCAGAGCTACGTCCTAGCCTTCTCGGCAGTCCAGTTCCGCTACATTGCCATCGGGAACGAGGTGGCCGGGGAGGACACGGAAAGCATGCTGTCCGCCATGCGCAACCTCGACAGAGCGCTCTCCGTGGACGGCATCATCAAGGTGTCCACGGCGGTGCAGATGGCGCGTGCTCGGCAGCAACTTCCCGCCTTCTGCAGGCAGCTTCTCTTAGGGCTACATGGCACACGTCGCGCAGTACATGCAGAGCACCGGCGCGCCGCTGCTGGCCAACATGTGTACCCTTACTACTCCTACATGAGCTACAAGGGAGACATTGACATCAACTACGCGCTCGTCATCACGTCCCCAGGCACGGTGGTGCACGACATCGACAACGGTTACAACTACCACAACATGTTCGATGCGATGGTCGACAGCTTCTACTCGGCGCTAGAGAACGCCGGAGCCAGGAACGTCACCGTCGTCATGTCGAAGAGCGGGTGGCCATCGGCCGTGAGCAATGCGGCCAACGCGAGCAACTCGCAGATCGACCTACAGCCAGAACCTGATCAACCACGTCGGACAGGGGCACAGGGCACGCCGAAGCGCCCTGGGGGCATAGAGGCCTACATATTCGCCATGTTCAATGTGGACCAGAAGCTTACGAGACGCAGTGGCACTTCGGGTTGTTGTTGTTCAACCAGAACAGATCGTTCGTGTACCTCATCGATTCCGTCAATCAATCCTAAAGGACCGATCTCGTTTGGTGTTGCACAAAATGCTATGCGTCGTCTTGCACTCTTGCCCGTGTAGTGATTGATTATTGTTGATTTGTTGTGCACTTTGTAGAAATTTCTGCAAAGGGAGGTTCCTTTCTGCATCTCCCTTCCAAATTCAAAGAAGGGAATTTCCTGCATGTTAAACTTGCAGTGTTTCTTACAACAGTGGTAATCTTCTCAGGTCAATAGTGTCATATATGTTTTTCAGAAAAGGAGCGAGTATTATGCATAGGGACAACAATATTGTATCCATTTCCCACAAAAGAAAATAACACCAAAAGAGCTTATAGTCCGGACGTACTCCCTCCGCCTCCAAAATAAGTGCACATCTCATATTTCGGAAGTGAATCAAAATACGAGATGTGTATGTGTATTTATTTTGAGATGGAAGGAGTACTCGAAAAAATATTGGAACTTCCGATTATACCCCGTCTAACCATTTGATTATAGTCCCTTGCAAGCGATTGTAGGGCAGGTCATTGGCGAGGAACTCGTACTAGATCCGCCAAAGCCACCACTCAATTTGTCATAGGTGCTCCTCTTTCTCCCTCTCTTCTATCACATACACATAGGGGGCTTTGTCGTGCCACAACTGTGCGGTGGCAAGCTCGCTTCCCCAATTCACTGTTAGGAATGTTATTCTACCATAACCAACGACCGCCAAATAGGGGAGAAGGATATATCCCCTTCATCTGAGAGAGAGCTGAGTTTGAGTAATCACCTAAAAATAAGTGGGGATCTGTTGACGCTAATTAGGGTCACACACAAGTAAGGGCTAGCACACCTAAGGCCGCACACGTCTTAGCATGCATGGAGAGGGGTCCAAACAGCGAGGCTGACTAGCAAGTTGGTCGGCCGATGTAGATGCCTGTTCTTCACTTGAAAAGCTCGCGAGTCCTGAACACCTCATAAGAAGACCTGCCAGGGAGTAGCACAACGATATTGCTCTAGGATTGGCAAGGCCACCTAGAAACGCCAAGGAATCCTATCGAGAGAGGCGCTGGAGAACAGAATGTTTGGAAGAGCTAAGTTGGGGAAAATAATAGTAGATTGATTTTTGACTGATTGAACCTCAACTGTTTGTGATCCTCTGATCAGTAGGCAACATTCCAAGTCGTGATCTACGGGTTTACTATGAGATTGAAGGAGTTTGGATCGAGCTCGGAATAAATTGGACCTAAATAGACAAAATTGACCTGGGCCGGTTTGTAAAGGGCCACACACGAAGGCTAGACAAACTGACCAGTTTGGAAAACTGGCTTGGGCTTGTTTTGTCTGTAAATTTGATTCCTAAGACTATCCGCACTCATGAACCTCTATATTCATTCTCTATACATTCTAGTCATCAAGATTCTCTTCTCTATACATAATTCTTCCGCACTCATCCATCCTCTATATCATTTTCTATCCACTATGGGGCCCACTTGTCACTTTATCTAAATATATCCATGTGAGATCTTGTTTTGAAGAATTTATTGAAACGAATTTAATAGTGCAATCGAAATTTAATTTAGGCCCTGTTTGGTTTGGACATGTTAAAGTTTAACTCCCATCACATCAATGTTGCGGCAAATGCATGGTGTACTAAATGTAGACTAATTGCATGCATGTCGGCACATATTATGAGTAATTTACGAGACGAATCTATTAAGCCTAATTAGTCCAAGATTGAAAACTTTTTTGTCAAATAAGACAAAAGTGCTACAGTGTTTGTTAAACTTTAACATCCAAACCAAACACGCCCTTAGATTTTTGGTTTGTGCGTTATAACATTTTTTATTTAGTTGGAACAGTGGGTCCCGCTACTAGATTCCCTCCCTCTCTCCCTCCCATCTCACAGCCGATCAGCACGTGCAGCCAGGCCCGCACCAAGTGCACATAGCGCACGCTCACTCTCTCCGCTTGATTTAGCGGACACGCTCCCGTCCTGCTCGATAGCGGACACGCATAGCGGACCCGCTGCGATGATTTTTCCGCTATGCGTCTCCTGCAGGACCGGATGCCAGACGCGAGTGCGGTCAGTCTAAGACTCAATGCAGCCTCCTCAGTTTTTTGAGTTTTTTTCTTGTTGACTCTGAGGTCAGATCAGGGAACATTGGAACAATTGGTGCGAGTGAGAGTGAGTGAAGCTGCTACTGCTACGAATCAGGAAGCAGGCGGGACGAGTTCTTAACATTACCCGCCTGCTCGGCCCGCAAAATAATTGTTTGTGGCTGTTACGGTTAAGCTGCTAAGGCCCTGTTTAGTTCCCAAAAAATTTTGCAAAATTTTTCAGATTCTCCGTCACATCGAATCTTTGGACACATGCATGAAGCATTAAATATAGATAAAAAATAAAACTAATTACACAGTTTAGACGAAATGGACGAGACGAATCTTTTAAGCCTAATTAGACCATGATTGGACAATATTTACCAAATAACAATGAAAACGCTACAGTGCCCATTTTACCAAAAATTTTGCATCTAAACCGGGCCTAATTGTTCGTGGACTACTATCCTTTGAGCCCGCCGAACCCGCAACAAAAGCGAAAGCCTGCTACAGACCCGCAAAAACCTGCAAGTACCGTCGCCGCTGCTATCGATGTCGTGCTCCTCTCCTGAAACCTGTCGCTACTGTCGTTACTGACGACGACGTGCTGAGGGAGGCCTGCAGGCTGGGCTACCTCCTCGCCGGCTCCATCTTCCTCAACAACATCCAGCCGGTGCTCTCAGGCGTGGCCATCGGAGCCGGCTGGCAGGCGCTCGTCGCCTTCGTCAACATAGGCAGCTACTACTTCGTCGGCATCCCGCTGGCGGCGCTCTTCGGCTTCAAGCTAAGCATGGATGCAATGGTTAAAAAAAAGGAATTCGAAAGTTCATTCTAATCAATGTGTGTAACCTCTGTACATAATTACATGACATTCTGATCAAATGAAATCTGCAGGGGATTTGGTTGGGCATGACACTCGGAACTCCGCTTCGAGGACCAAGCGGGAGAAACAGTTTTTTTTACAACAAGTGGGAGAAACATAAACTGCACTAACGGCAGACAGCAGCAGCCTGCCGCGGTGCCTGCATGGGCGCGGCCAATTGGCAAGGCCAAAAACAGAAGTTAAGAACACTCGATTAGTCTTATATAATTTTACAGTGGCTAAAAAATTCTTATTTACCCAAAAAGAACGTATTTGCAAAGAGCTGTTGCGGATCTTGCGGGTTTTGCAGTCAAGTTTGTTGTGTCCGCGGAACGTTTGTCCATAAGGTCCGCAACTTAATGGCTAACCGCAAACCCGCTAATAAACTTTGGGGCAAACAATGCGGGTTAGCGGCCGGCCGCGAACGAGCCCGCTTGCAAGGCTAGCTACGAATCTTCAGTTTGAAATTTTGGAATCAATGCAGTGCAACGGCCGTTTGGTCTTTCAATTGTGTGGCCCATCGTCTCCTATTCTATTCGTTTCCCAGATCTCCTCTCCCCCACTTGCGGGTTGTTGAAGCGCAAAACGGCCAAGGGCCAAAGGCATATCCCCCCATCTCTCCCATCACCGTCGCCCCCAAATTTCAAATTCCCGCACGCTCCTCCTCCGCTCCCCCAATCTCACCTAGTCACCTCCTCGCCGAAACCCTATCAGCCGCCGCCGCCTCCGCCGCCATGGGGGGCTCGCACAGCCGCGAGGACCTCGACCTGTCCGATTCCGACTCCGAGGACGCCGAGTCCCGGGCCTCCGACAACTCCTCCGACTACGGCACGCCTTCCCCGGCCACCGCCTCCTCCAAGTTGGCCAGCGGCGGAGGGGCGGCGGCCACCCCCGCCTCCATCGACGCCATCGACCGCCACCTCCGCCAGCTCCACCTCAAGTACAACGAGCCCATCTCCCCGAACCCTAGCCCCGGGCCCACCCCCAGCGCCAACCCCACCGCGCTAAACGCCGTCAAGCTGTACCTCCACATCGGCGGCTCCTCCCCCTCCGCCAAGTGGATCATCTCCGACCGCCTCGCCGCCGCCTCCTTCGTGCGCACCGGCGACGACGAGGACGACGACGCGCCCTCCCGCGGGCCGTGGTGCCTCGTCGTGGGCTCGAAGATCCGAGCCAGGGTCGGGCCCGAGCTGCAGCTCAAGACCTTCCCCGCGCAGCGCCGCGTGGATTTCGTCGCCGACGGCGTATGGGCCCTCAAGTTCCTCCACGCCGACGGCTTCGGCGACTTCTGCGCGAAGTACCACAGCTGTATGTTTGAGAACAGCTACGGCGTCGCAGCGACGGAGGAGGGCCGCGCCAAGGTGTTCGGGAAGGACTTCGCGGCGTGGGCGCGCCCGGAGGACGGCGACGAGTCGATATGGGAGGACGCCATCGACGGCTTCTCTCCGGGTCCCAAGGGCAGCCCGATGCCTCCGCGGACACCAGTACTGAAGTCTGTGTTGGAGGATCTGCATGAGTTTGAGGAGCCCGTTGAGGAAGGGAGTGGAATTAAGAGTCTCGCGCTTGGCGCACTGGATAACAGTTTCCTCGTTGGAGACAAAGGGATTGAGGTTGTGAGGAATTTCGAGCATGGGATACACGGCAAGGGCATGTCCGTGAAGTTTTCTGGAGGGAGCACAAACTTCTCGACACCGAAAAAGGCTCTTCTTATGCGGGCAGAGACTAACATGCTCTTGATGAGCCCAGCCACTGATGGAAAGCCACACGCCAAGGGGGTACATCAATTTGATATTGAGACGGGGAAGGTGGTTTCTGAATGGAAGTTTGAGAAGGATGGTGCGGACATTAACATGAGGGATATTACGAATGATAGCAAAGGGTCTCAGCTAGATCCATCCGAGTCCACCTTCTTGGGACTGGATGACAACCGGTTGTGCCGGTGGGATATGAGAGACCGGAGGGGCATTGTGCAGAACTTGGCAAGTGCAACTGAATCGCCTGTATTGCAATGGACCCAGGGGCATCAGTTTTCCAGGGGGACAAACTTCCAGTGCTTTGCTTCAACCGGTGACGGTTCGATTGTTGTTGGATCATTAGATGGGAAGATCCGCTTGTATTCTAAGAGCTCTATGAGGATGGCAAAGACAGCCTTTCCTGGGTTGGGTTCACCCATTACCCATGTCGACGTGACATATGATGGGAAGTGGATACTTGGGACAACGGACACATACCTGATTCTTATATGCACCATCTTCATTGACAAAGATGGAAAGGAGAAGAATGGCTTTAGTGGGAGAATGGGCAACCGAATTGCTGCTCCGAGGCTGCTGAAGCTCAACCCACTGGACTCTCATCTAGCAGGAGCAAACAACAGGTTCAGGGAGGGCAGATTCTCTTGGGTGAGTATATATTCCCACCTTTTTTATTATGGAATTTTGTTCAGATTTACCACTGTATACCATACAGAAGATTATGCACTTCTTTGGTAGCATTTTGGCATTCTGTGTGATCAAAACTGACAGCATTGGTTAAACTGCTATATTTAGTGATCTCCAATTATCAATTTATATGGTCAATTGCTTCATCATGTAGTATAGATCGTGTAGAAGTGGTTCAATTGTATATATTGGTGGCAGATCATGTTATATGGCTTTTGCCTATAATGTTTGGGCTTTTCCCCTTCCTGTTTAATTTCATTACATCCTTAATTTTTAATACATGTCTTCTGCGGTTTTACAGTTGCGTGCCATTGGTTTGTTAATGTTAAACATTGATTACTCTAGTATGGCTTGACCGATGCATGTCAGTTGCTTCTAAGGGGTGTTGCCTTTTATAGTTTTACAAACGCTTACTAATTTTCACTTGTTATGAAAATTGAGTATGCTAGAAAAATAGTGTGATGTTGTATAATACTGTTAAAGACATTCAGTTCACTTTTTATTTTAGTATCACTTAGATCACCATTATCAAACTAGTAGAGCCCATATCTACTACAAGTTTATCTACCTTTACATTGATGGTGTTTCTAAAAAACCTTGTTTGTTGATTGAGTTTACTGCTGAGCACCTAGGAGCTAGGATCCACGATCTAGATTTGATGCTGATAACCTGCGCATGCATGTGATGCTCCTATTGTTAAGAAAGCACCTATGCTTCCTTGTACCATTTGGATGCGGTTCAGTGCTGCATGTTGTTTGAGCTGTTTTGAAACTATTAATATGCTGTGAACTTTAATATTTATGGTTCTAAGATAAACTAGAAAGTTTATGCTAATGAAAACAGCTGTATCTAGTACATCTTGAATCAGCTGGAGTGATGAACATATTGTTAAGAAACCACCTTCTATGCTTCCTTGTACCATTTGGATGCAGTTCAGTGGTGCATGTTGTTTGAGCTGTATTGAAATTAGAAAATTTGTGGTGTCAGTGTTAACATGTATTCGTGATATACTGTGAATGTTAATATTTATGGTTCTAAGATAAACTAGAAAATTTATGCTAATGAAATATAGCTATATCTAGTACATCTTGAATCAGCTGCAGTTATCTCTGTCTCTGACTGCAGGGACTACAATCAAATGGTTAATAAAAACCCATTACTCACCAGCATGAGCGGACACGTGCATTCGTTGACATTTGAGACCTCATCTATTATCTGATGATTGCGCAGGTGACTGAGAACGGGAAGCAGGAGCGGCATCTCGTGGCCACTGTGGGAAAGTACAGTGTGGTGTGGAACTTTTTGCAGGTGAAGAACAGCCACCACGAGTGCTACCAGTACCAGGAGGGGCTTAAGAGCTGCTATTGCTACAAGGTGATCCCCAAGGACGAGTCAATTGTGGCCAGCCGCTTTATGCATGACAGATATTCGGTCAGCGACTCCCCGGAGGCTCCACTGGTGGTGGCCACGCCCATGAAGGTCACCTCCTTCAGCATATCAAGCAGGCACTAGCTCCGTGCTGCTGCTGCTCCTCTCCATCATTGCTGGGGTCGGTTGATTGCTTCTTATGTGGGGTGTAACTCACACTAATAGATGAAATCTGTTTTCGTTTTCTTTTCTTGGTAGACTTTTAGCGGTTAAGCTTGGTGACTACCTCGTCATGGTTTGTTGTTGGACCGAAATCTATGTTCGTTGACCAAAACTTTGTGCTTGTTTTTTTTTAATATATTTGTGGCTCTCTTCGTGCTGTTATTGATCCATTCCAAAATTCATCGTTGTTTATGAACCCAGCTAGGAAAAGAATTCTGTCTAGAATTGCTGTAAAAGGGCACCTTCAATGGTAACTTTTGATTATTTTATATTTTAATAGAGTTAGTCTTATACTCATACTTTAAAATCATGTGATGTGAGAAACTATTCATATTATGAGCTATATGTGTTAAAATACTTTAAAAAAATATCTTAATGTGTCTTATAATGTTGGTGGTGCCCTGAGCCTGAGCGTCAATCCTCATTGGATTCAGCAGAAACGGAAAGGTAAGCAATTTGGCGTCGATCCTCATTGGATTCAGCAGGAACGGAAAGGTAAGCAATTGGACGATCAAAGTGAATTCATCGAAACTCGAAGCCTCAGATAAAGTTAGTGGTACGCAGTCTCGTCGTAGCTTTGACACCTTTTGTACGAAAATTACATATTCAGATCGCTACCGCTGTACTAACGACGCCAGAAACCTGCAAGTAACCGCGAAAAGCAAACGATGCCGCACCACAAAGCAATCGAGAAGACATGGTAACCATTCAATTTTGTCACCAGCTAATTCACGGAAGCCTATTCGGCATCAGGTACGCAAGAGTTTCAGGTCTACCACACGTCCTCATCAAGAGAGGAAAAGATAAGGGAGTTGTCCTTAACAACATAAGTCCTAAACGGATTGATTTACTGATATCAGGGCTGAAAATGGTGCTGCCTCCAAGGTAGTGACGCCATTGTCCACTCCTGCCGCCCCTAACCTGCATCAGAGACAACAAACAATGTTAGACATGATCTAGCAATTTCAAACAGAACAGGACATAATCATTTAAAGCTCGGCCATGGAATAGAAATTTGAGGCTGCAAGTTTCAGCTGATAATGGTGTCAATCAGGTCACAGAACACATCCATTTTTTCATGGCAAAATAGTTAACCAAGATCCTGATTGCATTGTATATAAGCATCGTTTTATTACATTCGTTGGGAGGAGGAAATAGCAAAGTTCATCAAACTCCAGAAACATAGAGCATCGGTGTATTGAACACAAAACTTGGTCATCTCAGTAATGCATAAAACCGCACAGTTAGGAAATACAGAATGCAAGGCCATTCAGGAAACATTATTCAAAACTAGCGCTGTAGAATCTAATGTCAATTGTGCCAACCACACAAAGGAGCATCCAAACCTTGGCTTACAATGGAAAGTTACATATGTCAGTTGTTACTTGTTAAAGGCTTGAGTTTCATATTCCATATTCAGATAAAGTAGTATTTGCGGAAATATATCTGAAAATTATGCAGGATGCCCAAATACAAAACAATTAATATATTTTCATTGCCTCTCATCAGAAGTTCATATTCTAGCTTAATCAAACCAGGATGATCTAAACGAAACCCAGACTATATAGTCACTGTGCATTTCACATAGTCAACAAATGGGTTCCTGTGTCAATTGAGTTATCACACAGAAACAATGAATAAGAAATGTCCATAGGCATGATTCTACATACAAAGAAATGCTGTCCGAACATATTAACAATTGTCTTCTCTCATTAAAAAAAACAAAATACTGTATCTACCACAGTTAAATGATGCCATATAGATGCATGAATTCAATGTTGTCACAGTTTTAAGGAACATCCAGTAAAAAACTGATAATTGGTTTCCAAACCAAGCTACTAGAATCTAGAACAAAAAAAAAAATCAGATCATCCATTATAGTAGCATGAGAATCCATGAGGATATTATATCTCACAAGCACTACTAGTAGTCACTATGCCATTAAAGACAACACATAAACACCTATGCTGAATTCCCACTCAGCTAATCTCAAAGCACCTAATCGAAATTCCCACACAAACCAATCTAGGCAGAACAATTTACACAACAAGATGTAACAGTAACGAATTGTCCTAAGCATGTGGCTCGATCCAAAAGATCTACCCAATTGCGCACATCCAGTGGAAGCCAGCCCAGGGGAATAGACGTGGCTGGGAAGTATACCTGAGGGGAACGGATCAACCGGAGCCGACGATGATGTTGTTGATAGGGATGAAGATGAGCTTGACAAAAAAGCCGACGAATCCCATGACGACGAAGCCGATCGCAGTCCGCGCGGCGACCTTGGTGAACTCTGCGCGAATCGAATCGAATCGAATCCAAGCCGCGGCCCGTCAGATCCGGTCCGATCTCGGAGCCAGCAGCATACGGGGGGCAGGGGGATCTGGGGTTTAGCGGTTACCCTTGCGGTCGGGCTTGTGGCAGCGCTTGACGAGGCGGATGCTGTCCTTGGCGAACTCCCGGAGCGGGTCGACCACCGAGTCAACGGCGTCCATGGCGGCGGCGCGGGGAGGGAGAGAAGATCTCGAGTGGGGGCGCCCTTCGGTTGCTTGGAGACGACGACGCGGTGGTGGCTTTGCGCGTGCTTTGCCTTCACGACGCGGAGGCGTCCCTCACTTATGGCTGGATGTGTCGGAATTCGGTTCCGCGTCACACTTCGCGACAACGGCCCATTTGGAGCTGTAGGAGGCCCAAGCCACTGCGATGAATTAAGCCCAATGAACGGAAAAGTCGTCCTGGAGTGCTGAAATCTCGCAGCCCAAGGTTCGTTTTCTTTCCGAATTTTCTTTGTTCTTTATTTCCTTTTTCTAATCCTTCAGATTAGTTTCTTGTTTATTTAAATCAAGTAAAAATTTTATTATTCAAATATTATGCCTCTAATCTCTACAAGAGTCTTGTAACAAGACTAGATTCAATGTTTTTTCAAAAACTGTTTCAGCATAACATATTTGGGGGGAAAAACTCCATTTGATGAAAAATATGGAATACACACTATAAAATTATTGAAAAACATTATTTGGACTTTAAACCTTGTAATTAGTTTATTGTACTTATGCAAACTCAGTACTCCCTCCACCTAAAATCGTAAGTCGTTTTAGCTTTTTAAGGTGCATATCTTACACTACATCTAAATATATAGTAAAAACTGCTCTCTCACTCACTCTCTGAAATTTTGACTTTTTAGGATACATTACTTTTATCATGTATCTAGAATAGTGTATATCTTATCAAATATTATGTATCTAGAAAAGTTAAAACATCTCATAATTTGGAATGGAGTGAGTACATATCTAAAGAAGTAAATAGAAAAACAACTGCAAGTGCATTCGCCCTCTATGTGGGTTTTGGATAATTAATGACAATTAAATTAGGGACTAACATGTTTATCTAAGTGAATACGTGGGTGTTAGTCCGATGAAAGAATTTGAATGGTCACATTTGGTGATGATAGCACCCTTAATTCCATTGATTGGAAAGCGTTCCGTCTCAAGTGGATCGATTAGATTTTATATTTTGGCTTGAGTTATAGGAAACGCAGCACTATCAAAGAGGGATACAATTAGGCTATCTAGATGAGGAATTAGTGCTCAATATGTGTTTGATTATGCGTTTAAGAAACACCTTTGCACTCACGACACACTTAGAGAGGTGTTTTTATGCCTGGGAGCACCGGTAGTATCGGTATGCATAAATCTCGCTGGTGGCAGTGCTTAGTTCTGCGAGTTTCTGTACTAGCGGTAGTATTGGTGGTGGATTGATAGTACCGGTCTTGACCGGTGGTATCGGTGAAAGTCCGGTAGTACCGGTAGGTCAAATTCCGGCACAACTCTTCTTCGCTGTAAACTGTACTAGCGGTAGTACCGGTGGATGGACCGGTAGTACTGGTCTTGACCGGTGATACCGGTGAAAGTCCGGTAATACCGGTAGGCTATTTTCTCGCAAAATCTCCAGTAGGTTGACTGTAATGGTTGGAACCCTTGGGACCGGTAATACCGGTGGGTACTCACCGGTAGTACCAGTACCGCTTCGAAGATAAGTGTATAAATAGCTCTCCCCTTCTTTTTTTAACCGTTACTAATGCCATTTACTTCTACCTACCTTCAGACAAACAGCTCCCAAGCATTGACTCACCCTCTCTCTCTTCCTCTTTGCTCCTAAATCCAATCACTTAGAGAGAAGAGATTTGAGAGTGGAAAGCTTCGATTCGCATCTTGAGCACTTGGTTTCCCTCCTAGTTGGCTTGGTTTTGTGTTTGTTACTCTTGGGTTCTTAGAACCCTAGCCGGCTAGGCGTTCTTCGTGGTTGCCCGTGTTGTTCTACTTGTGAGGGCACCCCAGAGTGTTTTTATCACCCTTGTATTCTTAGTGGAAATCTCGGGCTAACCTTTGTGGTTGCTTGAGGGAGGCAAGGAGGTGGAAGAGACTCCGACCTTAGTGGTCACCTCAACAACGAGGACGTAGGAACTCCTTTATGGGGTTATCGAACCTCAGGATAAATCGTGTGTCCCGCGTGCTTGTTGTTGTTGCTTGTGATTACTTGAGATATTACTTGTTCTTCGTGTTCTTCCTCTATCCTCATCTCTCTCATAGGTTGTGCGTGCCCGATCTACGATTTGGTGAAGGAACAAGAAAGAGGGAGTTCATCATCTTCATCAACATCATCTTTGGTCGTGGGGTAAAACTCAGATCTGAAATCACAACTCGCAGATCTCTGATTTCGTAGCTTCAGTAGGGTACCGGTAGTACCAGTGGTTTGCGTCGGTAGTACCGGTGATCTCTCACCGGTAGTACCGGTCCAAACCAACCGGTAGTACCGATAGGTATTTGACTTCCGCTTTAAGTTTGTGAGTTTCAGTTTTTTTTAATTCGCCTATTCACCCCCTCTAGGCCTATTAGATCCTTTCAACAACTTAGGTCTTGTTTAGTTCCTCACCCAAAAGTTTACATCCTATCCCATCGAATGTTTGGACACATGCATGAAGTATTAAATATAGACTAAAAAATAACTAATTGCACAGATTGCAACTACTTTACCAGACGAATCTTTTAAGCTTAATTAGTCAATGATTTGATAATAAAGTGCTACAGTAACATATGTGGTAATGACGGATTAATTAAGCTTAATAAATTCGTCTCGCGGTTTACTGACGGATTCTGTAATTTGTTTTTTTATTAGTATGCGAACACCCCATGCGACACCCTATGTTACATCTGGTGTGACACCCCAAAACTTTACACCCTAAAACTAAACGAGGCCTTATATAAACAGTGTCGAGGTTGATTGATGTCATGCGGCGGCATCAGATCCTGGAACTGCTACTAGTTTATTCACAGGTTGCCAAGAAGCACACAAAGAAGCACATCTGCAGAATATGAACATCTCAGACGATTCCTCGTCTTTCTTCAGACCCTGCACTTCTCAGCATCAGTTGCCATGGCTGTGTTTAGTTCCTCAAAAAAAAGCACTATGCGAAAAAAATTTTTCCCCGTCACATCAAACTTGCGATACATGCATGGAGTACTAAATGTAGATGAAATCAAAAACTAATTGTACAGTTTGGTTGTACTTTGCGAGACGAACGTTTTGAACCTAATTAGTCAACGGTTGGACACTATTTACCAAATAAAGCCAAAACATGTTACAGTACTTTTTTTACCCCATTTCAGGATCTAAACTCAGCCCATATGCATATCGCCTGAGCACAGCACTTCCACAGATGTGCACTGTTGCTGAGCATCCAGAGTTCCAGACCAACCTGCACGCTGAGCAGAATCGGCGGCGGCCCACAGGCCACAGGCCACAGGCTGACCTATAGAGGCCCTGTTTAAGATGCTTTAAAATTTCAAAAAATTTACAAGATTCTCCGTCACATCGAATTTTTAGACGCATACATAGAGCATTAATTATAGGTAAAAAAACAATTAATTACACAGTTTGGTTGTAAATCACGAGACGAATATTTTGAACCTAATTAGCCTATGATTAAACACTAATTGTCAAATAAAAACGAAAGAGTTACTGTGCTTCTGAAAATTTTACACCACCGTCTAAACAGAGGCATAAAGCCCGGAGGCCGAATTCCTTCCTTGCTGGATGCACTGAATTTCAAAGTATTCCGTGGGCAGTGACTAGACCTGTCGATGCAGCCATGCGGATATTCCTCACCACCTGTAACTGTAACTGCTGCTCTATTGGCACTTGCATATTGACGAGCTCATCACCGATCAGGTGCATCGCAAGGTTCTGTTCTTGTTCCACTGAACAGTACTGAAGACTGTCTGTAATCAGAAACAGAAACCACTCCATTTCCTGCAAATTTAATTTCCCGTGAACACTGACTTCTCGCTCGGATAAGATTAAGACTTTATTTAGTTTCAGGGTGTAAAGTTTTATGATGTCATATCGGGTGTCACGTAAGAGTGTCGCATGGGTTGTTTGGATACTAATAAAAAACAAATTATAGAATCCGTCAGTAAACCGCGAGACGAATTTAGCCTAATTAATCTGTCATTAGCACATATGTATATTGTAGCACTTAATTGTCAAATCATGGACTAATTAGACTTAAAAAATTCGTTTTGTAAATTACTTATAATCTGTGTAATTAATTATTTTTTAAGTACTCTATGTATGTGTCAAACCTCCCATGTAATAGGGTGCAAAGCTTTGGGTGTGAAAACAAGGCCCGCTGCATGCGACTGCTGCTAGCAGAGGATCATATCGTTCAGTGCGCCAGTGTCCCATCGTTTCGGCCGGCGTCATTCCGGTCACAGTGACGCTACAGCGGGTGTGCCTCGTCGGCGAGCAATGCAAAGCAAGCTTACGGTAATGGAGCATCGGATCTGAGAGCTCCTTTTTGCCGTGTCTCCGGCCGCGCGCCTTCTTGCTTTTGGATTGGGCATCTTCGCTGCGCCTTTTGGGACTTCGAGCTTATCCCGGAGCGACAGCGCAGCAGGTAGGCCTCTGCTGTCGGGTTAGCTCCGGCCGTCTTTTTTTTTTTTACTTTTTAGTCTTTTTTTCGAAAGATTTTCTCAAATACGCTTCTGACGGAAAGATTTTAGAAAATAGATTCTGGGCTTGACGCCATCCACGTTGGCGTCAAGCCTCCATGCCACTTGGCCGACGACGCGGCCGACGACGCGCTGACGTGGCAGCACCTTGGCGCCGTCACCATTGGCGCCAAGCCTGGCCCCACAGATCAAATCACCATGTATATTATTTTTATCCTAAGTATTTTCAGGTTGTTCTAAGTGATCAAACAGAAAGTCACTGTAAAAACTCTAGAGTTAGTCATATTTCTCAATATCCAAGTCATTGTAAAATTTCAAATTTGTAAATATCCAAGTCATGTTAAAAAATCATTTTTTTCATATGTCTACCACATGGTAGTCGGTATTCTAACATATCCAAGTCGTAGCAAAAATCCAGATTTATGTGGCTAAGTCTTTAAATTTACTATGGGATGGGGATGAAAATATGGCTAAGTCTGGAAATTTATTCATGCGTGCCAGTGCCAGTGGGACACTGGGTCATCAGGTGATCCGAGCTGCTATGCTACTGCTCAACAACTCTCTATGATTGGATCGTATCCCGATTCCCGAATGGTTGGTAAATCATGCATGGGAAGGACGGATTACTACAGCCCAGGCTACCTAGTTAACGTCGTCGTCGTCCCTTTGATTTGCTTCCACCCACTTGGACTTGGTTGATGCTAGCACGCCCAAATAATGACACGCGCGCTAGCTGATTCAGGTCAATCACACGCTGAAAAAACCTGAGAATCAGACATGATGTTTGCGAAGTCAAACATGGGATCCGCCCCGATATGATCTGAGTGTGATAAACGGCATTTGTGCAGACCATTGAATGCAGGTTTAACTTTGCTCCCAAGGACCTGTTTGGTTCCTGAGGAATGAAGGTCTAAAACTATTCCGGAATATAATGATAATTTATATAATATTTAATCACCTGGATTAATTCCTCTAGAATCAGGGCTAAACGAACAAGCCCCAAGAGTATTTGCCTCACGTGCATTACTGTTGGACGTATGTGAGGAACTGAGGATATACGTGGGTCTATTTTACTGATGCACTCAGTGTCGTCTCCGTATACATGACATCTAATGATCGGCATACTAAGAGCATGGCTAAATTGGCTAATAACACAGCCGGCTACTGGTTGTAAGAATTTTTGCAGCCTATCTCAGTCCATCTATATAGTAGTTAACAATTCATTATTAATATATGGTCTACTTGTTTCTTATAAAGTTTTTATTGATTTTTCTATTTAAGTTGGCCGGAAGCTTACATCCTCTCCTCCACCTCAGTACTATTTAGTCTGCTTATAGCCCATTATTATACTTGTTCAACGCGACCACGTAATCAAAGGGGACCGATCGAGCTAACCCTGCGTGCAATTAATTGCGTCTCATCAACTCCTAGCACGGTCAGGAAGACAGGACATGCATGTGGGACTGATTGCGATTGCCCACCCAAATGCAAGGGTTGTCGCCAATTCAGTCGTGTCCGCCCGGAGAAAGGTGGCAAAGCAAAAGCTGGCTGGATTGGGTATGCAGATAGATTCGTCTTCACCTTTCAGCTCCTTCCTCACAATGCAATTTTTTTTCTTTTTGAGGAGGGAAAAAAATGAAAATATCATGCATTTCTTTTTTTAAAATAATTTACACGTGCAATACGATCGTTCTTGTTCTGACTTTATGTATGAGTGAATATACCATGTTAAGGATTAGTACAACAAAAATAAAAGCCCCTCATATATAATGTTTTGTTAAAAAGACCCATTAATTTGAGCTAAAAAAGACCCCTTAATTTGGGAATTTTCTCCCCTCATATATAATGTTTTGTTTACTTCGCTGTCGCAAGAAATGTGTCTATTTATTTATGTCACTAATTTCAAAAAGATATGGGAGTGGGAACCCTTTAATTTTTGTATATGCATGCATGTGATTTTCATGTTGTCATCATCAACAGTACCCAGGACAGACACACTTCTACTTGCATGAGTCGCTCTGATTGTGCATTGTAGGAGATATAGGTGTCCCTAGTGTCACGGTATCCAAAAGCTCGAAAACGTTCTTGAAAAGAAAGGCCAGCACCTCTCTCTCAAAAATGAGAGCTCCATCGCCGCCTTTAGCAGAAAGGACTGGCGTAGGGAGAGGTTGAACAGAGCAAGCCACGCAATTATTAAAGCACTTATTTTGTCTCTTCCGAAATAATTGTTAGAATATTTCTACCGGTCAGATTATGGATCTTTTGTTAATCTGGTGTTTTTTAGAAGACGAAATACTAAAAGCATATCTCGCGTGTTGCTGTGAGATTTTTTTAATCAAATTGTTGCATGTATGAGTGAGACCTACATGTTCTTGCACCGATTCCTATCAAAGTTGGACATGTCAGTGAAAGAATCTAATAAAAACCTAAAAGAAATAGATCGAATTATAAAATAATGGAACAACAAAACAAATAACAATATATGCATGCCTTGTATGTTTCTTACATGTTGAAAATAGTGATTGCCCTTAGTTGAGGTGATATGGATGGCTTGCACTAATAGGTTACAAGTTAGTGAGCTGACCTAGCATTAGTACGAGATGATGTGGATAGCTTTCATATTTAAATAAAACTTGTAGGGGGCTTGAAAATTCTATATATCTTGACGCACTGCAAATGAACAAGGGCTTGTTAGATCCTCTCTGATTGGAGGCTAATAAAACAGGCCCTAAAACTCCAAAGAAAACAACCATGTGAATTCCACCCTACTCTTCATCTTTTCAGTGTCATGGACGTTTACGAATGAAATGAAACTCTACCACTTCAAAAGTTAATTTCGCCCTAGTGCTCAATTATTGTGGTGAGGTGTGCTTTGCTTGTCCTGAAATGAGCGGAGCCATCTAATCAACTAAAAGAACTTAGTAATCTATCTTTTATATGGAGAAGGACCCTTCTAAATTTCTTTCGGTAAATTCAACGCATTTTCATGAACACAAATTGTTCAAAAAGAAATATCAGCATCACATTTAAAAATACCAGCTAGCATTACATGTAATTGAAGAGAAATTGTTTACTCTAGAAGAGATATATATACTTTCTAGGAAAGGATATGAGCACTACATGTGTATATTCCACCATAGTAGAAAGAATAAAGTGAGATACTTTGGCTGTGCGATAGAACTGAATATACACATTATCATGAAAACAACTTGTTCAGAAGAAGGTACTGATAAAAAGACTGATTATCGAATAAGAGCACGGTTTAATTACTCGGTGTTAATTTTACGATCTCCTAAAGCAAAATTGAGCAAATCTTGAAACAACAAATATTACAAGTGTAGGTTTGTGAGACATAGGTAAGCTAAAAAAAAGTTGTATTCTATTGGATCCACTTGTAGAGTTCTTTTGACTTACAAAATGGGCAAAGTGTAAGCCACGGTGTGTAAATTGTATCAAAAAGCCATATAATGCTCGATCCACTCATGGCAGAGAGCGCGCGCGATTAGCTGCTCATGGATAAGAGCGTGGCTTTAATTTGTGAGATTTTGTCACAAATAAACGAGTAAAAATGCCCACAGACATGCTATAGTACGAAGCAGTGGTTGCTATTTTTTTAACTGACCATCACCGGGTAGCAAGTTGCCTCTTCCTGCTGTCTCATAAACTGTTTCGTTGCTTTGTGCGCGGGCTATGTGACCGAGTGCGTTGATGGCCGGATGTTTTTTTCGTCGTCAGTTCTGATTTCAGTTGTTCTTCTTTCTTTCTTTCTTTTTTGTGTTTTTGGTTCTCTCTCTAGTAAGCTCGGCGCTTACCAATGAGTGGGTAGCTTGTAATGTACTTCTATTTTCTTTTAATGAAATACGTGTCTACTAGTGGCACGGTCGCGAAAACCATCACCGGGCAGCAACTGAAAATAATATCGGGCATTCAGGTTCGCAAGCCAGGGAAGCAAACCAAGGTGCTCTTGCTTGGAATATCTTTGCCGTAGGATCTGGGACAAATCATACTGTATGCTTTTCAAAAAGGAGTTAAATTTATCTGCTTTACAATTATATCGTGCTAAACTCTACCTGTCATATACCAAAAGTATATTAATATAGTCGATATGACAACACTAAACTAAGGCCCCGTTCGGTTTGGATGTTAAAATTTAACAAACATTGTAGCACTTTCGTCTTATTTGACAAAAAATTTCCAATCTTGAACTAATTAGACTTAATAGATTTGTCTCGTAAATTACTCCTAATCTGTGCCGACATACATGCAATTAGTCTATATTTAGTACTCCATGCATTTGAGGAAACATTGATGTGATAGGAGTTAAATTTTAACTCCTCCAAACCAAACGGGACCTAAATCTTCTTTTTTGCTTGATTTGTGATCAACTTGGCATGCTATTACTAGCACCTTAATGAAACTCTGTAGTCTATAAATAGCGCCTGAGCAAAGTACAACAAGCACTGCCTCATACTGCCATTTATTTTCGTCATCACCAACCTGACGAACACTTGGCCGTCTCCCTCCTCCCTGCTCTGTTCCTGTTCCAGTTCCAGACAAGAGAAACGCAAGCGAGGCAGGCAGCAGCAACAGAGACACTGCTCCTGAGGCTGGTGGTGTCACTGGTAGTGGCATGCACTGCCCCAAAGATTGACAAACAAAACCACATGTGGCCTGCAGGCGCGGAGCACCCGATGGGCATGGGCCACGGGCCCGCGGCGCCGTCGCCGAGGCCGAGCACGACGGCGCCGCACTCGGCGTCGGCGTGGCAGTCGCCGGTGCCGTACCTCTTCGGCGGGCTGGCGGCCATGCTGGGGCTCATCGCGCTGTCGCTCCTCACGCTGGCCTGCTCCTACTGGAAGCTGTCCGGCAGCATCCTGGCCGCCGCGGGGGAGCCGGACGACGACGACGACGACCTGGAACGCCATGCCGGCGGCGCGGGCGCGGGGAGCCGGAGCCGGGCCGGCGACGGGAAGGCCGCGGCGGCCGCCGGGGAGCATTGGCGGGAGCACGTGGTGGTCATCATGGCCGGCGACGAGAGGCCCACGTTCCTGGCCACGCCGGCGTCGGGCCGGGGCGCCCCGGACGACGCCCGTGGTGTCGTCGTCAGTGTAGCCTGCGGTGGCGCCTCCGGCTCCGAGGAGGGCGACGAAGGGAGGTGGGTGGAGTGCGGGGCGAGATCTTGGCCGGCTCGCGCGGCCGACGGCGACGGCACGCTGAGTCGGAGCGAGCAGAGTAGCGTTACTGTTAGTGGTAGTTCTGTAATCAGTGAGAGATGAGAGCTCGGTTTTCTGTTGCTCCTTGTTCTGTTGTTCCTTTTTTTATGTGACTGTGTCTACTTTTATTCATCTATATATAACTCTTAAAATCGAGGCTTCCGGCCGGATCCGTCACGCTCACATGTTACTGTTACCCCAAAACAGTGCTTCTAGAACAGTAGACCTGTTAATACAGTACCGGGTTTTATAAACAGTACAATCCGTTAAGAAACAGTAAACCCACTAAAACAGTAAAGCCTGTTATGAAACAGTAACACTGTTAACCTGCTAGTTTTATCTATTTTGCTGTAAGTAGAGTAATTTTTTGAACAACGGTTGGCCTGAAATGTAAAAGAAATGAGGCTGGAACTGGAGCTGTGATTCGATCAAAGAGTTGGAGCAAAGAACTGAACCGAGAAACGCATGCAACGGAAAGAGCAGGAAACGAGATGGCAAACTTGAGGGGAAACTATCAGTTGCAGCGTGGATCCATCGAAGTTCCCAAAGAGAGACAGAGTGGCCAGTGGACACGCAAACAGAAACAGGGCAGACCGTTTGGCTCGCTCGTCCCTCTCGCTCCGTACTGCTGTGCTCTGACTGGCCTAGCCTGCGACAGCTTCGTTATGGCGTCCTGGGTGAGCCGTCAGGTGCAGCTTTGTCCGCATCGATCAGCTGGGTTCGCCCGCCGCAGCCCGCGGTAACGGATCCAGCGGACCAGCACCAGCTAACGCCTCCTGCAACCGACGACTTAATTTAGGGCGGGAAAGAAGACTACAGTCTACAGCTCGCGTACGTGCCGCTGCGTACTGTACGTACGTACGCAGGGACGAAGCCAGAAAAAAATTTAGGGGGGCTAAACAAAAGTGCTACAGTGACTTAGCTCTACTTTAATCCCTCGTAATAGAAAAAGTATAATAGCTTGAAGTAGTCTTATATTTAAAACATCAATTAACAATAAAATTCACAAAATACATCTAAAAAATAAATGTCTTAGCCCACCCTACCTTATACATCTGCGTCTAAAATTGAAAGAAGAGCACTAGAAGTTCCACTAGCTTAGCAGCAGTAGGGGGGCTGGAGCCCCTAGCCCCCCACTGGCTTCGTCCATGTACGTACGTTATCTTCTCTCACAAAAAAAATGTTGGGGGGTCTTTTTTTTTACGAAAGCCGGCGAAAGAGTATGGAACAGATCTCTGTCGGCTTTTGGCGTCCAAGGCTCCAAGCCCTCTCGCTGCTTGTTCAAGCGTCTAGCTTCTACCGCCCAAAAGGTAGCTAGAAGCTCAAATAAACAGTTTAGTTGTTGAATTACCTTAATTTATAAAAAAATTGAAAGGTAACTTACGAGAAAATATAAAAGGCACGTTTTAAGCGTTTTTTTTTTACCTTTTGCTATGCTGAGAAGCTAAAAAATTATTAAAACACCAATAAACTAGCTTTTTAAGTTAAAAGTCCTAAAACTAGGACTCAAACAAACGGACCCTTCAACCAGAGACACCTCCCTCGTCCTGCATGTGATTGGCCACCTGATAATAAGATGCAGTGTCCCCTGCTCTGCTCACGTCCTCAAGATCGTCTCCCTTCCAAAGAAAAGCACACTGGATCATATCATTTTTTTTTTCTGATGAGCCATTTTCTGTGACAAAAACAATCAGCTGATAAATTGACTGTCATGGTAGCATTTTTTTTTTTTTGCGACAACATGATAGCATTCTTCTTCCAGCCTTAGAAAGGAGTCTCCTCTTTCCAACCAGGCAACCTGCCCCAGCTTTATCAATAAGGTTAGGATTCTATTTTCCATATTTTTTTTTTGTGTGCAAAGGCAGTCCTCCAGGGAAATTTGTGGGTTTTCTTGGAAAGCTCTGTACTGAACTCTGAACTAAATCCCCATGGCACTGAGTTCGATATATTCCAGTTTTGTTCATGTTGAGGCTCAATGCAAGTACAAGAAAGGATACGGCGTGTTTGGTTGGTAGTCGCAGCACGCCACACCGTAGCTCTGGCGCCGCCGAATGTTTGGCGCACGAAATGAGTGCCGGACTTTTGGCGGGAGTTGGCGCACAACTACTAGATAGGGGAACGGCGCTGCAGTTTCGGCACGCCCAACGTACGGCAGCAACCAAATGCAGTTTCGGCACGTCGCAGTTTAGGGGGTGTGCAGTTTGAGGAGTTAAAGTTTAACAAACATTGTAGCATTTTTGTCTTATTTGACAAAAAGTTTCTAATCTTGTACTAATTAGGCTTAATAGATTCGTCTCGTAAATTACTTCTAATCTGTATCGACATGCATGTAATTAGTCTACATTTAGTACTCCATGCATTTAAAGAAACATTGATGTGATGAGAGTTAAATTTTGACACATTGAAACCAAACATGCCCTTAGTTGTGGCGAAATGCGGCTACAAGCCAAACACGCCCTAGTCCCTTTTTCTCGCGCGCACACAGCCCGCCCAGGCGGCTAGCTGCGGTCTGCGGTAGTGGTGCTTTTTTCCCTACTCCTTAATTAATTGGGCAGAACTCCTGACTCACTTCCCGCAAACAAAATCTCACAAAAAGATTAAAAGATAATCTGTGCTTGTTCCAGATGGCCCCTTAGGTGAGGGAACCAGATGTTCGGCCACCACTGTTATGCTGGATGTCCTGTTCCGTTTTATTAGTGAGAAAGGGCACCTGAACCGTTAGGAATTCATTCATGCTCATGCCAGTCGAGTCCAGTAGCAACTAGAGTAGACCGACAGCATGGATTAGATGCCTGTGTGGCTCGTCAACTCGCGCGAGATTATATTCTTTCCAGGAGAATTTCATGTTGGAATGAAGTACGTACATGCACCCACAACCTCCTCTCCGTGTTTGCAGCGCCGAAGTTTTTCTGGAGAATCCACAAATGTTCCAAATACTTGGACCAGTCGACACTCTGTAGTCTGTACGCTAAGGCCCCGTTTGGTTTGGAGGAGTTAAAATTTAACTCTCATCACATCAATGTTCCCTTAAATGCATGGAGTACTAAATATAGACTAATTGCATGCATATCGGCACAGATTAGGAGTAATTTACGAGACGAATCTATTAAGCCCAATTAGTCCAAGATTAGAAACTTTTTATCAAATAAAACGAAAGTGCTACAGTGTTTGTTAAACTTTAACACCCAAACCAAACGGGGCCTAATTAGGGGCAGGGCATGATATGCACCTAGCCACCTAGGGAATCGTAGCACTAGAAACCCGGGAGACATGCTTATATTATAAGGTACTGCTAGCGTCCGCACATCCAGACGGACATGGTGTCCGGACGTCTGCGCTTGCAGTTCGATTCCCGCATCATTTCGCGCGCCCACGCGGAGCCCGCGCCGCCCAGAGGCACCACTCGAGAGCTACCTCAAGCCGCTGTTAACCACTACTGCAGCGTGGTGGCGAGAAAAACTGCCAAAAATCTAATCCACACCGACCAAATAGAGATCCACTGCACTCGTCCGATCTACTTTTAAAACATCCAGATGCAACCATTGCAACGTATAAAAGAAGACAGATAAAACACTTGAAAAATACTTCTGAAACACGTGCAAAAAAAACTTGAAAACCATTGCAAACAAAAAAGCAATATCTAGATAAAACTCTTGCAACATATGTGTGAAACGTATGCAACATCCAGATAAACACACTTATAACAATACGTCCGAAACACAGATGAAACATTAGGAATATACCTTTGCAACATACGTGTACAATCATTGCAACATATACAACATCACGACCTACTTTTGCAACATCCATCTGAAACACTTGCAACATACCCCAAAAACATCTAAAACACTTGAAATATACGCTTGCAACATGTATTTTCAGCACATCGTAACATCTCCTTACCGCTTAGGAGAATGGAGGCTTGTCAGCGTATGGAGTTCGCCATAGGCAGCAACCTGATGGCGCTTGTACGCAGCGGCTCGGCGTAGGCGGCGAACCAGCGGCGGGGCTGCGCGATGCGACAGGGAGGCAGTGGCCGTGCCTGGCAGGGTGGGCAGCTGAGCGCCACGACTCGCAGGTCGCAGCGGGTGCGCGTCGTGCCTGGCAGGACCGACAACCGCGCACCGAGACTAGGAGAGGACCGCCGTGCATTGTGCCTTGTAAGGTTGGTAGTCAAGCGTCGCGTGCGGAGCGAGGCGTGTGGTGATTTTTTTTTAGAAACGGATGAGCGGATCCGATAATGAAGAGGGTCGTTGGACGAACAGCGCGTGGGGGAGTGAGTAAAGCGAGGCATCCGGACGGACTAATTATAGTATTATCGTATATGATATATAATAGTCGTTATATTAAGAAAGCACGAAGCTGTACATCCAAGTGTTCCAGAAAAGAAAGATGTCGTCGTCTGCCTTATTTCAAGTGCATAAAAAGCCCATGGGCCGCGCCGGTGATTTCTCGATTGCCCGCTGGATCTGCTGCTTTCCCTCGTCGTCGGTGACCTTTTTGGCACCGATGTGCTTAGGGAACAGCGGATCCGGTGGGTAATGTATGTATCCTCTTCTAGTAGAGTAGTTTTACCTATAATAAGGTTGGATTTTTTACCGGTGGATATATCGTCGGTAAGTTTTTATCCCTTCCAGAGTTTCTCAGCTATTGTCTGTGTTCGTGGTGAGCGAGTCCTGGTGTTGTCTGAGGTGCATGTGGTGATTGATGGTGATATCTTTTGCGGGGGTCTCAACATCGATGGGTATGTCATAGATTTTATCTTCTACGTTGGTGTTCAGTTTCCCTGTGTTTTTCTTTGTGCCGTTGGTGCCCATGGTGCCAACGATAGCGCTGGACCTGTAATCCAGAATACGGCAATGGATGTATGGGGAAATTTTGGAAGGTATGTCTACCAACTCGTAGAGAAACCGGGTTGGGTTTCGATCCCACCTTCTTTGGTGGTTTTGTTTCACTTCGGGTTGTATCTTTCTCCGGTGAGTCAGGGCTGCTAGTGGCCTTTAAGGCGCCAGATTCCTTGTTTTACCGGCGATATGATGGTCGTCGGCCATCGTCTTCAGCCAGGACGTTCAAGGAGCTTACAGCATGTCGATGCTCTCGATATGCGACTCATGGTGGCATCGAAAAATTATGAAGAACTATCGTCCGGAAGGAGATCGGCTTCAAGCTGCAGATGGCTCCGATCACCGGTGACGAGGTCAACCGGGAGGACCATGATCTTGCAAAGACTGGGTTGTACTTCCATTTTCTTCCAAAGTTTCTTTGTAAGATTTGATGTAAACATTAAGCAGTTTATGTAATATATTCTCCCGGTTTCTCAAAAAAAATTCAAAGGGAAGGTTCAAATCGTTGACTTAAGACTCTCGCCGTGAGAAGAGGAATGGGTCTGGTGCCATTTATCTAGGCAAAAAGTCAACATTACCTCCCTTAACTTTTGCCAAAGTCTATTTTTCCTCCCTAAACTCTAAAACCGAGTAAATCACCTCTCTTAACTTTTAAAATCATTCGTTTTACCTCATTGACCGGTTATAAGCGGTTTTTCAAGGAGGTTTTGTTTTTTTCTTTTTTATTTATTTCGGCTGAATCTTTAAAAAATTATAGTAAACCATAGAAAAAATCATAAAATGAAAATCTAATTTTGTTAGACTCCATATGAATAGATCTACACAGTGAACATATAATATGGTGTGCTTTAGTACAATTTTTTTGCTGTAACTTTAGATCTATGCTTTTCTGTAATTAATTAATAGCTGCAGTTTCTATGGTCCAATTGTGGTGAAATTTTTATGGTGGGCTAATTATTGTATACTTGAACTGTAGTAAAAATTTCATACTCATTGGATCATGTATATCTTATTTATAGATTTATTTAGATGTATGCCTTCAACTTTTAAAATCGTTCATTTACCTCCCTGACCGGTTATAAGCGGTTTTCAAAGGCAATTTTTTTTCTTTTTTATTTATTTCGGCTGAATTTTTGAAAAATCATAGTAAATCAAAGAAAAATCATAAAATGGATAATCCAATTTTGTTGGACTCCACATGAGTAGATATACACGATGAACATATACTATGGTATGCTTTAGTACAATTTTTTTGTTGTAGATTTAAATCTATATTTTTTATAATTAATTCATAGCTTTAGTTTCTATGGTCCAATTGTGATGAAATTTTTATGGTATTCTAATTATTATATGCTTGAACTATAGTAAAAATTTCATACCCATTGGATCATGTATAATTTAGTTATAGATTTATTTAGGTGTATGCTTGTTAAAAAGTATTTATAAATCTATAAACAAGCATACACCTAAATAAATCTAATTTCACCACAATTGGACCATAGAAACTGCAGCTATTAATTAATTACAGAAAAGCATAGATCTAAAGTTACAGCAAAAAATTTTGTACTAAAGCACACCATATTATATATTCACTGTGTAGATCTATTCATATGGAGTCTAACAAAATTGAATTTTCGTTTTATGATTTTTTCTATGATTTATTATAATTTTTTAAAGATTCAACCGAAATAAATAAAAAAGAAAAAGACAAAACCTCCTTGAAAAACCGCTTATAACCGGCCAAGGAGATAAATCTGATCAAATGAGACAACATCGACGGATTCAAATGAGACAATCTGATCAACGCGCCACGATCCACTAGCGTCCGACGCTACACCGCCGTATCAGTACACCGACCTTCTCGCATTTTTCTGTCTCACCGATGACTGACGGGCTCTCCTAAGAACAAGGTCTGTGTGTGATACAAAGTGTGATGCGTTCATGTGACTAGACTAAGATCCTCCTTTACTGTGTCACTGTGCGACCTCTGTGTGATCTAACAGAACTGACTGTGATTGCTTATGAAATCAACTGCAGCACCCTCAGACTGCCTGTGATTGCTTATGAAATCCACTGCACCGTTTGAACCATTTGATACATTATCACAAGTTGGGTGCGAAGAAACTCACTGGCCACAGATGCATGAAAAAGCGCGAGAAAAGATGGAACAACGGCATTGCAAATCCATGCATAAACAAACACGTCAATCAATGCACCACCAAATCAAATCATGATTAACATCAAGACAACTCTGCATTACACAATAGTATTCCAGCTCGCAACAGAGTTTGGAAAGAACGAAGGGCAACAGTGCACACTGCAGCATCCTATAGATCACATACTGCCGAAAGGCGTCTGGGTGTTGCGGTTTCCTGTATAGTAATTTAGTCACTCATGCGAAATAGTGCAACCAACACAGTAGTGCACTGTGCACATCGACCAGGTAGCGAAAATCTTAACTGAAGGTACGGCCCAGAAAATGATACTATGGACGTCTGGAAGTAAAATAGTCTTTGCAAAACTCAATTTCTAACAAAACCTATGTGCATCATGATTCTCCTGTACCCCTTTCAAATGGAACCCTTAGACGTGTTTGCAATATGCATCCTGTATATCCTAATCTTTGCACCTGTGATATGTACTTGGACAGAGTGAAGGAACTTCGATCAGTCAATCTGCAGTTTCTGTAATCAGCTCCTTGAGCACGTATTTCAGGCCATTCATCCTCTTCCGTGCTCTCTGCAGGAGTGTTAGAAAGAGATGAGCATTTGGTCAATAAGGCGTATGTGAGCTCTGAAAACCGCTTTCGGCCTACCTTCTGGACCTCTGCAATTTTGGTTTCTGCATCATTGATCTGAGCGCCTACTGTTTTCTCGGCATTTACTAGGAGCTTCTTGTGCGACAATTCTGTCGATGTACATAAATAATAAAAAGACAGAATAAATTAAATGGTAACTCTGATGATCAGTGGTAAAAAAATGATCATGCAGAATAATGAACAGATTTATTGGTCAGTGATACAAATGAATACAGCTATAGTTAAAAATGCCAAAGCAATCTCTGTATGAACACAAAATCATTCATTCAAACTAGCTAAAATATTTCCAAATAGAGAAACAGCTAGGAGCAATACAATTGAAATGTATGGATAAGCAATGCTTCACAGGTATTTACTTCACAAGGCTTGATGTTCACAAAGTTAACATGGTTTCACAATTTTTGGAAATTGTAAGAAAATAAGAAATGGTCCATCAGATGCTTCATTTACATTGCTCCAGAGGTTAGGTGTAGTGTTAAGACTTACTTTGCTTGTCAGCTACTCCCTTAAGTTCTGCATGGTAGGATTCAAAATCCTCAAGAGAACTCCTGCAGTTCAGAAGCTGCTTGTTGACCTCCTCCTTGAACTTCTCATGAAGAATCCTTAGCTTTTCTTGTTGATCTGTGTATCAAAAGATATAATTTGTTAACTAATAACATGCAAGAAAAAAGCAAAAAGAAAAGAAAAAAAGCAGGAAAACTATGAAATTTAACATGGCTCCATACTTAGATATGTACCTAGATACACAACAAGGTCAACAAAGATCCAAATAACAAAGAACAAAGATTTAAAAAACATCCATGTTGGATAATGGGGGCACAAATTTGGACATGGTACTAACGAATTTCTCAAATAATCTATCATGGGATTGGCAAAATGCTTCAGCACAGGAGAATGATGAATGAGTTTATAATCACCAAATCTACCAATGTAACACCATTAAAGCTGGGCTTTTGGGTTTATTTGCACCAATTGTTTATTATGCTTGGTTAGTTATGACCCTATTGTTATGTTCTACTAGTACATGATAAGATGTAAATAACAGGATATAATTCTCACTTTTAGGATTCAAAACGTACTTGACATAGCTGCTGTAGATTCCAAGAGGCAATGTAGAACTACAGTTCTTATTAAGAAATAAAGAGCTTTTACACTGCTTGAGTTGAATAATCCAAATAGATAGAGAATGAGAAATTGTGAATATTGGATAACAATGCAAATCTTCAGAGATTAACTGCTCTATGATCGAGTACAGCCAAAGGGATCCCGTCATGATAATTCTCAAATAAAATTCGGTTCCAGCTTGGAAGCATTAACATGACGGAATTGGTACCTTCAAATGTAGATTCTAGGCGTTTCCTTTTAGACTTGCCTGTGTTGACCAGTTTATCCCTAAAATAACAGTCAAAATGACATGTATCAAACAACTGTACCTATAGTTTTTGTGATATGTATTATATATGGACCCTGTATATATGTGTATACGAGGATAAGAGGGTTTGGTTTCAGGGTAGCACTGGGACAAGATCTTACACATCAGCCTGCATCTGCGCCTCAACCCCCTCAAGGTGCTGATATATTATCTCTCTAGTAGCTGCAAGTATCTCAGAACTTTTCTTGCTTGTTTCAGACTTGATCTTAGTTTGGAACCTTCCCAGAACCACTACTAATTGATCAAAAGCCCTGATGAAAATGAAGAACATAATCAAACAAACTAACAGATTAAGACAAATAATTAATTAATTTAACACAACATAAGACAGAACCTGGTTAGGTAATTTTCTGGGCATTGTTCTTGTTCTTTGTCAGAAACTATAGTTTCTTGTGTTCCTGAAAAAAAAATAAGTTATGAACTGCTAACAATGGAGTCAACAATCAATGAAGGTAAGTAGTTTTACCAGAAGTGGCAAAAGGAGTAGGTGAAGATAAGTATCTTTTGCTCATTCTATCCTCTTTTAGTTTTGATTTCCTGCCCACATGCTCAAGGGGAGATTTATCAGGGACCTTGATATCTGAAAGCCATTTGTGAGATTTATATCCTGCATTTGAAGAACCACATTAGTTATGAGTAGCATGCCATAAACATCCTTAGGTAAGAGCTTGAGATGCATCCTTCTGAAAGTAATGCAGTCAAAATCCAAATAAAAAGCAAACTCAACATAGAAAATAATACCAACTAAATATATGTAATCTACCATGCAGGATATAAAAATGTTTTGTTATCCCATTAATCACACAAAATTGTATCTTCAATTTGAATATATTCTGTGATTAAAAATTATTTTAGCTTGCTGTAATGTAATTGGCAAACAAGAAAGTCATGAAGAAATGAAAAGATAACTGTACAGCCTAATTCAACGTTCATGAAAATATATGTTTGGAATTCTGCATAAGCATGCAATAGTTGGAAATGTAGACTAACTTGAAATATATCAAACAGATTAATAAGCCAGAAATACTAAGAGACAGACTTAGTGCCAAAACATGCACATGGTTCATCATGCGTGGAGAGGGTAATAGATCACGGTACACAGTATTGTTGCATTTGCCTTCTACCGATATGGAACACTAAACACAAAAGGGAATGTAACATGATCTAGCCAAATGCTTTCCTGTATTAAGTGTATGACAGAATGACAATGTGGTACTCCGACCTTTTGCAAAACTTTGTTCAGAACTTTTACTCCCTTCATCTTCAGTTGGAGAAAGGGGTAAATGAGATGGTTGTTTACTGTTTTCTCTTTCTTCTGCAGAACCAGGAGACTCACTACCAGGTAACTCAGTGGTTTTATCCATTTTGTCCCGATCCACTGTTTTAGGTGTGCGTTTCTCGTTGAAGGTAAACACATTGCCCTGCATTTTCTTCTTGGGTGTAGAGTGAAAAGCAGAAAATGGTTTCTTTGCACTTCGGCTCGGCTGCTTGGAAGCTTGATCAAAAGCCCTGGCAAAAATCAAGAACGTAATCAAACATACTAACAAACTAGGATATATAAATAATTTTATTAACATAGGATAAGACAGAACCTGGTTAGGAAGTTTTCTGGGCATTGTTCTTGTTCTTTATCAGAATCTGTAGTTTCTTGTGTTGCTGGAAAAAAAAAGTTAAGAACTGCTAACCATGGACTCAAATACTCGGTGAAGGAAAGTAAGCAGTTTTACCAGAAGTGGAAAAAGGAGCAGGTGAAGATAAGTGTCTTTTGCTCATTCTGTCCTCTTTTAGATTTGATTTCCTACCCATATGCTCAACAGGAGATTTATCAGGGCCATCGACAGAAGTCCGTTTGTGAGATTTATATCCTGCATTTGAAGAACCACATATTAGTTATGAGTAGCATGCCAAAAACATCGTTAGGGAACACATATTAGTTATGAGTAGCATGCCAAAAACATCATTAGGGAAGAACTTGAGCTGCCTGATACTAAAAGTTCTTTCCAAACATGGCAGTGGAATACCAGTCAAGTTTGTTCCAAACATGCGACAAACATACCAGTGGAATACGGCGAATACCAGTCAAGTTCTTTCCAATGTCCTTAAAAGTAATGCAGTCAAATCCAAATAAAAAGCCAACTACTCAACATAGCAAATAATACCAACAAATATATGTAAACTACCATGCAGGATAGGAAAAATGTTCCTGTTATTCCATTATTGGTCACATAAAATCATATCTTCGATTTGAATATATTCTATGATTAAAAATGATTTTACCTTACTGGAATTGGCAAACAAGTCATAAAGAAATGACAACATGCTGAGACAGCCTAAATCATAGTTCATGAAATATATGTTTGCAAATTCTGAATGGACATGCAAATAGTTGAAAATGTAAAGTAACTTGAAAAGTTTAAATATATCCAATAGATCAATAAACCCAGAAATACTAACAGGCACAGACTTAGCCCAAAAACATGTACATGGTCCATCATGCATGAAGAAGGGAATAGCCAAATAGAGCATGGTACACAGCATGTTGAACTTGCCTTTTTCAGATATGCAACACTAAACACGAAAGGGGATGTAAAGCTGTACGTCAAACTAATGTTTTTTTTCTGTATGAAGTGTATGACAGAATGGCAATGTGGTTCTAACCTCTTGCAAAACTTGTTTCAGAACTTTTAATCCCTTCATCCTCAGTTGGAGAAAGGGGTGAAAGATACGGTTGTTTCCTGTTTTCTCGTTTTTTGGCAGAATCAGGAGATCCGCTGCCAGGTGATTCAGTGGCTTTATTCATTTCACCCTGATCCACTGTTTTAGGCGTGCATTTCTCATTAAAGGTAAACACATTGTCCAGCATTTTCTTCTTGGGTGTAGAGCGAAGAGTAGATAATGGTTTCTTTGCACTTCTGCTCTGCTTCTTGGAGGATGCTGGTGCTTTCTTGCGTCCCAAGGAGCGAGTCACAGGTCTTCTTTCAACAACTTTTGGACTATCAGAATCTGACTCGATTGGATCAAGGGACAGTTTACACTTTGTGAAGTTCACCGTTTGACGCTTCAGTGGATTTGGTGTCTTGATGTTATCAGGAAAAGGTGAAGTGAATACCTCCTTGTTCCCTGAAGATGGTCCTTTGACAGTTTGACTTCTAGGCTGATCAGGTGTCTCGTTGTCATCAGGGTTTGGTGAAGCAACGGCCTGCTTGTTTTGTGAAGTGCCACCAAGGATCTCCCACAACTTCATCCTGAGCATCTCACTATTGGGCTTGCCTTTATCTGCAAACTCCGAGTTCTGTTTTCTTTGGGAACTTACAAATTCAGGTGTCCCCAATTTATCAAGGCTGTTGCTGCCTTGTTCTCTTCTTGTTCCAAAGGAAAAGGTTCCTGTTTGCTTACATGCATTGCCATCAGGTTGTGATACTACCTTCATAACAGGGTCAGCTTCAGGAGCCCCTTCAGTGGATACAGCATGGTTCGCAGCCTCTTGTGAAACCCGAAGTGAAGTATTATCACCTTTTGTTCTAGATAAACCATCAGTTCCCTGAGACAAGTTCGCATCTCCGCCTCTTGATACAGTACCTGCCCTTGAAATCGTGATACCCACTGAGACCTTAGGAAATTTACCAGACGGATATTGGCTGCTGGCTAAACTCCAATGGTCACTTGAAGTAGCCTGCACATTAACACATATCATAATATGTTAATTTGTTAAAATACTACTCCTTCCATTCCAAAATATAAGTCGTTTTAGCACATAGATTTACGCTATGTCTAGATACATAGCAAAACCTATCTACCAAGAAAAGCTAGAACGACTTATAATTTGGAATGGAGAATACAATGTAGGGATAACCAGAGCTGAAAAGGTGAAATTAATAATCAGCACACCCTACAAGGGTACAACTTAGAAGAGGAAATTGCTACTCACTTTAAGGATGTTCGGCAGCTCAACTTCCATTGGGGCAGCTACAGAGATAACAATAATTTACAAAATTAACTACAGGTGAACCTGACAAATTGAAATTGGAAAACAACTGCATGAAATAAGATTCGGAAAGCATCTTGTGTGATTAAATCAAGCTTCACAAATCACAATCAAGGAAACGCCATTTATAAAACATGGCAAGAGGGAGAGATTCAGCAGCACAGAAGTGCAGCAATATGAGTATTGAGTAACAGCAAAAACATGCTGTAAAAAAATAAGCATACTTCCTGCACATCAGCATTGACATAGGTAGATCACCAATTCATCAATGATCCTTGACTAACCAAACAAATTAAAGCAAACAAATATCAAAGCCATGAGCTGTCACTGAACAATCGAGCAACCTAGTCCCTATTGGCCAAACTATGACCTGGAATAACTAATATTGGACAAAAAGCTGCCCTGAATAACTGCTATCATCACAATTAGATCATGCTGCTGCCTCCTATTTGAACCCATTGCAATCAAGTCAAGGGTCAATTGCATGAAGAATAAGTTTCCTACTACTAGCGAGAGCATGAATCAAGTAAAGGGTCCAGGCATCCTGCACGCTCAGATCTGCACGGAGAAGGAGGTTCGGAGTTTGACCGAGAACGGAACCAGATTCGTGCTTCCAACAAAGGAATCCATCCCCATTCAGGCGAACCAGGAATAGCAGGAAGGAAGAGACAGCTACTCACAGGGACGGACAGATCTCCAAGCCCGCTCGAGCGCGGCTGTCGTCGGTGGAGGATCTGGCGGAGAGGACTACGTCAGCCTCGGGCAATTGCCCGCACTGGAACCCTGCGCCTGGGTGGTGAGGTCGCGGGGGAGGGGAGGAAGGGGCGGGGAAGGAGAGGAGCCGCCGGGACCGACCTCGGGAGGCGCGCGCCGCCCTGCAGTGACCGCCGCCGGAACCCTAGGCGAGGAAGGAGGGGAGACACCGGGACCGATCTCGGGAGAGCTTCATGGCAATGGGCTGCAGTGCAGGTGGCTTCTCTGTGAGGCCGCGTTTTTGAAATTCAAAATCTGGGGAAGGGGCGGTGCCGCGGTGCTACTCTACGTAGGGGGTGCCTAAAATTTTTTCACCCCCGTCACCTCATACGTTTGATACATGGAGTATTAAATATAGACAAAAAAAAACTAATTACACAGATTGCGATAAATTTACGAGATGAATTTTTTGAGTCTAATTAATCTATGATTTAACAATGTCTTGCTACAGTAAACATGTGCTAATGATGGATTAATTAGCCTTAATAAATTCATCTCGTGGTTTTCAGACAAGTTATGCAATTAGTTTTTTTATTAGTATCCAAACACCCTTTCCGACATCCCTTGAAACATCCAATGTGACACTAAAATATTTCACTAAAAAAATTTCACCCCAAGAACTAAACACCCCCATAAATGGAAATAGCCATAGGGGAGCTCCAAACGCCAAGGGAATTCCGGATTTGGGTGTGCACTGTGCACGGCGCGACGTCCCGTGACGCGCTGTGCGGCCGAGGCACCGGTGTGGAAGAAAAGATTCGAGGGGTATGGATGTCTTTCTGCATGAGTGTTTTTTCTTTTTTTCTCTTTTTTTGCCATTTAATCGACTCAGCCTAACGGTGTTACAAAGTAGGGGTAAAACGATGAGGGCAAATCATAAAGTTAAAAAAAACAGGGTAGAATCACCATTGAAGTTTGTAGTGCGAGAAGAAACACAAAATTCTCTTTATGGTATGATATGCAGTACTTTTTTCAATTATGGCCCTGTTCATCTGGCTTATAATCCGTCTTATTCGGCTTGTTTTTTCAGCCGGAACAGTATTTTTCTCTCACAAAAAATCAGCCAACAGTGTTTTTCAGCCGGCTTATAATTCCAGCCGAACGGCCCCTATATTGGAAGCGTAGACGCTCATAAATATGTACATATATTTACCTCTATAAACAGTTAAACACATTTAACTAAACCCCACTTTTGTGGCTATCTCGGAAATACTGAGCAGACCGATCTCGAAGTTAACAAAGTCATCGCAAGCACCTAGTTGTCGACGAACACTTCGCCTACTATTGAAAAAAAAAACAAATATTGTTAATCCCAGAATAAATGTGCATTGTTACATTTTATTTATTTCTGCCATTGTTTTTCATTGCGCTCAGTACATTTACATATCTGTTAGAGCATGAATGTTGTTGAGGTGGTAATGGTAAGGCAACCAGAGTTGACCTTACACGTTAGAGGATCAAGGCCTTATGCAACAAAATCTTGAGAACTGACCATAAGCTTGAGACCCGAACTCATGTAAAAAAATAATGATTTCGATGGAAGTCGTTGCTGCTACTACCACTGCCACGGGGAAGGCCACCATCAGCGGACACCCATCTCAACAACACAAGCTTACCACGGGCAAGGCGTATCCGCTTCATATAAAGCAGGCAACACCCATCTACACAAAGCCACAACGTCGCACCCTTTCTTCACCTCTGTGATGACCTCCATCTCTTTCTCCCCTCTTCCTATGGCAGTCATTGCAATGGAAAAGAAGAGTGATAAACCTGATAATCACTAATGTCGGTAAAGGCAAACCCCCTCCCACACATAGCGGAATCAGCCCACGGCCGCAGGCTGAGAGGTCGACAGGGAATGAAAGGCGATGTAAATTATGCGATGTGTTTCTCATTACATGTGGTGGGTATATCATGATGCTTCTCTCCTGGGGATGGGTATCAACAAAATTAACTCAACCTTTTGAGCTTAGTAGAGAGGGCACAATGAGCTACTTACAAAACTAAGATGATCTTTTTGCCAGCTTGTATCAGCTGGAGTCTTTGGTTTGACTATGTCTTTAACGATTAAACTATTACTTATCGTGATGTTGTGTTACATCGATCTATTACTTTTATGCAGAAATGGAGTCTTTTTCTCAAGGAAAAGGAAAAAAGCTGAGCGACAAAGGCAGTGGAGAGATTATCAAAGTTGGTGCAGCCTATTATTTCTTAGGCCTTCTTATTAGATCCCAGCTGCTAAAAATTAGTGCTATGTATGGATGCTAATTAGAATGATCAAACATGAACTAATTTTTAAAACTAATTGCATGGTGAGACGAGTCTATTAATCCTAATTAGTTTATGATTATTATAGCATGTCATGTTAGCTAAATATGGACTAATTAGGATTAATAGCTTCGTCTTACCAATTGGTCACTGCTTGTGCAATCAATTTTAAAATTAGTTCACGTTTGGTCCTTCTAAAGCATCTAAACATAGTGCTAATTTTTAGCATGTTGGATCAAACAGACCCTTAGCTTGTTTAACTTCTTTATGTTCCCATGCTGGTTGTCATGTTGTTGTTTTTTTTTGGACCTGGATGTGTTTGATTGTAGAGAGGGTTAAAATGCCTTTGAGCACCGTACTGTTATGACAACAAAGGTGGGCCTCATCTTAAGTCAAGACCCACCATAAGGTCAAGGGTCGGTTTACACGATCCAGATGCTATAGGAATATTAGATGTGTCTTGGAGAATCAAGGAGCCTTATCTTAAATGGGACCGACATAAGATCAATATCCGACTTAGGGCCTACTCGGTTCCTGGGGAACCATGGCCTGGAACCATTCTGGCCTGAAACACTTATCTAATTGTCAGGGACAAATATCACGGCCCTGATTAAAACTGTCTAAGGATCAGCTTAGCCGATAAGAAGGCAGGGCCAGCTGACCCGTCTTGACCACTAGGTGTGGGCCCCGCCTTAAGCCGACCCCCTAGGGGAGGTTTCCGGCTCGCCCGACCCCCGAAAGGTGGGCCCACTCCGACTGGCCAGCGGGAAGGCAAGACCAACCCAGGGGTGAATGGTCGAGGTGGCGGACTAGATGGGGTGAATAGTCCTTTCTAAAACTTAAACGCGTCGGCTAACCGAAACAAATGCGGAATTAAACTTATTGGTCTAACCAAGACTACACCCATCTATCTACAACTCTAGCACCTTACAAAAGATCCTAATCAAGCAAATAAGGTGTCTTCCTAGCAAGAGCTCACCTAAACAATTCTAACTTGCAATGTCACACAAACCAATGCAACTAGTACTTCAAGCACCGGGGGAGCTCCTACATAATTCTAGTAAGCAAAAGCACAAAGCCCCTAAGCTCACTAGCAATGCTCAATAACAAGGCAACCAATGACAAATTAGAGAGCGCAAAAAAACTTAGCGACACAAACTAAGCAATGTGACTAACAAGGTTATACAAATCAAATTAGCCACGCAAGGGGAGCTTATTTCTAACTACATAAGCAAGAAGGTAACTAGCTAGCTACACAAGCAACCTAGTTACAAGAGCAACTACACGAGCACTATGTATATAAAGTAAATACAAGCTTGCATAGAGAGGATGCAAACCACCGTGAAGAGATACACAAAGTTGACACGATGATTTTTACCGAGGTTCACTTGGTTGCCACCAAGCTAGTCCTCGTTGTGGCGATACACTCACTTAATGGATCACGAGCTAATTGACTATCAAGAGTCAAACCCTCAGCTGAAAGTCCTATGTTTGGTGTTGGTAATTAGTGACAATGCCTAAGTACTAATCATATGCCTAAGTTGTATGTAGCATATGAGGATTAATACATTTCAAGGTTGGTGGCAAGATGGACATGGTGATCATGATGGCCACACTTGGATTTGGACACAACCCTACATGATCAAGGCAAAGGTATATGCTTAAGGGTTGTGTTTTAGTAACCAAGACACCTAGTGGGTGTGGTTACATTATAGGATAGATAACCGTACTATAAAGAGGGGAATGACGCGGCTATTGAACTCCTAAGTGCCTCTAGGTGTGCATTTCATAATCATATGCATTTGGATAGAACTAATAATGTCTCAAAAATGATTGTGAAAATGCTAACACACTCACACTTGACGAAATTACTTGGTGGTGTTAGCACATTTGCAAAGGCGGTGGAATTTGAGCGGAAGAGAGGGTTTGGGGTCCTCTCTCCCTCCCGCCGAGCTTGCGAGGCGGGATTCAGGCGTTTTCGAGGAGTTGAAACGACTATTTTCCACTACGCCGGAAGTCGGAAAAGAAACGGAGGCGAACGGAGGTCACAGAGGTGACCGAACGCTGGACCGGACGTGTCCGGTCAGTGTTCAGCGTTTGCGCGTATTTCTATTTTTGATCGGACGCGGTGGCACGTCCGGTCACTATCGATCGGACGCGTCCGGTCGTTCAGGGAGCTTACTGGACTCCAACCGGATGCTGGCACTGTGGCGTCCGGTCAGTTCTGTAGCGCGTTCGGTCACTGTTTCGTTGTATGCTACTCAGGCTTGGCCAGCGCGTCCGGTCAGTTACGGGACCAACGCGTCCGGTCGATCCTAGCGCGTCCGGTCGTTGCGTGGAGCGCGTCCAGTCAGTGGTTCACGAGCGTAGCCGTTGTGCGATCGGCGTGTCCGGTCAGTTTGACCAGCGCGTCCGGTCAGCGCGACTTTGGCTGTTTCAAGTTTCTAATGGCTATATTCGAAGGGGTACATCTATAAATACTCATTGGCCGGCTCAAGGCTCCCTCTCTCTGACATTTTGACATACTTGTGAGCACTTTGAGCTAAGCAACTCCCCTCCCACTCATCTCTCTTACTTCTTTGCATATTCGAAGTGAGATTGAGTGATCCAAGTGCATTTGCATTGTGAGATTGCATCTAGTTGGCACTTGGTGGTTGATTTGCTGTGGGATTCTTGTTTCTCTTGGTGGTTGCCGCCACCTAGATGGCTTGGAGCAGCTTGGAGGCGTTGGCAAGAGTTGGTGATTGTTCTTGGCCACCTCCGGTGATTGTGAGGGGTTTGTGCCTACCTCGGCGAAGCGCCAAAGGCAACGTTAGTAAATTGCTCGTGTCATTGCAACCTTTTACCATTTGGTAGGTTTTTGTGGCGCCTTTTAAGAGGCTCGGTGTGTGACCGATTAGCCACCGAACCACGTGGTGAAGAGGGACACAATGGGGACTAGCGTGCCGGCAAGCACGTGAACCTCGGGATAAATCTTCGTGTTATCACTTTCATATTGTGATTGATTGATCCCGGTGTTCGGTTGTCTTGGTATTCATTATTGATCATATTAGTTGGCTTATTACTTCGCCCCTCGGTGAAACTCTTCCAACTCAACTCCGCATTACTTTCTTAGTTATCTTTGCTAGCTAGTTAGCTTTGCTATATTAGCTTCTTTGTGTAGCTTGCTAGTTGTAGTTGTAGTTGTAGTTACCTTCTCGGTTTGACTTGTGCAGTTGAGTGCAAGCACTAGAATTGTGAATTGGTTAGGTGGCTTGCAAACACCCCGTAGGCTAAGCAAAACTCGCATCTCGCTATTTGTTATATTGATAAACTTGTTTAGCTTGTCTTTGTAGAAGATTTTAAAAGGCTATTCACCCCCTCTAGCCATCAAGACCTTTCATCAGCGGGTGCCGCTCATCCACTCACAAGATGGGGATCCTTCAAGCCACGAGCTTCACTAGAGTAGTCAATTTACGAACTTCCGCGTGGAAGGCTCAAGAACCCCTCACAAAGCTTCTCCGGAGCCTCGCACAATCTTCTTGCGAGCTTCGATGGAGCCACAAGCCACCAAGTCATCTAGGAGGGGGCAACCTCCAAGAGTAACAAGCACCACCGGCTTGCAACTCGAACACCTAGTTCCACTCGATGCAATCTCACGATGTAATCGCACTAGAATCGCTTACTCACTCGATCGGATGAACACTATCAAGCAAGAGTGAGTTAGAGGGCTCCCAAGCACTACCACATAAGCCACCAAGGCTATAGTGTGCTCAGCAAAACGCCCAAGGCCAGTCACCACATGTATTTATAGCACCACGAATGAATATAGCCGTTACCCCTTCACTGGGCGAATTTCAGGATGACCAGACGCGCTGGTCAAACTAACCGGACGCGTTGCATCGTGTCCGATTGCCCCGCGCCGTCCACGTGTCCCTCCACGTTCAACACCGAACGCCCGATCTCAAAGGTCGACTCAGTGCTCGAACGGTCAAACACGATGACCGGACGCGCCGCTTCTCAGACCGGACGCGAAGGTGCGCACACCATCCCCGCGCGCGACGACATGACCGAACGCGTTCCACGCAATGACCGGATGCGATAGTGCCAACGTCCGGTCGCAGTCTAGAGAGGTTCCAGAGAGCTCCTATCACGACCGAACACGTCCGATCGCATGTGACCGGACGCGCCACCGCGTCCGCTCAGCTCTGAGATTCGCGTTGTTCTCTGGGTGCGTGACCGGACGCTTCGGTTTCGCAAGGGACCGGACGCGCCTGTAGCACCCTGGTGTTACGCAAGCATTTAGGCACTGCAAATCATGCATGTTATGCATCATCAAACCTCATAATCATACATGCCTAATCATGATAAATAATAATTGAAACAATGCTTTGAAACGTTGAAACATGGACTTGAAACATGTTGTTGCTTAGGTTTTGTTTAATTAATTCTATGTCTTGGTCTTGCTTGTATTAGTGTTAAACATGCTTGTTTACTTAACTAATTAACTTAAAATGGTTCACCATGATTTATGGAGCAACTTTGGTATTCGAACTTTTGTCAAATTTTTTGCTTTTAAAAATATTATTGAAAATGGTCAAATTACCCTTTTATTTAGCTTTTAACTTCCAATTCAAATTCTGTTGGGAATTTCAAAGTGCACCTTTAAGAAAAGTTGTAGAGCATGAAGTTTTGAACAACTTTTGTTTTGGGGTCAAGTTTTGAAAATGCCTTTTTTCTAACTCAAAGTTTGGATTTGGACTGTTTAGTATTTTTTGTTTTGAAAAATAAAAAGAAAAAAGAGGTCTTTTCCTTTCTGGGCCGTCGCGCTGCTTTCGGCCCGCTCGCGCAAGCCGGCTCCGCCCCTCTCCACACTCGCCCGCTCCCCGCGCTCGCTCCCGCTCGCATGCGTCACACGTGCCCGCGCCACGCACACTCGCTGGCCAGCCAGAGCACGCCGCGCTCTGCCGCGCTCGCCGCGTGGAGCTCTTCCACCGGCCGTGGTGGGCAGCGTCGGACCGCCGGTCGGAGGCGATGCATCTGGACGGGCTCGCATCCACCTCCATGCCCCCGGCCTCGCCTTAATGCCGCGCCTGGCCCTGCTCCCTCTCTCCCGCAAGCCACTCCAACAGCGGAAGCAGAGCGCAGCGCCATTTCCGCCACCGTAGTCCGCCACCGGCAAGCCACCTCCGTATGATTCCGCTCGGCTCCGCCTCCGCCTAGCTTCACTCCTTCCGGTGCTCGTGTTTGCGCCTCCGTTTTCGCCAAGGTAAAGCCGAATCGGCCGGTTCTTCCTCCTCCGCCCGCCATGGCAGGGCTCGCCGGAGTTTGGCTCCACGCTAAACGCGGCCACCGCACCTCCATTGCTTCCTTTCTCCGAGTCGCTGACTTCGCTTCGGCACCGCGAAGCGCAAACCCCGCTCTCTTGGCTCGCTGCGGCCGCTGTCGGCGGCGGAACCGCCATGCAGCCACCACCGTGCGCCATTGTTGCCGGTGAGCATGATCCGCCGCTCAATCACCGCCATTTTCTAGCCGGTTAGGTGCGGCTCGGTGTCCCAAGCACGACGGTCCCCACCGTGCCACCGGAGGGCTCGTCGCCGACGAGATAGCACCGCCACAGCTCCTCCCTCCCTCTCTGCGTATGGCAAGTGGGACCACGAGGCCCACTGACAGTGACTCAGAATGGGCTGGGGTGCACAGATCCGGGGACGCATAACGTTTTGAGTTCGGGTTTTTTCAGAAAAGAAAAAGAAATGATTTCCTTGTTTTTAGTAAAAAGGCTTTGGAAAATTGTAACTTGCTCATTCTTGCTCCAAATCTGGTGAAACAAGTTTTGCTAGGTTTCTTTTGAGTACAATAGGAAAATATTGTATGTCAAGTTTGTGGTACTTTTCTGTACAGTTTTATTTAATGTTAATAATTGCTGTTAACTTAGAAAATACACAGTAAATATAATATTGCTCAGAAAAATATGGTTCTACTTGAATTAGTTTCCTTTTGTGATGTAGTTTCTGGGAAAAATATATGCTATACATGTTCTGTGTAAATGTTTTTATGTCTAGTTCAAGTGCTATTTATTGCCTAGAATTGTTATTTTTGATAGAGAGAAAAATATGAATAAAACATGGGTACGATGATTTTTTACAGTGATTATTTACTGTGTAGATTGTTAAAAAGTGCTTAAATCTGTTGTTTGACACTTTTCGTAGTACAAACTATTTTTCGGTGCATTTCTGTCCTGTAGTTTGTCTATTTTATGTAGGCAGTTCTAGTAGTCCAAATGCAATGAAATTTTTGTGGCATGCTAGGTTAGATGATAGTAAGTCACTGTAATTTTCTCAGATTTTTTTGTACTACCAAAATAGGTGTTTCTGTTCAAACTTGGTTTCAACTAGGGTTTAATTAACCTTTTTAATGCATGTTTAGTTAATAATGTTTTCTTTGGTGTATCTGTGAAGTATCTTAGCTTGCTGTGGTGACTTGACATGTTAGTATAATGGTTGTAATGGTAGTATATTAGTACATGTTCTTGATGATGTTGACTACCTTGTAGAAGAGTTGTACTTCTACTCTATCCAATAAATTAAACATGTTCATCTACATTCCATGCATCATGATCATTACATGTCATCTCTCCACTGCACCTATGCATGAGCACTTATACATCTGCATCATACGGGATCGCAGGAAGGAATTCCGGTAGCAGTTCTCGAGGAGCCGGAAGAGCAGCTCGAGGTACAAGAGCCGGAGGTGCCCGAAGCAGACGAGGAGGTCGGTGAGGATCTTCTGGAGTGCCCCAATCATCGCCCGAGCTCTTTCGAAAGAGGCAAGCCCCGGAGCATTTTCTCCCTCGGTTTGCAAATATTTAATTAATGATTTACTTTAAATGATGCATTACGTTCAAGAGTTGTTTGCAATTGTTGCTACATTATACCTTGTTTACCTTTGTATACTCTATCCTTGTTACCTGGTATTCGCAGTCGAGTCAATGCTTAGCTGGCTTAGACCGGTAGAAGTCGGGTGATTTTCTGTCACCTGCGAGCTATAGGTGGTTACCTGGATCTACTTGGATAACTATGTCATCATGGAATAACTAAGTGTTAATGTGAAGTTGAGACCGGACGGAGACTTATATGGTTTCGGACTGTAGTGATTTCCATCTGTGTCGATTAAGGACCGACCGTTGTTGGGCCTCGAGTCATATTGAACGCATGCCTCACATTTAGCTGGTCGGATAAAGTACCTTCCGACCGTGAAACTGGGAGATTATTCGGGTCGAGTAGATTGCCCACAGCGCACTGTACCAGGGAAGGTGTGGTAGGACACAGGGGCGCGATGATAAGACCAAAGAGCAGTCGGTCGGCCCCCGGGTACATGTGGTTCTTGGCAAACTCGAGACTTTACCTGGATGCTTGACTCAGTGACCAATATCTCACTTTAGCGGGTGAGTGAGGTTTGTGTGAGGAATAAATTACCAGCTGGTTAATAATCGATTCGAATCACCATCATTCACTGGATAGTGAGCACTTGACTTGAGTTACTTCATCGTAGTAATGTTGATGGAACACCTGGACAGTTATATGGGATATGACATTATGAAAGTTGTTGGTTATCATTACTTGTTTAATCACATGCTTACTCTAGTATAGGTGCAAATGTAGTCGACATGTTTGAAAGCATCTAGGCCCCAGTGTTGGTTTTGGCAATTGATGACAACGCATAATTACTATGACTAACATGTGTTTTGTAGAAACGTTGGTAAGTTAGGTCATGGAGATGATAACTGCTTTGGGCAATTTGGTATTCATGTCCCTTGATGGAAATCATTTCGGTTTTCAAAGGATCAACGACAAGATTAAGGACGGTTAGTTCTAGATGTCAAGGTGTTGAGTTACATCTGGAATAGTCATTAGGATCTTTGTTTCTTCCTTTGACCGTACTATAAAGGGGGGCATGAGCGAGTAGCTTGACCTAGGTGAGTCTTGTGTTTTGGTGTGGTGCACACTTGTCAAACTTAGCACTAGGTAGCTCGAGAAAAGCTCAGAGTTCAGTTGGAAGCAACTTGGTTCAAGTTGCATCTCGTTTAGAAGACGTTTGAGCCGTTTACCTATGACCGGACGCGGTCCTGGTCATGACCGGACGCGTCCGGTCAGTACTAACACTTCACTGCAGGTTCAACTGATCGACCGGACGCGGTCCTTGAGAGGACCCGACGCGGTGGTCAGTCTGACACGTGTTCTAGAGGGTAAACAGCGTAATCGGACGCGACTGTGAAGTGATCGGCGCGTCCGGTCATGTTCCAGTAAGGTCCCGTGGTGACCTGACGTGTCCGGTCACCTATGATCGGACACGGTCATGCGTCAGGTCATTTTTCCAGTAAGCTCTTGCATGATCAGACGTGTCCGATCATCCCTGATTGGCGCGTCCGATCATCTCAGACCGGCGTGTCCGGTCATCACAGATCGACGCGTCCGGTCACTCAGCGTAGCTTTCGGTTTTCGACCGTTACACCTGACCGGCGCGTTCGGTCATGTCGACAGGCGCGTCCGGTCAGTACGCGTTTTTGCTGATTCGAAAGGTAACGGTTGGATTTGCTTGAGGGGTGTATAAATACATCCCCTCCACCTCTTTTAGAGGTCTCTTGCTCATTTGTTCAGCTGAGAAACACCTTTGAAGTGCAAGGGAGTGCAAGAGCCCTAGTGAGGATAGAGATTTGCGAATCAAAGTTTGATAATCCTCTCTAGTGACAAGAGTGTAGCAAGTGTGCATCCCATCTTCTCATTAGGCTTGTTGTGGTCAAGTGAGAGTTCTAGCTTGTTACTCTTTGCGATCGCCATCACCTAGACGGTTTGGTGGTGATTGGGAGTTTGGTGATCATCCGACGAGATTGTGGGTGACCCAACTCAAGTTGTGAGCGGTTTTGGGTGATTCGCCGCGACAGAGTGTCGAAGAATCAACCCGTAGAGAGCACTTGATCCTTGCGCGGATCAAGGGGGAGCTACACCCTTGTGTGGGTGCTCCAACGAGGACTAGTGGGGAGTGGCGACTCTCCGATACCTCGGCAAAACATTGCCGTGTTCCTAACCCTTACTTTCAAGCATTTACTTTCGTGCATTACTTTCATTGCTTGTTTACTTTTCTAGAATTGCCATGCTAGTCTAGGATTGGAACTTAGGGTGCAAAACTTTTATCGGTAGAATCACTAGGAACACTAGTAGGCACTAGGGGTGAAGTTTGGCTTGTAGAATTTAATTCTTGCAATTATTTTTTAGAAAAGCTCAATTCACCCCCCTCTTGGGCATCTTGATCCTTTCAATTGGTATCGGAGACGTGTTGCTCTTAATTTACGCTTCACCGCCTAGAGCAAGATGTCTAATGGGGAAGGACCACCTCCCACTTTTGAGGGAGACGATTTTCCATATTGGAAAATTTGTATGGAGGCGTACCTCGAAGCCATAGATGTTGGGTGCCTTAGAGCCGCAACCGAAGGGCTTCCTCCTATAAGGGATCCTGCCAATCCAAGTGGTGACGAGGAGAGGTACGACCGGTGGAATGCAAAGGCAAAAAATGCACTCTACCAGGGCTTAGGCAAAGATATCTTCAATCGTGTGCGTAATGCCAAAAACGCTCATGAATTATGGGAAAATCTTTGTGCTCTCCATGAGGGAACTAAGAGTGAGCGTGAGGAACGCTATCATATTGCCTTAAAGAAAATTAATTC
>JAQSUU010000200.1:0-94052 GCA_038087645.1 Saccharum hybrid cultivar R570 | reverse complement strand
AGGTGTATCAAGTTTCTTTTGCATCAAGGATTATCATTTCGTGGACATGATGAAAGTGAAGAATCTAGCAACAGAGGGAACTTCATTGAACTTTTGAAATTTCTTGTCAGAAATAGTGAAGAAGTGAACAAGTATGTTTTGGACAATGCTCCAGGTAAATGTACCTTAACTAGCCTAGACATACAGAAGCAAATTATTCACTGCTGTGCCCTAAAAACTAGAAAGAAAATAATTGAAGAGCTTGGTGATGAGCCCTATGCAATTTTAGCTGATGAGTCTAGTGATATATCACATAAAGAACAACTAGCTCTTTGCTTGCATTATGTTGATAAATTAGGAAGGCCATGTGAGTATTTTATTGGAGTTGTTCATGTAGATGATACTACCTCTTTATCACTTAATAATGCAATTGAAGCTTTACTTATTAGTCATGGCTTGACTATGACTCAAATCCGTGGTCAAGGATATGATGGGGCTAGCAACATGAAAGGAGACATTAAAGGGTTGAAAACATTGATCATGAAAGAATCACCTTATGCTTATTATATTCATTGTTTTGCTCATCAACTTCAATTGGTTATTGTTGCTATTGTTAAGGGAAATACTGATTTCAATACTTTTTTTGATCAAATATCTATCTTGTTGAATATTGTTGGAGTTTCTTGTAAGCGTCAAGACATGCTTAGAAATGCTAGGCTTGAGAATGTCAAGAAAGCACTTGATTGTGGTGAAATTGAATCTGGAACTGGACTACATCAAGAGATAGGTTTGCCTAGGCCTGGAGACACTTGATGGGGATCTCATTACAAAACTGTATGCAACATCATTACTATGTATGAAGCAATCCATGATGTACTAGTTGATCTTGGGGATGATCCTAAATATAAGGATGATTGGACCAGAATAGATTGTGTGACTAGAGCATTTGAGAACTTTGAGTTTGTTTTCTTTGCACACTTAATGTATATTATTCTTGGATATACAAATGAGTTATCTGAGTGTTTGCAAAGAAGGGACCAAGATATTCTTAACGCAATATCACTTGTTAATGTGGCAAAGAAAAGAATGCAAGAATTGAGATCTACTGGTTGGAATAATTTTCTTGAGATGGTCACTTCATTTTGTGATAAACATGGTGTCAAAGTTCCTACTATGGATGGTCATTATGTTCCTTATGGAAAATTAGCAAGGAAAGCTCATGCCCGAAAGCAAACCAATGATGACCACTTCAGAAGAGAATTATATATTGGTGTCATTGATCAAATAAGTCAAGAACTTGACAATCGGTTTGACGAGATTAATATGGAGTTGTTGTCTTGTATGTCGGCCTTCAATCCTTCCAAGTCATTTGCTTTTTTTGATGCACAAAAGCTACTTAAACTTGCTGAGTTCTACCTAAAGGAGTTCTCGAATAATAATTTGCTCAAACTTGAATTGCAGCTACATAAATATATTGATGACATGAGACAGGATGATAGCTTCAAAGGTCTAGACAATATTGTTGACCTCTCAGTTAAGCTTGTTGAAACAAAGAGGCACAAAGTGTATGATATGGTTATGAGCTCCTCAAATTGGTATTGCTTCTACTTGTGGCCATGGCAAGTGTTGAAAGGGTATTTCTACATTGGTTTTTGTGAAAACAAAGTTAAGAAATAAGATGGGAGATAGTCTTCTAGATGACTGTCTAGTCACTTTCATTTAGCGGGATATTTTCTTTGAAGTTAATGAAGATGATATAATCAATACATTTATGTCCCTTCGAAAGCGTCGAATAAAATAGTCACAAAAATAGCATTGTAAGTCTCTAGTTCTCTTTTATGCCTTATTTCAATTATTGGTATGGCTTTTGAACTATTTGTACTATACTCAGTGGATGGTTTGAACTTAATCCATGAATTTAAGCCTTATTGTGTTATTTAGTGCATATATACCGAATCATACTGTCAATTTTACAATTATTACCGAATTGCTGAAATAGATTTACCGAATTGTATATGAAAATTTTTGGACGGCATACCTTAGATAAAATCCTAGATTCGCCACTATGAGGGGTGATGCATGGATGTGTGGATGTGTGGTTGCTTGATTGTTCTCTCTCTAGATGTGGCCCCTACCTCCCCTTTTATAGCTTCTAAGGAGAGGGCTCAAGTTACATTCGTGGTAAAGAGGTGAAAATGAAAGAGAAAAACAAAAAGGTGGCCTCGGGCGTGGCTATCTTCCTCCTTATCAGGTGGGAACAATTTTCCTATAGCGCAGAGATGCAACAGGCGTTGCTCTTTCGGCCTCTCCGTCTGCTGGTGCTACGTGCTGTGGCCACGCTTTGTTCTGTGTGCCTCTGTGCCGTGGAGGACGGGTGACATGGGTGTCCGGATTTGCATAGAGAGGGGATTAGGTGGTATAGTGGTCGTTACCCCCATTGCTGTAGAGGTATGGATGTCATCGTGGTGGAATGACCGGGGTCATGTTGGGTTAGGGCGTGGTTCTCGTGCTCCTGTTGATTGTGCATGATCACGTCCGTCCCATCGGCGGGAGCGGGTGCCGCGGTTTGGGGCCCCCCCGTGGCTCACCGTCCTGCCAGAGGGTTCCACGTATCCCTTGGGTGAGGTGGAAGTAAGTTGAGGGGGTTAGGCGCTTTGATGACATCACGAGGGCTCAGGCAAGGCGAAAAAATGTCGCCTGAGGCGCCCGTCTTGCCCGAGACCTCTCCACAAGGCTCGGGTGGGATGGAGTTTGTCATTCGTGCCGCAAGTGACTGGCATGCTATCCGCGCTTTCGGTGAGTCGACTTTACGGGGCCCCTACAATGGGGCTTTAGCGATCGTACAGGGTGCCGTATTTTACCGTCTGTTGGGTACCCTGGTATTTTGATACCCGACACTCCATGTTGTGAATCTCTCTCTAAGTTTTCTAAAAAGAGAGTATGAGCTATGCAAAAATATGAGAAATAAAAGATGCCATGCCAAAGAAGCATGAGCCAAAAAGAAAAAAGAGAGAAAAACAATGGGTACTTTGATGCCCGCCAAAGAGTGAAAACAATGGGTACATTGATGCCCGCCAGAGAGAAAAAATAGCCCATACTTTCAAACAAAATTCAAAAAGAGAAAGATGGATGACATTGGAGTCCACAAGAATACAAAAATATTCCATAACTTGCACTATTTTGATCTAAGAGTATGACTCATCCCTCCAAGGATTCGGGGTTTCACTCAACAACATACACATGGTAAGTGTGCATCACTCATTATCCATACCTAAAACCCTAGATATAAGCCTATAGAGGTAGGATGATCAAGAAGGCAAAAAGATTATCAATCATATGCCTTGGTGAGGAATTAGAAAAATAATAATAATGAGTGACCAAAGAGTATAAGTTGAGGAGCAAGGCTAATACTTTTCTAAAAAAAGTTCAAAACCCCAAGTTCTTGAGCAATAGTAGAGTATGATGATTTAAATCCAACTATTCCATTATCCATTCACTCAAGATAATTTGGTAGAAACTTTTGAATGCTCACGAGTATAGGTGAAGCTCGGAATAATCTGTATGCAAGTTGAACATCTTGGAGGAACAACCACCTTAGTCCTTCATACCTTTACTCGAGGACGAGCAAAGGGCCAAGTGTGGGGAAGCTTGTTGGCGGTGCTTAAGTCATATTTTACCCTGCCAACATTTACATAAAATGATTACCAAACTTAGTGAATAGGGCTTTACACTAACATATTCCACAAGTTTTGGTGATTGTTCATTTGCAGGAGGGCATATATGGAAATACACATAAATGGGCCAAGAAATATATGAAAACCATGGGAAGAGAAAGAGGCCCACTTACCAGACAATTTGGGCCTCAACATGGATCAAAATGCCCAACAATGAACCCAAGAAGTGGAGGCCCAAAACCCAGTCCACATCCATCTCAGGCCGTAGGAGCAGGCCCGGGTAAAATGGACGCCCAGGATGCATCCGGACTCTATTTTGGGCCATCCATCCGTCCACGGAAAGCTAACGAAAAGATCTACGTCATCACAAAAGATGGGCCTAAGGGGGTCTAGCTAGGGCACGAGCACACCCCTGGCATGGCCGCTCCTCCACAGACACCAAACGGGCCCAGTCTTCGTGTGCCGACAGCTGCCACGTCACCCATGTTGGTTGCGGGGTGCACTGCCCAATTAAGTGTACCTGGATGCTAGAATGAGGTCGGTTAGGGGAGTAAAAGGGGAATATTCCATGGCACATCCTCCTTCCCACCTCCTATAAATAGAGCCTCACTCCCCCCTCTCATATAGACCACTCAAGAGCAAGAAGAGCACCTCGTAGCAAGAGCTAGGGCTCCACTCCAAAGGGCTTAGGCCCTAGTAGCTAGTAGAGTAAGAAAGAGAGATGTGAGGGAGAGAACGGGGAAGAGCCAGACTTGTCGGTGTCTCCCCGAGATTGTGCCCAGGAGCCAAGCTTGTCGGTGTTTCCCCGAGCTTGTACCTCTACAAGCAAGTGCTTGGCTCCTTAACGGGATCTTGGCTAAGTAAGTGTTCATGTTTCTTATAGTCTTTTACGTCTTTCATTTAGTTGAGCTTTGCCTATACTTATTTGTGGGTTCATTGTCTGTCCCTGTGGTGGATGCTCTAGCGAGAGGGTCCCTGATAGAGACGGATCGCCCTTCGAGCCGCTAGAGTAGTAGTCGATAGCATAGACGTGGTGTCTAGGCTAGAGGCTACCTTCGTTTGCCTCACACTCTCCGGTTGAGGGGTAGACGATAGGTGGTGATAGCCCCTATCCGTCCCTAGAACTCCCCCCACGTTCGGATGTGGCGTAGAGCAAGCTATATGCTATAGGCTGGCATCGCTTGGCAGACCAGGTAATCACCAGTGCCCGAAGTAAACAAGTAGAGGTAGAGTATCGCTATCCTTAAGACCTAAGAGCTACAGGGATCCATCTCTACCCCGCTTTCTATCTCTACCCTTGGGCTGTCCTTGGACGAACTAGCTAGAAGAGAGTACCTCCGTTCCTTGTGGAAAATACGATACCATGAATACTTCTGGGTGAAGGCTACAACAGTAATTCCATACGCTTGTGGATTCTTCTGCATTCGTTAAGAAATACCAACAACATCCCCAAGGAGACCTCGAACAAGCGGATGAAGGAGGTCGAGGATGCAGTAGCCTCCTTGGTCGCTGTAGGAACTGGCATCATCGATGATAGGTTGATGCTGATGGACGAGTACCTGGAGGAGGAGGAGGATGTGCCCGTCGACCCCTCGGTGTCTCCATGACCTACATAAAAACTTGTTGTAAAACTTGTTGCTGTAATCCCGAGGGTCTATTCCCCTTCAAACAATTGTAACCTTGAGGGAGTGCCCACCGGTCAAATCTTTACGCCTTCACCGCCGTTCATGCCTCGCGCTCTGTTCATCTCGGTGGGGAGCGTCCTCGGTGCCTATTTTCCTTTCTGAGCCTGGTGGTAGTCAGCTATTAGCTCTATTAGCCTAGGTCATGCTCGTGAGGTGTTAGGGCATTAGCTTATCATGTTTGGTGGTTAGAAAAGGAAGAATAGGGTGGCTTTGCTCCCCAACCGTGAGATCGGGGCGAGGGGGCTCACGGCTTGAAAGCGGATCAACTCGAGTAGGGCAGGCGCATCCCCCAATCGATAATTTGGGAAGAAAGAGCACATAGAAAATAGCTTAGTGGCTATGGGACTTAGCTGTTTAGTGCGTCGATCCCTTCACTGGTCAGGCCCCTTCGCACGCGGGACTTTCGCGTCGGAGAGTGCCCTGGCCACAATAGAGATCTTGCCGAGGAAGCGGCCGCCGTTGTCTGGGGCAGCGTCGCTTGCTCCAGCGACGAAGCAGGTAGCTCCGGCCACCATAGAGCCAGAATCGCACTTGACGCTGCACCCCACCTGGCACGCCAGCTATCGCGGTGTCAAAACTATAGCAAGCATGTTGTTCAAGTCGGTATCAGAGTATGAGGTCTTCGGTGGCTCGGGTGGACTTAGGAACACAAGAATCACACAGAGAAAGACGTAATGGTTTATCCTGGTTCAGGCCGATTCGGTCCCTACATCCAGCAGCTGATAATCCTTATACTCAAGAGCACCTAAAATATGGGGGGTTACAATAGAGTGTAAAGAGTTTTGGTAGGGGATTAGCTCGGTGCTAATACTAAGGTTGCCTCACCACCGATGGAGTCTTCCCCTCATCAGAGAGGAAGGAGACGGTGAGATGAGGTAGAGGAGAGGCTCTCAGTGCCTCTTTCCAGGTTGCCTTGCTCTCGGTGCAGAGCGGAGGCGGATGGAATTGGAACAGAGTGTCTAGTGATTGAATTGGGATCCTCTCCCTTCTAGCTCTGACCTTATCCCTTATATAATGTGATAGGTTGGGTACAAGGCAGTTTGAGGTTCTAGTCTATGGTCTACGTGCACCGGAGTCTAGGAGGGTCTCGCAGTGGTGCGGCGTGGACTGTCGAGGTGTCTTGGCACCAAAGAAGCCTGGGCGTCGTTCGACTGCTCTGTTCTGACACTCTGCGTGTCAGACGGTGTCGGCTTAGACTGGCCTCCCTCAGGTGAGACCTTCTAGAGCCTTCTTGGTGGCGAAGGAGGTCGGCTCCGGGGGCTGATGCGTGGGCCCAGAAGCCCCCGAGCCCCCAGAGGCCGTGGAAAGCTTTGTCTTCTTGTGTCACGCCCTAGACGTGACCTTGTCGAAGAAGCATTTGGTAGGGGCACGCCTTGGGAGCAACGCTAGGAAGCCACCGGGTATCAGTAGCTTGGGGCTTGTCTTCTTGTGCCCGAGCCTTGGCTAGCATCATTTGCTGGGCAGGAGCCAAGGGCCGGGACTAGAGATGTCGTAGATCGGGGCCCAAGTCTCAGGGGTGCCCTCGAGCCCCAGGCAGAAGCTGCGGTTGAGTCAGGCTCAGCCGGATCTCCTTATCGGAGGGCGCACGCGAGCGTGCCCGATGGGCATAGCCCCTGAGCCCCCGGGCAATCCTGAAGGGGTCGGTTAGAGGGTCTTCTTTGTTCGAGAACCATTGGACCCGAGGCTTAATATACCTCTATGCTAGGATCTCGTCAGGCATTACATTGAAGCAATTCCTGATCCAACATGCTAAGCCCGCTTCTTTGCTCGGGACGAGCAAAGGTGTAGCTTGGGGGAGCTTGTTGATGGTCACTAACACGCAATTTGACCATTAACATTCCACCCAAAACTAAGGTAAATCATCATCATATGTGTCATATTATGTTTATAATTCACCTGGTTCCACTTGTACTTGGAAAATTTATTTGTATGCAGGAAAAATCACCAAAATGGACAAATGACGTGCATAGGAGGCAATGGGATGTGGCAGGGGCCGTGGGCCCACAGTGCCACATCGGTCGACGTCTAGGGGCGTCGCCCAACCGAAAGCACTAGTTTGGTTTTAGATAATTGATGAAACCTAAGACTAACATTTTATCTAAGTTTGTGAATTAGACAGGGTGGTCCAATCCAAGTGATGGAGCAAGATGAGGTCCATGGAGTTGAAGATGGACATGAGATGATGGTGAACAAGCTCAACTTGGAAAAGAAGAAAGAGAAAAATAAAACCAAGGAGATCAAGACAAAGGTATAAGATAGTTTTTGTTTTTGGTGATCAAGACACTATAGAGAGTGAGATCAAATTTAGGATCGATAGTCATACTATAAAGAGGAGAAATCTTTGGCTAAGCGGTTACCGAGTGCCACTAGGTGACATTGTTCTTGCATATGCATTTAGGAACCTAGTGTGCTAACTTTGACCCTTGTAAATTGCTTTAAAAATACTAACACATGTGCACATAAGTTCTACACTTTGTGGTTAGCAAGTTGGAAGCAAAGGCGAAGTGGTTGAGGACTTAGAAAAAGAAAAGGTGATGAAAGTCCTTGATTGGACACTAGCCGTGGGGTGACCGGACTCACCCTGGCGCGTCCGGTCATTTATAGGCGGTGGCGCAGTGACTGGCCAAGAGGGCCGAGGAGCGATCGGATGCTGGTTCTAACACACCGACGCATCCAGTCACTTTTTTAGAGGAGGCGAGTTCTTGTGACCGGACGTGCAGGGGGTGCGTCAGGTCAATGTTGATGTATGTTGGCGTCAGCTTCACTAGTGTGTGTGTGTGGAGTGGTGGAATGAAGACCGGACTCACCGCGTGTCCGGTCAGCCTTGACCCGACACATCCAGTCAAGAAAAACACGCTCTGGGCCCTTACTGGAACTGACCTGATGCTCAGGCGTGTTGCATCTGGTCAAGTGGAGAGGCACGTCTGACCGTTGGCTAGTGTGCGTGAGAAGAGGCAACGATGGTCGAATTTGAATGGAGGCAATGTCGCAGGCGCGGAGTGGCTCGGGATGCGACCAGACTCAGCCGATCGGACGTAGGGCAGCGTTCGGTCAGTGCGTCCGGTGCCCCTTCGACAGCCCAACGGATCTTTGAGACGTAGGGGTCTATAAATAGATTGTGGCCAACTTGGGGCTGCCTCTCTTGCCACTTTGACATACTTGACATCCTTGTGAGATTTGGGAGTGATTCCAAGTGCATTTGCTTAAGTGATTGCATCTAGTGGTATTTGGGGATCATTGTGGCTGTGAATTTTTTATTTCTCTCGGTTGTTGCCGCCACCTAGACGGCTTGGAGTAGCGGAGGAGCTTCGACATGTGTTGGTGGTTATTCGTGGCTAGCTCCGGTGATTGTGAGGGGTCTTGTACCTTCTCCGGTGGAGAGCCAAAAGGTAACTCTATTAGATTGCTCGTATCATTGAGTTACCTCACTTGTGGGTAGGTTCTTGCGGTGTTCAATTGTGTGGACGAGGTTCGTGTAACACCTCTTAGCCACCGAACCACCAAGTGTTGGTTGACACAACGGGGACTAGCGTGCCGGCAAGCATGTGAACCTCAGGAGAAAATTAGTGTGTTACTTGTCTCTTGGATTTCTCCTAGTGATTGATTGGTATTCATCTTGTGATTGGTTCATTCCTCGACGCGGTGGTATAATCACTTTACTCACTCCGTTACTTTCCCGCAAACTAGTTGTAGCAAGCTCTTTAGTGTAGCTAGAATTGAGAGCTTGCTTTGTAGCTTAGTTTTGATGTGAACTAGGGTTCCCGATCTTCCGAAAGGTTCTGATAACTCTCGATTTGGTGGAGTCACGACACAATTCGATCCGGGTTCCGAACAACTCGGCTCTGAACCCCGCAATCGCAGCACCACGACCCCTCTGGTTATCGACCGGCGTTGCACGGTCGACCTCGCCAAGAAGGCTAAGTCCTTGCCTACGAATCGAGAACACACGCAAGAACACAAAGGAATGCAACCAAATTGCAGATGAATGATTAATCTCACAAAGTTGGGGTCTCACAAACCGACGGCGGCGGCGAAACTGTTGTCAACAGAATAATCTAAGTAAAACCCAACCCTAATGTAGACGGTGACTACTGATTATATAGGCTAAAGAATGTCAAAGGACCCCTATTCGCGTCCCTGGGGAGCGCCGACACGTTACAAGGCCCAAACGGCCCAATAGACGGTGACATAGCACCCTGATAGATTCTGGATGGTGACTTGTTTCAATGATTCCTGTTGATTCCGAATAGATTTTGACATGGGACCACTTGGGTTGGTTTCCTTATCAAATAAGCTTTCCATCCATATATGGATCATCGAAAACAGAGTCCGTACGCGTCCTGGGTGATCAGTTCAAGGCAGACTGGTCCTGAACTGCGAGGCAGACTCGAACTCAACTTGGTTTGATCCTCCATCTTTATCCAGGCGCCCTCGCTGGTCCTCCATGCCTCCAAGCCCTCCTCCATGTGTCTCCTGGACCTCTCCTTCATTCCTAAGCACAATATAATCATTAGGTAGCAATCTATTCTCAAAATCATATAAGGAGTTACTTAGGAACGAGCTCACCTCTAAATTTAATTGACGCGCGCGAGCTCTAGTGATTGGACCTTGAATGTCCAGTAGTGGATCATTGTGTGTATGTGAAAAAGTGATGTCCTCATCATCCTCCCCCTCTTGAATTGGAGTTGTCCTCGACACCAACTCATCTTCGTCTCCCAAGTATGGCTTCAAATCTGAAATGTTAAAGGTGGGACTAACCCCAAATTCGAGGGGTAACTCAAGCTTATATGCATTATCATTAATCTTCTCAATAATTTTAAATGGACCATCAGCTCTAGGCATCAACTTAGACTTTCTCAAATCTAGAAATCTATCCTTTCTCAAGTGCAACCAAACCAAATCACCCGGTTCAAGCTTAACTTCTTGTCTACCTTTACTACCAGCAATTCTATACTTTTCATTCATTTTTTCAATGTTGTGCTTAGTTGTTTTATGCATTTGCAAAATAAAATCCGCATGTTCCTTAGCATCAACATGAATTCTCTCACTAATATGCAGAGGCAAAATATCAATTGGAGCACGGGGATTGAATCCATACACTACCTGAAAAGGACTTACCTTGGTGGTAGAATGTGTTGCCCGATTGTAAGCAAACTCCACATGAGGCAAACATTCTTCCCACATCTTCAAATTTTTCTTCAGAATAGCTCTCAACATGGCATCCAAAGTGCGGTTAACGACCTCTGTTTGCCCATCAGTTTGTGGGTGACAAGTTGTAGAAAACAACAGTTTTGTACCCAACTTATTCCATAGAGTGCGCCAAAAGTGACTCAGAAATTTAGCGTCGCGATCTGAAACAATAGTAGAAGGCATACCATGCAAACGAACAATCTCTTTGAAAAAGAGGTCAGCAATATGAATAGCATCATCACTTTTATGACATGGTATAAAGTGTGCCATCTTAGAAAATCGATCCACCACAACAAAAATGTTATCCCTTCCCCTCTTAGTCTTAGGCAATCCCAAAACAAAGTCCATAGAAATATCTGCCCAAGGAATAGAAGGAATAGAAAGAGGCATATACAAACCATGTGGATTCAAGCAAGACTTAGCTTTTTGACATGTGGTATAGCGTGCCACGAATCGCTCAACATCTCTCTTCATCTTTGGCCAAAAGAAGTGTGTGGCCAAAACATCCTCCGTCTTCTTAGCACCAAAATGTCCCATCAACCCTCCTCCATGCGCTTCCTGCATCAACAAAAGACGAATGGATCCTACTGGAATGCATAGGCGGTTAGCTCTAAACACAAATCCATCATTGACTACAAACTTGTTCCATGAACGTCCCCCTTTGCAATTCAGCAACACATCTTTAAAATCAGGATCAAGCGCATATTGTTCTTTTATTGTTTCAAGTCCAAAAATTCGACATTCAAGTTGGGACAACAAAGTGTATCGCCTAGACAAAGCATCTGCAATCACATTATCCTTCACTTTCTTGTGTTTGAAAACATAAGGAAAAGATTCAATAAATTCAACCCACTTAGCATGTCTACGATTCATATTATGTTGTGAACGAAGATACTTAAGCGATTCATGATCCGAATGAATAACAAATTCTTTAGGCCACAAAAAATGACGCCACATCTCTAAAGAACGTACGAGAGCATACAATTCCTTATCATACGTGGAGTAATTCAAAACAGGGCTATGCAATTTTTCGCTAAAGTATGCAATGGGCTTACCATCTTGCATCAAAACACCTCCAATGCCAACTCCACTAGCATCACATTCTAGCTCAAAAGTCTTAATAAAATTTGGAAGTTGCAGTAATGGTGCGTGTGTAAGCTTGTCCTTCAAAGTGTCAAAGGACGCCTCTTGTGCCCTTTCCCAATGAAACACCACACTCTTCTTTGTCAACTCGTGTAAAGGGGCAGCAATGGTGCTGAAATCCTTAACGAAACGGCGGTAAAATCCTGCAAGACCAAGAAAACTCCTCACCTGTGTGATGGATTGGGGAACTGGCCAGCTCTTAATGGCTTCAATCTTTGCCTCATCCACCTCAATTCCCTGTGGAGTAACAACATAGCCAAGAAAAGAGACTCGATCCGTGCAAAAGATGCACTTCTCAAGGTTACCAAATAAACGTGCCTCGCGTAAGGCATTAAAAACAACACATAAGTGATCCATATGTTCATCCAAAGACTTGCTATAAATTAAGATATCATCAAAGTAAACTACCACAAATCGACCAATGAAAGCTCTTAAAACCTCATTCATTAGGCGCATGAATGTACTAGGTGCATTAGTCAACCCAAAAGGCATTACTAACCATTCATACAATCCAAATTTAGTTTTGAAAGATGTTTTCCATTCATCTCCAAGTTTCATTCTAATTTGGTGGTAGCCACTACGCAAGTCAATCTTTGTAAAAATTACAGAGCCACATAATTCATCAAGCATGTCATCAAGCCTAGGAATAGGGTGACGATATCGAATGGTAATATTATTAATGGCTCTACAATCAACACACATACGCCAAGAACCATCTTTCTTAGGAACCAAAATTATATGAACTGCACAAGGGCTAAGGCTTTCACGTACGTACCCACGGTCCAAAAGCTCTTGGACTTGCCGCTGAATTTCCTTAGTCTCCTCGGGGTTGGTTCGATAAGCAGCGCGGTTTGGTAATGATTCTCCCAGAATCAAATCAATTAGATGCTCTATCCCTCTCATAGGTGGCAGCCCCGGGGGTATCTTAGCTAGAAAAATGTCCTCATACTCCTGCAAAAGGTTAGTGACAGCAGGCGGTACCGAGCTAACATCATCATCAAGTGAAAACAAAGCTCGTTTGCAAACCAAAGTATAGCATACATCGTCATCAGAAATTTTAGCAAGGTCACTTTTTCTTGCAAGCATAACAGCACCCTTCAATTTAATTCCCTGAGCCTTAACATTAGGTGCTAACTTCTCTTGTTTAGGTGGGTAAATAGAATTTGCTACTTGCTGATTTTCAGATTTAACCTCATGCAAACTAGCAGTTCGTGCTTTATCATGTTGTACAATTTCAGCTGGGGTCAAGGGAACCAAAGTAACTTTCTTTCCTTTATGCACAAAAGTGTATGTATTACTTCTACCATGATGTGTAGCATCTTTATCAAATTCCCAAGGACGACCCAATAAAAGTGAACAAGCTTCCATAGGTACTACGTCACAATCAACAAAATCAACATAGGTACCAATGGAAAAAGAAACTCTGCAAGTTTGTGTTACCTTAGCTTTACCTGAATCATTCAACCACTGAATATGGTACAGATGGGGGTGTGGGCATGTGGTCAAGCCAAGCTTCTTGACCAAATCTGTACTCACCAAGTTATTGCAGCTACCTCCATCAATGATGACACGTGCTCGTCGATTGTTGATAACGAAGAGAATCTGGAATAAATTGTGGCGTTGTAGCTTCTCAGGTTGTTGTACCTGTGCGCTAAGCACTCACTGCACAATGATGTTCATGTAGGCGGCCGTGTCTTCGCTACCAAAGACTTCGCCATCCTCCTAAACAGCTTGGTCTTTATCCTCATCATCTTCAATGTCAGAGGTGCTGATGTACCCATTGTCTGTAGCAATGTATGCTCGTTGACTAGGGCACTCCCGCTGCATATGCCCAAATCCATGGCAGCGGTGGCACTGAACGCCAGGAGTGCGTCCCGTTGAGGCGGCAGAGGATGCACTCTTTGAAGGTTCCTGCACAGAATTTTGAACTGAACCGGAAGGTCGTGGAGAAGATGATTTGACTCTAGACTTATCCTTGCTCGCTGGTGGGGGCACCCGATAGGAAGATGCCTTGGGAAGCCCCGAAGATCGCGGTGTGTATGTGGTGCCAACCTTGTTCTTGCCCTGCAAATCATGCCCCTGCAACTCCTTCTCTGCAAGCATAGCAAACTGAAACAATTGGTTGACAGTGTTAAATTCCTTATAATCTACTATGTCCTGAATTTCACGCCTTAAACCCGAATAAAAACGAACAATAGAATCCTCGGGCCCCTCCACTATGCCACAACACATCAATCCTTTCTGAAGGTCACCATAGTAATCCTGCATAGCTTTATCTCCCTGTTCTAAGCACATCAGTTTCTTACGGAGGTCTCTATGATATGATGGTGGCACAAATCTATCACGCATAGCAACCTTAAGCTCTTCCTAGGTACTAGGTGTCATATTCTCTATAGCTAAACCAGTCCACCAAATGATAGCAAAATCTTTAAACTCACTAGTGGCTTGTCTAACCCTATGTTCCTCAGGCACTAGGTGGGAACTAAATTTCTGCTCGACTATCATCTCCCAATCAAGGTATCCCTCAGCATCATAATGGCCCGAAAAGGAGGGTATTTTAAATTTAACCTTAGCATAAGGATCATCGGGAGCACGATTACGATTACCTTGGTGGCGGTTGAAGTGTTGAGCGCCACCCATACCTGTGGCGTTTGTGCGTAGACGATGGCGTAATCTGTTTTGCCTTGTTGTTGCTCGATCAACATTACCATCGGTGTCATATACTGCATCCTCGAGTCCTCCGGTGTTGCTGCCATCATGGACTTCTTGGTTGGGTGGCGGCTGCACTTCCAAGGCAGCTACCCTGTCGGTTAGTGCGGACAAACGTTTGTCCAATCTCTCAAGAGTGTTGCCGAGCTTGAGGTCAATGAGCGCGTCGGTGACAACTTTGGCTATTGCTTCAGTCATCTCCTTCTGAGCATTATCTACAACAGATTGTAGTTGGTCTTGGCTGACGCACTCTGACCAGTCTTTGGGCGTTGTATCCTCACCGTTACCTGGCATTGTAGACACAAAATAGGAACAAACAGTGAAAGTTATCCGTAATAATCTACTACGTAGGTGGAGTAGTGCCTCTCAAGATCGCAGCAAAAGGAGACCCCTTCTCAAGCTCTTACAAGGTTCTTACCAGAAAGGTCAAGGATACCTGGAAGGCGTAGAACTATGATTACAGGGGTCAAAACTTATATTATCCAGAAGAAGTATGTAGAGTTAAGGCAAGCAGGCCAAATATGTGAGTGGAACACAATTCAAAAACAGAAAGTAATGCTGAATTATAGTCCCAAATACTTGCTCTCGTTGCTGGTCTAACGTGTTCCAAGTACCAGATGTGATAACAAAATGGAGAAATAAGTATGATGGATAGCAAGAGTAATAGGAAACAAACACAAGATAGTACACGCCCACAATTATAACAAAATGTCTCCTCTATGTGCTCCTCTAAATATTGTTCCCCTCATCAAGTTTTATCTAGTGGAGCTCTTTAGTGTAGCCTTCTTGAGAGCTCTTAGTGAGTAGTGACATAGCCACTTGTATGCATAGAGATCATAGCAACTAGAATTGTTGGGTAGGTGGCTTGCAACCCTTATAGAGCTAGAGCAAGTTTGCATTTTGCCGTTTGTCATACTAATCAAATTACTCTAGTGATCTTATAGAGTTTTAAATAAGCTATTCACCCCCTCTAGCCATATTAGGACCTTTCATCAATGGCCCTACCCCCTTCCACATCATCAATTTGTGTGATTGCCAAGGTGTCACCTCTAGGAAGCCTCTCTATGCTTGATCCTACATCAGTTTGATCCGAAGGTGGATGTTGAGCACCCACGGATTGTCGGGTCCACTATCATTGACTCGGAGGGGCCAAACCGACCTCCAAACCACCATTTTAACCATGGCAACCAACCTACTTGCCATGCAACTGCCTCCAAGGGCCAACCATCGTCATTGGATGGCAAGGCGGTGGGATGGACGGTCGGTCGATGCCTCTACCTCTCTACTGCCTCATCTTCGCCTACAAATACCCCCATGCCCTCTACACACTATAAAAGAGGCTTCGGTGCACGGTGGAGATCATCACTCAAACAGCTCTCAAGCATTCCAAGTGTTCCAAGCTCTTAGAATCTCTCCAAGAGTAGTAGCTTAGAAGTAGTAGCTAGCTAGTAGTGACAGAGTAGAGCGGAGCTCGCCACAGAGTCCGAAAGAGTCTTCTAGTCTGGTATAGCTCCTTTGTAATCTTTCTTTTAGCATTTACTTTATTTAATACTTTAATTTGTCAAGTACTTTATTTAGTAAAATAGCTTTGCTTAGTTCAAGTCCTGTCATGCTCTTGTTTATCATTAGTGAGCCTAGGTGCTTGTTCTCTGGCATTTGCATCATTATTATCTTAGTGTTTAGTTCATTCATCGTTAGTACTTGTTCTACCATCTGGTTAGGGTGTTTCGATCTTATTTCACTAGAGCTTAGATTTGAACAGCGAGTTTATAAATTAAGCGTGGTGCTTAGGCTATATCTTGCCTGTAGGTATGGCTAGATCCTCGAATAGATTATGGTAGTTGGCAGGTGGTGACAGCCCTGTCCTTCCTCTGTATTCCACCATGTTGGGTCTAGTTATTAAAACGTAGGGCTCGTAGTGCTTTGTGCATGATTGAATTAAGGGCAAGTACGTCCCTCATACTAAGGACGTTCTCACTATCATTAAGTTACTTTTGTTGCTTTAAGATTACATACTCCACTACTTACACTCAGGTACACTACACTTCTAGCTACCTCTGTCTGTGTGATCAAAATCCTTTTTTATCTTTTTCCATCCATCATCCATACTACCCTCATCACCCCCATGTTGCTAGACATACTTACTTAGTCTAGCTAACCACAGTGTCCAAACACGTCCTCCCACCTTCCTTTGGGAAAATATAAATTCAACACTTGGTTCTCACCAAGCGAAGTGCTACATGATATAGTTATGTGCGCTTACAGAATCCCCTTTCCTATATGCACACATACAAACCGTCAACACTGGTATGGCCTTGGAGGACTTGAGCATAGGTGCGGCCATGGTGGCAGATGCGGGTATGAAATGCAACATATAGGAAAAAGTGGCTCGAAGCACACGGAGGCGAGTACTGGGTCGATGATGCTGATTTTCGTCTGTAAGTGCCAACTCCATGAGTGGATAACATAGGGAGGAGAGGGGGAACCAAGTTGTATTGGGCTAGATCAGTTCGTGCTACAATTTGTTACCACTGGACCCTTCCAAACGCAAAGTAATGCTAATAATTCACGTTGTGAATAGATGGAAGAATGAATGTGTTGTGGGTTTGAAACCACAATGATCATTGTGTTGTTCATTGAAGGTCGATGTGTGGATCTCCAGTGGCTCGAGCACTCAAAACACTTAGGGACATGTTATCCTAGTTTGGGCATCTGAGCCCTACGTCTAGCAGTATGGTATTCTTCATGATAGGAATGCTCAATCGAGCGTTCTTATAATGGAGAAATCAAGAGAGAGAGAGAGTGGTAGGGGATTGTGTTGTGCTATCCTAGGGTTTTTGGTTGGTTTGGTTGATCGATGTGCTAATCTTTCTCCCCTTCTATGAAAGCCCATGCCTCCCCTTGTATACCGATGAGGGCAGAGGGTACAAAGCGGATGGATCCTAACCTAGGGCTTCTCGCCTTGGACTTCGGTCTTCGTCGCCTTGGCGTCATCATGGTCCTTCATCTTGTAGTTGGGGCCTGACAAAACCTCAACCACCCCCTGACACCTCTGCTGCAGCTCTATGCTGACCATCAGGTGCTATCTGCCATAGCGGTGCCTTCCCTAGGTGGACCTTCTCAACTTCTTTGACATGTCAGGCTCCTTATTTCATCCAGAGGGCCTGCCAGGCGGGCCTGGAGCCCCTCCCATCGTGGGTTTCTAGAGCTCCTTGTCCTGACGTGTCACACCCAAGGCGTGACCCTACTGCCGAGGGAGTGGCCGATAATGCTAAGGGAGGTGTAGTGCTTCTATGCTTGTCAGGCTCTGAGCGTCTAACAGATTCTAGAGTTAGCTTCCAGTCTTGGCTCAAAATGTTTGTTGGCCCCAAGCCAAGGTTGGAATGGCCACCAGGACAAAGTGTGTCCGAGGTTCCCCTTTGGTCGGGAATCCCTGTGTTCTAGCTGAGCCCTAGAGCCCCGAGCGATGGCGGCTCTCGCCTTCTTGGGCTTGCCTCTCTGATATCAAAGCCCCCTCACGGGATGGCCGTGTATAGGCTGCTGAGCCATCCCTTTCCTACCCATGGGTGCGCGCAAGCGAACACAATGGGTGTAGCCCCCGAGCCCCCAACCGGTTCAAAGGGTCAACCTAGGGGTTAGTAGGACTGTCGTGTCTTTAATCTAGGGACTTAACATACCCCTATGTTAGTCTCTTGTCAGTATGTATTACACACATACCAACATACATATGTTTGTGATACCCCTGTGGTCAAGAAAATGAAAACTTTAATCAATTTTTTTAAGTTGAACAGATTTTGAGCTTGTTTATGAGTAAAATTTATGTTGCCGTAGAAACATCTCATCACATGAGCACATGATGCACAACTCACAAAAGGGACCTTGCAGCACCTCTATGAAACTTGGTTTGACCGGTTTTATAATCTGACCTAGCTGGTTTGAACCTTACTTAGCCTATTTTGTAACCTAGATTAGTTGGTTTTGACAAATTAGTGCCACTACGCCAGATCTGATAATCACTACCATGTCAGAACCCCCATCCTTGCTAGAATCCATGCTGACCGAGGCTAATAGGAAGTGATGGGGTGGTCTATCACTATAGGGTGGCTGACTCAGCAGTGATATAAGAACATCCCACTATCGGTTCAGAGCAGAAACTGGCAGTGATATTCATATCACTATCATACTAGATCATAAACTGCAGTGACATGGTTAGTGACATTACTGGTTTAGGCCACGACCCGACAGTGATACTCATGACACCATTGCTGGTGGTGGGATCATGGATATGCAAGCGTGCGTGAGAAGTTTGAAATGTGTAACACATAGTCTAGTTGAGGGTCATCAGACCAATTTGGTGACACCGCGAACCTCTCTGGTCATGGGCTTTTGGCCTGGTTGGACCGATGCTCGGCACGGTTAGACCGCTAGCGCGACCATTCACTGATAGGGCCACTATGGCAGGTAGTCATTGGAGGCGCGCGTGCGTCGACTATTGGTGTCCTCACTTTGGGACCGCTAGGTGCGTAGAAAGCTGCTGCTTGGCCCAAATGGCTAGTTTGGCCCTCCCCTATATAAATAGAAGGGGTGGCTAACCTTTGAAGGTGTTGAGCACCTTGGGATGTGTTGCCCAAGTGTTGTGCTTGACTTTGGGCCTCTACTCATATGTTTGATTGAGATCACATCCGATTGATTGAGAGAGCGATAATGTGTTGCATTGAATGATTGCATCGAGTGGCACTAGGTGTTCGTGTTGCAAGCTTGTGGTGCTTGTTACTCTTGGTGGTTGCCACTTCCTAGATGGCTTGGAGGTTGAGTCTCTATTGAAGCCCACGTGAAGGTTGTGTGTGGCTCCGGAGGAGCCATTGTGAGGGTTGTTGTGTGCTCGCCCGTGGGAGATCGCGAAGAACAACTCTAGTAGAAGCGAGGTGCATGCGAAGAGCATCAAGTGGTCTAACCGGATTAAAGTGCTAGAGATCTTGTGTGAGCACACCTTGAGGGGTGAGTGTTGGCTTATGGTCCACCACTAACTAGAGGATCAGTGGCAACCCTTGGGCTTGCCTCAATGGGGATTAAGTGGTTGGCAAACCGCTAAACCTTGGGATAAAAACCATTATCATGTCAACTTGTCTTCCCTTTGGTTTGCAAATCCCTTTGCTAGCTTTTATTTACTTGTTCATATACTTGTGTTAGTTAGTAGTTGTTGCTCTTGTGTAACTAGTTTACATGTGTAGTAAAATAGTTACTCTGTTGTGCTAGTTAGCTTATGTAGCTAAGTAGTTGTAGCTTTCTAGTTGTGCTTATGAAGTGTAACTGGTGAGTGATGTTAGTGTAGTGCTAGTAGTGCTTGTGCTTTGAGCGCTTTACTTACTAGTATGTGTAGGAGCGCCCAGTGTGCTTAGTTGACTAGTTGCATAGGTTTGTGTGATTTTGCTAACTAGAATTGTTTAGGTAAGTTCCCACCAGCTCATCACCTTATTTCATCAATTAAGATCTTTTATAAGGTGCTTGTGTGATAGATAGAGGAGTGTAGTCTTGGCTAGATCGATTAGTTTAATCCCGCATTTATTTTGGTTAGCCATAGCGATTAAGTTTTAAAAAGGACTATTCACCTCTCTCTAGTCCGTCATCTCAATCCTACAACATCCCAGCTCATCATGTGTTGGAACATAAGAGCGTTCACCATTTAACACAAGTGATCGTAATCATGGACCACTCGCACGAAGCCGCACCAAGAAACTATAGATGAATTCATTCCTAACTGATTATGATTTCACGATATATAAGGATCGTATACTACCTTAGTGTTCTACATTGATGCTGCTTAGGAGCAAGCCACGGAGGTGGAGAACAAGTGCAACGATTGGGCGACGACATTTCGACCAACAAGTGCTCATGTTCGGACCAGCACAAAGAAATAGTCATAACTCTTGATTCCCGAAGTCTCTAGGGGTTAATGAGTATTTGATGGAAAGTCTAGTTTCCAATGCAACAAACCCCATGTCATTTGAACTTCACAATGAAGAGTTATGACCAGATTAGTGGGGACTGCTCAAAAAGACTAACAATCACCTAGAAATTTATGTTATGGAGAACTTCTCATGCAAACATGTATCATTATGCACTCCGCGTCTTCGCCCCCTCCGACTCCACCCGTTCGGCTGCCCCTCCGATTCTGACTCCCACTCCGAGCATGGCCACGTGAGTAGGGAGGGAGCATATGGCGTACCGTGTCCACAGCGAGATCTATGATGACTTCTTCTGATTTTGTGATTGAATCTTTCATAGTTTGATGAACCTGTGATACACTAATATTTGATTGATATGTGAAGATGGAAGATGCAAACTTTGTCGATTGTTTCCGAGATGTGTGGTATCAAGCTAGCACTATTAATTGCGTCTAATGTCGTGCTTGGGCCTCAGGCTGAGCCTGTGGATAGCACAACATGGCATCTTAAGGTATTCGTGCCTATCAGACATGCTTAAATGGGCCCGTGCCATGTCGGATCGTGCCGTCCATTTGGCCATCTATACACAGGGCGGGGAAATGCCGTATCCGGCCGTGGTGCGGCATCGAGAATTGGCACGCTGCTGCCAGCCCCAAATGGTGAGGACATGATCGGAGACCGCCGCCACATTATTTTTGTATGTCCACAGAATATATATATAGTGGTGTATCTTGTCCATGAAATTAAAGTACCTAGATATGTATATATTTTATGAGTACGTTGAGCGGAGTCAATAATTTGTATCTTGTTTCCTACTCCTTCCATTCTAACTGATAAGATGTTTTGACATTTTTAGATACATAACTTTTGCTACACATTGCATCTAGATACATAATTAAAACAATATATGTAAAAAAAATCAAAACATTTTTATATTAGAACGGAGTATTACAGTACCACTCCTAGCTAGCTTAGCTTCATGCCGCACATTATGTGTTACTCGTCGGGTTCTTATAGTCGTCTGCTGCGCAGAAGTCCCGGTCAGCAATGTAAAGAAGAGAAAGAAGGAAGATGCATGACTTCTATGCGGCCCACACGGGCACCAATGCCATGATATATATCGCATAGCTCTCCAGAACGTACTGCAAGAAATGAGGCTTTTCTGCTGCTGCCTGCTGGGCAGTATATAATATGTTGTCATGTCTAGCTACGTGCCCAACTACCAGTGCTTTTTGTTGGGTCTTTGTGCCAGTGCATGCTTCCATTTCTAATTCCCACAAAATCTACGCGCAATCATTTAGATATGATAGTGTCGCCGCCGTCGATCAACTCCTGCATGGCTATATCTCTTCATGTTGAGGTTGTAATCGACAGCGCATGATTAAATGCATGACAGTTCAATGATACCATTGTTTCTCATCAATTCATGATGCAGCTTTGGTGAATGTAAAACAAAGCCATGCTTGCACTGCAAATTAATTTAAGCACCATGAACCTAGGGCAAAACCGCAAAAGTGAGATGTCATACGGATATGTAGCCTGCAGGCAATCTCATCGTATGAGATATATATAGAGATAAATCAAGTTTGTTGTGAACTAATAAATACCAATAAATATACATGTACATAAACTCATAGCATTTCATCGATCACTTCAATTATGTAGTAGTAGCTAATAAGACTGGGGTCAAAGTAGGCATCTTTTTGTACTCTAGATTGGGGTGTGTGCAGTGCCAACACCCCAACCCCCTCTTTCCGTAACGGTTTCTAATGATAGTTAAGAAACATGTAGGTCCTTACAGTTTTAAGATGGTAAAGTGCCCATATCCCTCAGCAAATATCATAGATTTAATTTATAGAACATATTTACATATTGAACTGCGCGCCTATTTGTTTTTCTAGCATGGTCAAAAAGGGACGGAGAATGGACACACTTAGTAGTACAAACTAAAGGTGGATAACTTGCTTGTTTCTAGCGCCAAAGGAGAAGCAATGAAAAGTAGTACTAATCCTACCATGTGAGTGGGGCATGTACAAAGACAAAATCCCGCAAGGTCGACTTCTTTATTTTGTCGATGTAAAGATTTGGAGCAACTCTAATATAGTGTGCTCTCACTAACTAATATACATTATCATATTGTGTGAATAAAAAACATTATTACATTAGCTAGGAAGCGTATCAGGAGACTTTGGTATAGAAAATATATACTTCCTCTAGGCATAGGTGGAGCCAGAATGGTGGCACTGTGCCGTGAGCCACTCTAAAGTTTAATTCAAGCTTAACCTGTTGTACATAAGTTAATTAAAATTATAAAGATTGCACATGGACCACCCTCAACGGTGGAGCCAGCGCGGGGGGACCGCCGTGATTCCCACGTAGCCCCCCTACAAATTTGAGGAGGAAGAAGAAGGAAAGGATGGGCGGGAGGAAGAAGAAGAGGAAGCAGCCCCCTGCCGTCAATCCTGCCTCCGCCGCTGACCACCCTGTAATTTGGCTTTACATCTAAGATGGATCATCTTCTCTTAAGGATGCATACCTTAACTATAAATCCTAGCTATAACACAGCCTCCAAGCTCCATTCATTAGTTTATTTTGCTTGTCCTATTTTTTACTAGATGGAGTATATATTGTGCATGGCTCTTTGCACCATGATAAATATTAAATGGTCACTCCTCCACTCCCCTTTAGCATGTGTATTTTTGCCACTGATATGTCATTAGCGATGTTCATGTCGGATCTAACGGTTCTATCAGATTTTCTATCTCCAAATAGGATATGGCCATGTTTTTTTTCTTATAATCATATTCTAATGACCGCTGCTTCAGGACTTTGAACTAACAAATTGAAAATAAAAAAAACCACGTTGATTATAAGCTAAGTCGATTATGAGGGTTTGTTTGTTAGAGCTCCTCCTTTAAATTCTCTGTGGAAGCTGATTTTTTTTTATAGAAGTGATTCTTTGACTGAAAAATGATTCTCTAGGATAAACTTTATGCATACGGTGTCTCTATGTGGAGTGGATCAGGATATGCTACTTTTGTCAGCTTCCAATCCACTAGTTCATTTTAGAGAATCACTTCACAGAATCAGCATAGAATCACTTGTCAGTAGAAAACTGTTTGGTAGAGTTCCTCCTAGATTCTGCCTAGAAGTTGTTCTAAGAACTCTACCAAACAAACCCTAATAACTAGTAAGCATAAATAGCCATACACGGTTACTATGTAATGCTAAGAGTACTACTAATAACACACTTCAAAAAAGACTCGGCATCTCATCTTTTCTACCGAGAATTGAATTAAAGGAGCTAGCTAGAGATCGAGGGGAGCCTTCGAGTTGGGTACGGCGGGTGGCTTTGTTTTCCTCCGGGCCGGGGCAGCTGGATAGAATATCACACACACCATGAGCTTTGTGTAGGAGAAGACTCCTAGAGACAGAAAGCAAAATGGAAAGAAAGAGAGAGAGACGGGGAGGAGAGAGAAAAGATAGAGCGAGAGGAAACTAAGGCCCTGTTTGGTTTGAGTGTTAAAGTTTAACAAACACTGTAGCACTTTCGTTTTATTTGACAAAAAGTTTCTAATCTTGAACTAATTAGGCTTAATAGATTTGTCTCGTAAATTACTCCTAATCTGTGCCGACATACATGCAATTAATCTATATTTAGTACTTCATGCATTTGAGAGAATATTGATGTGATAGGAGTTAAATTTTAACTCCTCCAAACCAAACGGGGCCTAAAGCGCGCGACGCGACCCAAAGGCAAAGAGAGAGAAAGCTAGAGAAAGAAAGGAACCGGCCCTCCTCAGCACACAACAAGAAGAAGCTAAGCGAGCTAGCAATCGAGGCGGCAGCAGCAGCAGCACCACAAGGGCAAGGCCTGGTCCTCGTTCTCCGCGGCCGCGAACCCTATTCCTTGTTCTTGAATCTCTCATCCCCAATCCGACACCAGTACACACACGCACCACACCCTGCTGCTGCAGCTGCGGAGAGAGGAGAGAGAATTAATTCCATCGGGAGATCTCTCTAGAGAGAGAAGGAGAGGAGGAGGTGCGTGGGAGAGGGAGAATAGATAGAATGTTCCCTTCCAAGAAGGCCACTAGTAGCGCCGCTGCCGCTGCTGCCGTGAGCTCAAATGATAGGCAGGCGATGTGCGTGCAGGGCGACTCGGGGTCGGGCCTCGTCCTCACCACCGACCCCAAGCCCCGCCTCCGGTGGACCGTCGAGCTCCATGAGCGCTTCGTCGACGCCGTCACGCAGCTCGGTGGCCCCGACAGTATGTACATGTAGCTCGATCCTGCACTCTCATGACCTCTCTGGCTTGTCGTTTTGGTTCTGATTTCTTTCTTCTCTCACGCAGAGGCGACTCCAAAGACCATCATGAGGGTCATGGGAGTGAAGGGGCTTACTCTCTACCACCTCAAGAGCCATCTTCAGGTAGTTAGGGTTAGGTTTCCTCTGCAAGCTACCTGCTACTTCCTTCCTGTATGGCTGTATATATATTTCTACTTATGACATATTTTTAACTTTGTTTGATTGATCTTTTTGTGAGCAGAAATTCAGATTAGGGAAGCAGCCGCACAAGGAGTTCAACGAGCACTCAGTTAAGGATGGTAAGCTTAAGACAGGCTAGCTTCACCGGCTGACCGGCCAGGCGGCCAACACATCAAATTTCCCTGCTGCACGGTTCTATATATATAAAGATTCGCAATTCAATTCTGAAGAATCAAGTATACATACTACTAATAATAACTGGCCTGCTCACCTGCTTTTCAACCTGCAGCCTTAGCTACCATTCGTATATGCTTGAATATCTGTAAATATATATGTGTATATTCATATAGCCTATGTGTTCGTTCATCACTTCCTAGCTAGCTGCATATACACATGAATGCCGTACAGTTAACGTTAATCTCTTCAAATTATCGCAGCAGCCGCCGCAGCAATGGAGATGCAACGAAACGCAGCCTCTTCTTCAGGCATGATGGGAAGAAGCATGAACGAGTAAGTTCATTTCATAGTAACTAACTAGCTATATGAAGAATTACTTTATGCACACTCCATCATCGTCCCAATTAAGTTCTTTTTTTTCATCTCTGGAAACAAAATTTATGCTTTTCTCGCTCTCTTTTTTTTTTTTGCTCCTTTTTCCCTTTTGGGGATCTTGCATGATTTCAGCCGCAGCGTGCACATGAATGAGGCCATCAGAATGCAAATGGAAGTCCAGAGAAGGCTACATGAGCAACTAGAGGTAATCCATACTGCAAACTACTCCTAAAGCACATGAAATTCTCAGGAAGCTTGAGATCTTCTTTTTGAAGTATACGAGGAAGTTTACTTAACTCCACTTTTTGTGACCTTACCATATTACTACTCATGACCATGCATGCATTAACTTTACACATCCATCATGAACATTCTTAGGAAGCTTACCACCACTACTATACCATACCTTGGTAATGTCTTTCACATGCATGTTGGGATGACCAAGTGGTGCATGCATGAACTGATGAACATGCAGGTGCAAAGGCACCTCCAGATGAGGATCGAAGCCCAGGGGAAGTACATGCAGTCCATCCTGGAGAAAGCCTACCAGACCATCGCCGCGGGCGACGTCGCTGCGTGCCCGGCGGCAGGGTACAAATCCCTACTAGGTAACCACCAAGCGATGCTGGACGTCTGCTCCCTCAAGGACATGGGCCCATCCATGGGCTTCCCTTCGCTGCAAGACCTGCACATGTACGGAGGCGGCGGTGGCCACCTGGACCTGCAGCAGCAGATGGAGCGGCCGATAGAGGCCTTCTTCGCTAGCTGCGACATTGGGTCGCTGACCAAGAAAAGGTCCATCAGCCCTTACGCCGACGGCAAGAGCCCGATGATGTGGGGCGACGACGAGGACGGCAAGGGCATCGTCGACCAGCTCCAGATGGCGCCGCCGATGATGGACGCCGCCGGCATCGACGTCATGGACTCCATCGCCGACGTCTATGGCGACGCCAAGCCCATGATGTCCGGCGACTCCACGGGAAGCAAGGGCGGCTTTGACGTCAAGCTCGAGAGGCCGTCCCCGCGGCGGCCGCACATGGGCGGCAGCCCGTCGGTGATCGGCGGAGGCCAGCAGACGAGGAACCTGTCCTACGGGTAACTAGCTCACTGATGATTAACCATCCGACCAGTGCTTAATTAACTCGCAGTGAAATTAAAATTAAAGCAGGCGATTACTATTAACCGGTGCAATGGGCTAAAAATAAGTAAAGCTAGCTGGAGCAGATATAATGGCGGAGATACATATATAGCATATGTGTCATTGATCAGGATGATCTTACTGTGGCGCATCACTTGTTGGATGATGCTCCAAGATTACCTATATGTTCCATGTAATTGTGTTGTTGATGGGTGTAAATGCATGTGTAACTTAATTGGTAATTTTGCATGCTGAGGAAACAAGCTTTCATTGATATGGGGCATGTATATGTACCCAGCTGAGGAACATGTTAATGGAACTGTCTGATACCTTGTATTGTACTGATGATTAATTCTTTTTGGCTTATCTGAACAATGTATTTCCATGTGACTTCTCATGTAAATGACATTCTCACAACCATGTAATCTTGATATTAAGGAACCTAACTCATCATATATACATGAAAGCATCTAGGCCCTGGAAGTTGGTTTCGGCAATTGATGACAATACATTATTACCATGACTAACGTGTGTTTTGCAGAAACTCTGATAAGTTAGATCATGGGGTTGATAACTACTTTGGGCACTATGTTATTCATGTCCCTTGATGGAAATCGTTTCGGTTTTCAAAGGATCAATGACAAGATTAAGGACGGTTAGTTCCGGATGTCAAGGTGTTGAGTTACATCCGGAATAGTCGTTAGGATCTTCGCTTTTTTCCTTTGACCGTACTATAAAGGGGGGGCATGAGCGAGTAGCTTGACTTAGGTAAGTCTTTTATTTAGGTGTGGTGCACACTTGTCAAACTTAGAACTAGGTAGCTCAGAAAAAACTCAAGGTTTAGTTGGAAGCAACTTGGTTCAAGTTGCGTCGGGTTTCGAAGTCGTTTGAGCAGTTTACCCATGACCGGACGCGGTTTCTGTCACGACCGGACGCGTCCGGTCAGTACTAACAGTCACTGCATCGTTAACTGATTGACCGGACGTGGCCCCTGCGAGGACCGGACGCGGTGATCAGTCTGACACGAGTTTCAAAGGGTAAAAGTATAATCGGACGCGACTGGAAAAAAGATCGGACGTGTCCGGTCACGTTCCAGTAAGGTACTTGGCTGACCTGACGCGTCCGGTCATCACTGATCGGACGCGGTCGAGCGTCAGGTTAAAGTACAGTAAGGGTCTTGCACGATCGGACGCGTCCGGTCATCCCTGATCGGTGCGTTCGGTCACTCAGCAGTGTCGTTCCAGTTTTCGACCGTTACACTCGACCGGCGTGTCCGGTCAGTGCGTGTTTTGCTGAGTTTGCTGGTAACGATTGGATTTGACTGTGGGGTGTATAAATACATCCCCTCCACCTCTTTTAGAGGCCTCTTGCTCATTTGTTCAGCTGAGAAACACCTTTGAAGTGCAAGGGAGTGCAAGAGCCCTAGTGAGGGTAGTGATTTGAGAATCAAAGCTTGAGATCCCTCATGAGTGATTAGAGAGTAGCAAGTGCGCATCCATCTTCTCATTAGGCTTGTTGTGGTCAAGTGAGAGTTCTAGCTTGTTACTCTTGGTGATCGCCATCACCTAGACGGTTTGGTGGTGATTGGGAGTTTGGTGATCATCCGGCGAGCTTGTGGATGACCCAACTCATGTTGTGAGCGGTTTTAGGCGATTCACCACGACGGAGTGTCAAAGAATCAGCCCGTAGAGAGCATTTGATCCTTGCGCGGATCAAGGGGGAGCTACACCCTTACGCGGGTGCTCCAATGAGGACTAGTGGGGAGTGGCGACTCTCCGATACCTCGGGAAAACATCGCCGTATTCCTTACCCTTACTTTCAATCATTTACTTTCGTGTATTACTTTCATTGCTTGTTTACTTTCCTAGAATTATCATGCTAGACTAGGATTGGAACTTAGGGTGCAAAACTTTTACCGGTAGAATCACAAGGAACACTAGTAGGCACTATGGGTGAAGTTTGGCTTGTAAGGTTTAATTCTTGTAATTAATTTTTAGAGAAGCCCAATTCACCCCCCCCCCTCTTGGGCATCTTGATCCTTTCAATTGGTATCGAAGCAAGGTTGCTCCTTATTTAGGCTTCGCCGTCTAGAGCAAGATGTCTAATGGGGAAGGACCACCTCTCACTTTTGAGGGAGACGATTTTCCATATTGGAAAATTCATATGGAGGCGTACCTCGAAGCCATAGATGTTGGGTGCCTTAGAGCCACAACCGAAGGGCTTCCCGCCATTAGGGATCCCACCAACCCAAGTGGTGACGAGGAGAAGTACGACCGGTAAAATGCAAAGGCAAAAAATACACTCTACCGGGGCTTAGGCAAGGATATCTTCAATCGTGTGTGTAATGCCAAAAACGCTCATGAATTGTGGGAAAACCTTTGTGCTCTCCATGAGGGAACTAAGAGTGAGCGTGAGGAACACTATCATATTACCTTAAAGAAAATTAATTCTTTTGAGATGCTTCCCAAAGAAAGTGCTAATGAAATGTACACTCGATTGAATGTTCTTGTAGAGGATCTCAATGCTCTTGGACTCACTCAAATGAGTCAATCGGATGTTGCAAGAAGGATCTTGAGCGTTCTTCCCATTGAGAAGTATGGTCACATTGTCACCGTGCTTCACCAAAGTGATCTCTCCACCGCAACACTGACTTAAGTATTAGGAAAGATCAATGCACATGAGATGTACATGCACATTACTCCAGAAGAGGGCTCATCATCTTCCAAGAAGAAGGACTTGGCCTTCAAAGCTAGCTATGAAAAGAAAAAGAAGAAGGGCCAAGCCATGATGGTGCAAGAAAGCTCAAGTAAAAGCGATATTGATGATGCATCACTTGCACTCATGGTGACAAAGACCACCAAGATGCTAAAGAAGCTCAACAAGAGTGGCATCAAGTTCGATGGCAAGAAGAAGTTCTTCACAAGTAGCAAAAGGAAGCCAATATCTGAAATATATTGCTACAATTGTGGTGAACTTGGCCACTTAGCTCATCAATGCCCGAAGCCTCCAAAAGACAAGTACAAGAACAAGAACAAGGGAAAGAGAAATGATTCAAGTGATGAAGAAGATGAAAAGAAAAAGAACAAGCCATACAAAAAGAAAGATAGCAAGAGAAAAGAATTTTACAAGAAGAAAAAAGGAGGCAAAGCTTACATTATTGGTGATTGGCTCACCGACATTGAGTCATCATGTGAGTCCTCCGGTGATGAGAGCGATGATGAGAAAGAGAAGGTCGCCGCATTTGTGATTGGGCCATCATCATCTTCACCGACATCTTCATCACTACCTTCACCGCCATCTTCACCATCATCGTCCACTTCTCACCTATGCCTTATGGCCAAGGGTGAATGAAAGGTACAAAACAATGAGAGTGATAATGATGATAGTGATAGTGATGATGAATATGATGCACCTTCTTATGATGAACTTGTAAAATTGTTGAACAGATACTCTAAAATCATAAGAAGAACTAGAAATGAAAATAATAAGCTTCAAAATGAAAATGACTCACTCTCATCTAAGCTTGAGAATGCACATAAGACTAGTGATGAGCTCAAAGATCAAAATGAAATTATGTCTTCTACTCTCAAGGAGCTCAAAACTTCTAACAAAGAGCTTAGAGATGAACATGATAAATTTGAGAAGAAGCATGATGAACTCATTACTAGGCTCAACTTGCTAAAAGATGAATATACTACATTGAAAATCAACTATGATAGTCTTATTGTTGTTAATGAGCTTGCTCTTGAGATACATGATGCTACTAACCAAGTTGTTAAGATTGATATAGCTACATCATGTGATGATTTGATTATTGAGAACTTTGAGCAAGGCTCTAGCGGCAAAGGCAAGAATGTGGTTGAGTCCGACAACTATGATGATTATGTCAAGCTCAAGAGTGAAAATGAGATGCTTAAGAATGAGAACAAGAAGTTGATGGCTCTTGAAAAGCAAACATCAAATGAGTCACTTATTGAAGAGACCAAAAAGCTCAAGCAAGAAAAAGAGCATCTCAAGACCGGCCTAAGCAAGTTCACAAGAGACCAACATTTGCAAAGTGAGTTACTCATGAACACCGTAATGAAGATGGATAGAAGTGGCATTGGTTATTTGGCAAATCAAGAAAAGAAGGCTAAAGCTCAACAACAACAAAACAAGTCAAAACCCAAGCCAAAGAGATATGTTGAGTGTGGACAAGAAGGCCATTTTGCTCATGAGTGCAAAACTCCACCACCACAACCCTTGCCCAAGCATGCTAGACCCTTTGCCTTCAATGCTCATTACATGCTTAGAAAAGATTCAAGTGGCAAGATGAAAGTCATGTTCTTGGGTCCCCCTAACAAGAATAGACCTAAGAAAATATGGGTTGCCAAGTCACTAGTTGAGAAAGTCAAGGGTCACTCTCAAGTTTGGGTCCCTAAACAAAAAGCTTGATCTCTTGTGTGTAGGTGAACTACAAGACCGGTGGATCTCATTGGGTTATTGATAGTGGTTGCACTCAACATATGACCGGTGACCCTCGTATGTTCACCTCACTTGAAGAGAATGGGGTATGTCAAGAGAAGATCACATTTGGGAATAATTCAAAGAGCAAAGTCAAGGGTATAGGCAAAATCGCAATATCAAATGATCACTCTCTTTCAAATGTGCTCTATGTTGCTTCATTGAGTTTCAACTTACTATCCGTTGGGTAACTTTGTGACCTTGGCTACCAATGCTTGTTCACTCCAAATGAAGTGGTAGTTACAAAGATAGATGACAAGCAAGTGATTTTCAAAGGCTTTAGATACAACAATCTCTATCTTGTTGACTTCACCTCCGAAGATGCAAACTTGATGACATGTTTGTTCACCAAAACTACACTTGGATGGCTTTGGCATAGGAGGCTTGCTCATGTTGGAATGAACACTCTCAACAAGCTATTGAAGAAAGAATTAGTAAGGGGCTTGAAGGATGTCAAGTTTAAGAAGGACAAACCTTGTAGTGCATGTCAAGCCGGCAAACAAGTTGCAAATACTCATCCAACCAAAGCTTACATGTCAACATCAAGAGTATTAGAACTTCTTCACATGGATTTGTTTGGTCCTATAACTTACAAGAGCTTGGGTGGAAATCTCTATTGTCTTGTGATTGTGGATGACTTATCAAGATACACTTGGACCTTCTTTCTTCATGACAAATCCAAAGTGGCAAATTGCTTCAAGAAGTTTGCTAAGAGAGCTCAAAATGAATTTGAAGTCAAGATAAAGAAGATAAGAAGTGACAATGGCAAAGAGTTTGACAACACAAACATTGAAGCTTATTATGATGAAATTGGAATCAAGCATGAAGTTTTATCAACCTACACTCCTCAACAAAATGGTGTAGTTGAGAGAAAGAACCGGACTTTGATCACCCTTGCAAGAACAATGCTAGATGAGTACAACACACCGGAAAAATTGTGGGCCGAGGCAATCAATACCGCATGCTATGCTTCAAATCGCCTCTTCCTACAAAAGTTTCTTGGCAAGACTCCCTATGAGTTGCTAAATGGGAAAAAGTCAGACGTCTCATTCTTTCAGGTGTTTGGTTGCAAATGCTACATCTATAAAAAGCGTCAACACCTAGGGAAGTTTCAAAGACGTTGTGATATTGGTTTTCTTGTTGGTTACTCATCAAAGTCCAAAGCATATAGAGTATTTAACCATGCCATCGGTTTGGTTGAAGAAACATATGATGTGGAATTTGATGAATCTAACGGCTCCCAAGGTGCAAGAGGCAATGAAGAACATGTCGGTGGGAGACATCAAGCCTAAAGATGATGAAGACGATGTACAAATTGTCAATCCACCATCTTCATCACATGTGCCTCAAGATGATGATAAGAATGAGAGAGTTAAAAATGAAGATACTCATGTCTCTCATGAACAAGCCGAGGCACAAGCTCAAGATATTGATGCTCCCCAACCCTCTCCTCAAGTGGTTGATAGAAGAAACTCACCTCTACTTCAAGCACATCCATAAGATCTCATCATAGGGAGTCCTACAAATGGTGTAATGACTCGATCTCAAAAGCTTGCTTCTTTTGTTGAACATCACTCTTTTGTCTCTTGTCTTGAACCTACGAATGTAGAAGAAGCTCTTCAAGATCCGGATTGGGTGAAAGTTATGCACGAAGAATTAAACAACTTCACCCGCAATCAAGTTTAGACACTTGAAGAGCATCCAAAAGGTGCAAGAGTCATTAGAACCAAGTGGGTGTTCCGCAACAAGCAAGATGATCAAGGCGTAGTAGTGAGGAACAAGGCAAGACTAGTTACAAAGGGGTTCTCTCAAGTTGAAGGTCTTGATTTTGGAGAGACCTTTGCACCCGTTGCAAGACTTGAAGCCATACGTATCCTACTTGCATATGCATCACATCATGAAACGAAACTATATCAAATGGATGTGAAAAGTGCTTTTTTTAATGGTTTCATAAATGAACTAGTCTATGTTGAACAATCTCCTGGGTTTGAAGACCCTAGATATCCTAATCATGTTTATAGGTTGTCCAAGGCGCTATATGGGCTCAAGCAAGCCCCTAGAGCGTGGTATGAGCGCCTTCGGGACATTCTCATTGAGAAGGGCTTCACTATTGGGAAGGTTGACACCACACTATTCACCAAGAAACTTAATGGAGAGATCTTTATTTGTCAAGTCTATGTTGATGATATCATCTTCGGGTCAACAAATGAAGATTATTACAAAGAATTTGGTGAATTGATGTCAAAGGAGTTCGAGATGTCAATGATTAGTGAGCTAACCTTCTTCCTTGGTTTTCAAGTCAAGCAAATGAGAGAAGAGATTTTTATCTCTCAAGAAAAGTATACCAAGGATCTTCTCAAAATATTCAAGATGGAAGAGTGTAAGCCAATCAAAACCCCAATGCCATCTAATGGACATCTCAACCTAGACGAGGGAGGTAAACCAATTGATCAAACTCTCTACCGTTCTATGATTGGTAGCTTGTTGTACCTTACCGCATCTAGGCCCGATATCATGTTTAGTGTGTGCATATGTGCTCACTTTCAAGCGTGCCCTAAAGAACCTCACTTAAGTGCCGTAAAAAGAATTTTAAGATATCTTAAGTACACCCCAAGCATCGGTCTTTGGTACCCCAAAGGAGCTAGATTCTAACTAGTTGGCTATTCCGATTCGGATTATGTCAATTGCAAAATTGATAGAAAAAGCACATCCGGAGGGTGCCATTTGCTTGGGAGGTCCTTAGTATCTTGGTCATCTAAGAAGCAAAATAGTGTGGCTTTGTCCAACGCCGAGGCGGAATACATTGCCGCGGGGGCTTGTTGTGCACAAATCTTATACATGAAACAAACCCTCCTAGACTATGGAGTTGTTCTTGAAAAGGTGCCGCTCTTATGTGACAATGAAAGTGCCGTTAAAATTGCTAATAATCCGGTACAACACTCACGCACCAAGCACATTGATATCCGCCACCACTTTCTAAGAGATCATGTTGCTAAAAATAATATATCACTAGAAGGTGTAAGAAGTGAAAATCAATTAGCGGATATCTTCACTAAACCTTTAGATGAGGCTACCTTTTGTAGGTTGAGAAGTGAACTAAATGTGCTTGATTCTAGTAACTTTAAAAAATGAGCTTGTGTTGTCCCTTGCATTGCATTGTATTATATGTCATGTTTAACTCCCCGCAATGCATCTAGAACTTGTCTAACATGGTTACGATAACCCTTCTTTGGAGGAGTGAATAAGCCTAACCGTGGATCAAACTTGACAAGCAACCTAGTCTTCCTTTCTCGCTTTGCATTGCATATGCATGGTTGTTGCTTTGTCGTTTCTTTTCGGTTTAGCTTTAAGTAACCTCTGTGTTCGTCCATGAATAGAGAGAGCATTTGAAGCTCCCAAGGGTTCATAAACTCTATTGCATGGCCATACGTTGCTCCTCGGGTGTTTATTGCGTATCTCCTTAAAAATAATACTAGCCTAAGGCAAAATACTTTGAAAAACTTGAGGGTTTGAGTGAGGTCACTCATATCAGGTTCCAATTGGTGTTTATTTGAGTCTCTTTGAATTGGAACTAGATTGGGAGAAGTCGCGTCAAAGATCGGATTGAAGAAAGGCGTTAAACAGCGACCGGACGCTGGACCGGACGCTGAATCGGACGCGGTGCTGCTTCACCACTGCGTCCGGTCCCGGCGACCACCAGCGCATCTGGTCATCCCAAAGAACTTCTCTACGATCTGTGACCGGACGCTGCACCGGACGCGACGTTGTGACCACCGCGTCCGGTCCCGGCCACCACCACCACCGCGTCCGGTCATGCGCTTGAGTTTCCTAGGCAATCTCTGACCGGACTCTGTCAACGTCCAATCATCCCTAACCAGACGCGTTCGGTCACTCCAGGAGCTTACTGGACTCTGACCGGACGCTGCCCTATCGCGTCCGGTCAAGCGACCACCGCGTCCGGTCATCGCGTTAAAAGCGGATCTAAGCCTTTTTAACCGTATGTTTAGATCTTGTTTTTTTATTTCGTCTTCCTTCTCAATCCGCCGCCGCTCCTTGCCCTAGCCACCTCCTCACCGTAATCTCCAGCGCCGCCACAGCCGCGCGCCACCGCAGCCGCCCTGCGCGCCGCCGCAGCCGCCCCGCGTGCCGCCGTCACAGTCTTCCCGCGCGCTGTCGTTCCTCCACGCAGCTGCGCCACCGTTGCTCTACTACGCTCCTAGCTCCTTGGCCCTATGCCCCTCCCCGTTCTTCGCCTCCGGCAGCCGCTCAACCGAATCGTGCCACCAAGTTTGCCTCCGACCGTCGCGCCTCGACCTAACCCTAAAAATCACGGCGTCTTCAATTTGCCGTTCTCTGGCAAAGGACTTTCGCTCGAGTTCGACTCCGCAAGGTGATTTCATTGCCTTGAATTAGGGTTTGCCGATGGATTTCCGGTGAATTTCTAATACAACCTTTGATCTCATCGGTACTCCAAGGTTTTGTTCGTCGTTTCCGGGGAACCCTAGCGTGTCAAGATCACTTTCCTTCCATCGGAGTTTCGCTCATCCGAGGTAGCTATCACGGTCTATTCACATCTTATCTAATATGCTTGCTTTCATTAGGATCTCACCCATCTATTAGATAATATATGTTGCTTATAGTAGCTCTATCTATTCCATCCTTTCAGTGCGTCCTATCGGTGCTTTGTCTGTCAGGTGATCAGCTATGAAAACGAGGCCAAGCCTGCGGATACGGATTGAGGCCAAGCCTCACGAGTGTTAGTACACCTTCTTTCACTATCCAGGTTTTCTCAGTCACAGCAGTTTGTTAGTATGGTTCGCTGCAAGAATGCTGGTGGTGCACCTAGTGACGGGGACAAAAGTCCTCCTAGGATAACAGAGGTGGCTCATGGCAAACGCAAGAAGTTAGCCATCAAGAAGAGAAAGAGGACACCCACTGAGGCAGAGATTACACAGGCCGTCGCTGATGCAGCTGAGCGTGCAGAGAGGGGTGGTAGAGGCAGTGGGATACACATTGGCGAGCGTCGCTTTCACCTTGAAGGTCAACAGCTCGGTACTGAGGCCACAGAGGGCACAGAGGACCCACCTGCAGAGCAGCCCACAGAGGACCCACCTGCTGAGCAGCCCACAGAGGAGACAGAGGAACAGACCGCTCAGACTCCACCACGTCGTCACTCAGGACGTGCGCGTGCTCAGGTGACTCCTAGGTCAGAGGGCCAGCGTCATGGAGGTCGTCCACCTCCCAGGGTTCGAGGTCACTCCCCAGTTGAGCATTTTGACCTCAGGGGAGCTATAGCACGATAGGTATAGGCTCTCAGGTTCATTGAGGTTAGTCGGTGGTTCCCACCTCAGCAGGATCCCCGGGCTTCAGAGGGTTTCTACACACCTCTGCACGAGGACTTCTACAGAGCCTATGTTGACAGCGGGATTGCATTCAGACCTCAGAGAGTCTGTCGACTGGAGGCTTTAGTTGAGGTGGTTGGTGAGCAGCTCCGTCCACACCTGTCCTTTCTACCTGGTATGTCAGACTTTCTAGGATGGACTGGAGCTTACTGCGGCACTTGGGTCAGAGAGTTCTACTCCTCACTTTGGATTGACCCTGCTCATCAGTTCATACAATTTGCATTCCGAGGCCGTGACCGCAGACTGTACAACACAAGGGTACGGGAGATTCTCAGACTCTCTGCTTCCGAGACGAAGATACACCAGCTGTGCTTTGGACATACTTCACCACCGAGACGTCCTCACGGAGGTTCAGTGCCACCCACAGATCTGATCAGACCCTACTTCCATGAGCTGTTTGGCGAGGGGTCTAGACGTACACCTGCCAGCCTGACACCACTAGCTAGAGTACTCGATGCTATTATGAGGCAGACACTTCTTCCGAGGCTGGGATACAGAGAGGGACTGACTCGTATGCAGTTATGGGTGGTGCATCACCTCATCTCACAGACATCGTTTGATATTTGGGATCTGATGCTATGTGAGATGGAGGATACTTTGGCAGAGGGCTTCAAGGGTCACAGGCAGCTACCTTATGCTCATTGGATCTGCTTTATTATTCGATCTGCATGTGACCTGCCTGTAGAGATTAGATCTGAGATAGCTGATACCACTACTGCTTTTCCAGATTATGATATTCGACAGTTGTGGGCTTCAGTGACTAGAGAGCAGGCACCTAGGCCAGGATAGCATCAGAGGCCAGAGGTTCCGGAGACAGTAGCTGAGCAGGACGAGACCGTTGAGGGTCTTGCTGAGGCCGAGATTGCAGACCTTGATACTCAGCCAGCTGATCCAGTTGAGGATACTGCTACTGACAGCACTGACAAGGATTACCAGCCCATCCCCTGGTACCGCTCTCCTCGGTCTAACGACCATGAGGCCGGTGGTTCAGGCTCAGCCTCCCGCTCAAACCCAGTCATGGTGGCTATACTTGAGAGGCTGACCCAAGCCCAGGAGAGACAGGAGGTTCAGATGCAGAGACAGGCTCAGGACATAGTTGCCGCATTTGCTCAGATTCAGGCTCGTCAGGACGAGTTCCAGAGGCAGCAGCTGGAGTTTTAGAGGCAACAGTTTGAGATGCAGAGGCAGCAGGCAGCCACCTAGCAGCAGTACCTTGAGCTCCTGTGACACCTCGTCACTATTGGGATACCTCCACCACCGTCTATCCTTGCTCCAGCACTACAGTCTAGTGGACTTCAGAGTTAGGGACAGCCGAGCTTTCAGTTTATCTCTCCCCAGCAGCAGGTGCCTCAGACTTTTCAGTCCCCGAGCTACACTCCTATTCAGATGGGGTTCACTCCACTAGCTCAGCCTAGACCTCACCTTCTCTCGGGCACTCCTTTCACCGATTTGAGTGCCTCCTACAGTGAGCTGACTGGTCAGCCGACTCCCTCGTACACCACAGTTGTGACCTCTTCAGGGATGTCAGTTTCTGAGACTGTCGTTCTTTCAGTGTCAGGGGCCAGGACTACAGAGACTGTGCTGTCGTCAGTTGCTTCGACAGATCCTCCTACTCTCGGTGTTCTTCAGGCTCAGATGACAGAGACTGCTCCTATTGTTGCTACTATGGTTTTAGCTCCTGCACCTGCTCTACAGACCCAAACTGCTTCACTGCCACGTCTATCTATAGAGGGTCAGCCTGACAGTTCAGATTCTGAGGAGCATACTTCGCAGTTTGTGATCACTCCACGCTCCTCGGCACCCGACTCGATAGCTTCTGTTCCCCCATCGGATCCTTAGTTTTATTTTTAGCGTTTGATGCCAAAGGGGGAGAGAGAGTAGATTCAGGGGGAGTGTTATTAGAGGGTTTTGTTTTCTTTGTGTGCTATATTCATGCATCATGTTTAATTTCCCGCCCTGCATTTTGTGACAAGTGTGCTTGTGAGACCTTATTTTATATTGCGTCACTTATTTGGTTTTAGCTCATAAGGTTGTGCTTCCATGCCTTACTCTGATTTCACATGAGCTATGTTTTATGTGTACTAACTCTTCATGTTTTATCTTATAAGTACACTCAGTTGGCTTGGAACGCATAAGCAATCCCTAACCCCTTGTGCTTATAGCTTTTTGCTTATGTGAACCAAGCATGTTCGAAAACCTCAACTATTATATCTTCTGAATCTAAGTGTTGTTATCAATCACTAAAAAGGGGGAGATTGAAAGCATCTAGGCCCTGGGAGTTGGTTTCAGCAATTGATGACAATACATTATTACCATGACTAACGTGTGTTTTGTAGAAACTCTGATAAGTTAGGTCATGGGGTTGATAACTACTTTGGGCACTATGGCATTCATGTCCCTTGATGGAAATCGTTTCGGTTTTCAAAGGATCAACGACAAGATTAAGGACGGTTAGTTCCGGATGTCAAGGTGTTGAGTTACATCCAAAATAGTCGTTAGGATCTTCGCTTTTTTCCTTTGACCGTACTATAAAGGGGGGCATGAGCGAGTAGCTTGACCTAGGTAAGTCTTTTGTTTAGGTGTGGTGCACACTTGTCAAACTTAGCACTAGGTAGCTCAGGAAAAGCTCAAGGTTTAGTTGGAAGCAACTTGGTTCAAGTTGCGTCGGGTTTCGAAGTCGTTTGAGCAGTTTACCCTTGACCGGACGCGGTTTCTGTCACGACCGGACGTGTCCGGTCAGTACTAACAGTCACTGCGTCATTAACTGATTGACCGGATGCGGCCCTGCGAGGACCGGACACGGTGATCAGTCTGACACGAGTTTCAGAGGGTAAAAGTATAATCGGACGCGACTGGAAAAATGACCGGACGCGTCCGGTCACGTTCTAGTAAGGTACTCTGCTGACCTGACGCGTCCGGTCATCACTGATCGGACGCGGTCGAGCATCAGGTTAAAGTACAGTAAGGGTCTTGCACGATCGGACACGTCCGGTCATCCCTGATCGGTGCGTCCGGTCACTCAGCAGTGACATTCCAGTTTTCGACCGTTACACTCGACCGGCGCGTCCGGTCACGTCGACCGGCGCGTCCGGTCACGTCGACCGGCACGTCCGGTCAGTGCGTGTTTTGCTGAGTTTGCTGGTAACTGTTGGATTTGACTGTGGGTGTATAAATACATCCCCTCCACCTCTTTTAGAGGTCTCTTGCTCATTTGTTCAGCTGAGAAACACCTTTGAAATGCAAGGGAGTGCAAGAGCCCTAGTGAGGGTAGTGATTTGAGAATCAAAGCTTGAGATCCCTCTTTAGTGACTAGAGAGTAGCAAGTGTGCATCCATCTTCTCATTAGGCTTGTTGTGGTCAAGTGAGAGTTCTAGCTTGTTACTCTTGGTGATCGCCATCACCTAGACAGTTTGGTGGTGATTGGGAGTTTGGTGATCATCCGGCGAGCTTGTGGATGACCCAACTCATGTTGTGAGCGGTTTTGGGCGATTCACCGTGACGGAGTGTCAAAGAATCAGCCCGTAGAGAGCACTTGATCCTTGCGCGGATCAAGGGGGAGCTACACCCTTGCGCGGGTGCTCCAACGAGGACTAGTGGGGAGTGGCGACTCTCCGATACCTCAGGAAAATATCGCCGTGTTCCTTACCCTTACTTTTAAGCATTTACTTTCGTGTATTACTTTCATTGCTTGTTTACTTTCCTAGAATTGCCATGCTAGACTAGGATTGGAACTTAGGGTGCAAAACTTTTACCGGTAGAATCACAAGGAACACTAGTAGGCACTAGGGTGAAGTTTGGCTTATAAGGTTTAATTCTTGTAATTAATTTTTAGAGAAGTCCAATTCACCCCATCTTGGGCATCTTGATCCTTTCAATACATATACTATTCATTTAGATAAGGCCTTGTTTAGTTCCTCTCCCAAAACTTTATACCCTATCACATCGGATGTTTGGACACATGTATGGAGTATTAAATGTAGACTAAAAAATAACTAGTTGCACAGATTGCGTGTATTTTGCGAGACGAATTTTTTGAGCCTAATTAGTCCGTGATTAGACAATGCTGTGCTACAGTAAACATGTGCTAATGACGGATAAAGTAGTCTTAATAAATTCGTCTCACAGTTTACAGGCGAGTTCTATAATTAGTTTTTTTAGTATCCGAACACCCCTTCCGACATCCCATGAAACATCCGATGTGACATCCCAAAACTTTACACCCCTAGAACTAAACAAGGCTTAAATTATACAGTTTTGCTTGTACAAATATCTAGTAAGGGCATCAACGGCCCCTGTAACTGTAAATATGATAACATTTATCGCAATGCTCTCTTCTAGTTTCTTTACAATGAGGCCATCTCTACGAAGTGGTGATGTAATATAGATCATTTCAGATTCATGGCATCTCTTGCAACTAATCAAGCAGTACCCTTTGTTCATGCAGATGAGCTATATATTCTCATGCATGCTACCAACAAATCTGACTATAGTTAGCTAGGTTATAATTATAATCTTGGGAAAAAAACACAAGCCTATGCCAAGGCATCCCCATCTTTATTTGCAAAACAAAGAAGTGTTCTTATGGTCAATATTACCATACAAAGAGCTAGAGTACAAGAAGATGCCTTGTTGTAACTAGAACTAATCATATGACATGATCAACTTGCAACATAACCATCAACATATGTATTCCTAAAAAGCAAAAAAAAAAGTAAAAGAGATATGTAACATATATTAACACTATTTGTGTGGTTATATGGAATCCAGGGAAATATATATTATATTGTATCTTGTTTTGCAAGACGGGTGCAAACACCGGATAGCATGCTACTAAAATAATTAGTACACACGGTACATGCATGAACAGGAGAAAACATTTTTGCACTAGAGAGGCCTATCAGGTGGTCCTATAATAGATATGATGGTTCTACAGCATTTAAAGAGGAAAAGACAGAAGGCAGGGAGAGAAAAAAAAAAGAGAGGGGAAAAAACTAAAGTGAGAGAGTGTGTACTCATACTGCAAGCAAGCAAGATGCGTATTTCAAATGTGTTTCTTTTCAAGAGAACTTTCAAGGAACTGCACATCATATATATTGAGCTGAATGTGTATTTTGGATTAAATTTTGGAAAACAACTGAACGAACCAGATACAAATTGAGGTACCTCGTATAAGAATATATAGTGTTGAAAACGTGCTTAGGCTAGGCATGGTCGCGAAAAAGAACATATAGTGTTGGGTCCTGTGATCAAGAATGTGTAGTTAGATCCCAGATTTGAACATTGTGCAGATTTTTATCATGACTATTCTCAAATTCGTTCTATATATATTATCTCCTTGCGAAACTTCTAATAATTTTGCTGATAACTTCTCTTTGCTCTTGAGAAGTATTTTAACACACATGTGATTATTAATTAAAATCTAACAAAATAGATATTTTAATTAATAACCATGAAGGTGATATCAGAAAAATCTAACAAAATAGATATAAAAAGGGACAAATTCTGGGTTATAAATATGTACACAGAGAAATTAAACCTCCGTCCTAAGATACGCTACAAAGAAACATAGGCCATCACTACCCATGCATTCTATCTTCAAAAGAAGCAAAGCAGTGATAGCATATGAAATTAGTATATGGTAAAATATATGTGTGCACAATTCTCGAGACATTTGAGTCTGCACATCTCCCTATTCAAAACTTGAATTGATACATCAAGTTTAGCTGTAGCGCAAGTGGTTAGCACTGCATATACATATGCGTACTGTGTTTTGACATTATTACATACAAACACTCGGACACCATCTGTATTTATGTTACCTTGCTGGGTGTTGGCTCCTACATTTCCTTTTCTATGTAGTCATGCATATTGACTGTTCATGCATGGGTATTTGTTAAGTTGGGCATACAGAATAACTTATTTTGTAGAATAACTACTGACCTTATTGGATAACTTATTTTGTGTTATATATATAACTACTACTCTACAGCTGGCTATAGAATAACTTATTTTATAGCCACTTTGAGTTATGATAATTACTATTCTAATTTACGTGATTATAGTAACTCCTTCTAAGTGGTTTACTATAATGTTACGGTAAATATCCACAAGTGTTATAGTAACACAACAATCGTAAATTAAGTATAAAAATTATCGTAAATGGAGGTGGCTACAGAATAACTTATTTTGTAGCTGGCTACTGAATATATATATATATATATATATATATATATATATATATATATATATATATATATATATATATATATATATATATATATATATAACCAACCCTAAAATCATGAAAGAGTTAGCTACATACTTCCTTTCTACAAGAAACAGCCAATGGTGATGAAGAGTAACATAAGATTAACACTTCTTATTGCTTTTGCATATATAACATAACAAAAATTATATATGTGCCAAAAGAAAAAGGTAGAAAAGGAAGAATAAGATCAACAATATATGGCACGGAAAATTGATAGGCCGACATATGAGAGCCACATAGAAAAAAAATAGGTTCAACGAACACCACGAGGGAGGCACCGAGCACCGATACTAGCCTCTCGTTGCTTGAATGAGACGTAGGGTATCCCTATCTTTTAATCATCTTTTCCCAATGGGACAAAGTAATGCATTGTTCCATGTCCACTTCATGCGACATAGGCATGCTGCAATATCCCCAGTACCCCTTTGTTGGTCATATCCCTATGCTTAAAACTGAAAACGCTCAACCATGACATACATCTGCATAGAAACCCTTTCTCAAACTAGCTAATGTAGAAAACAAAATAAGAAGAAAAGACATCTAAATCTAAGCTAAAGTGTACTTGAACCCCAATGACATAGATGTTACACCCTTTTTTTCGAAAACACAAAGATGTACACTTAACGGTTTAAATGGTACTCAAAGGCGTAGCTTTGTGAGTTAGGGAAATCAGGGGTCCTTTATGTCTAATAGGTAATTGCAGTTGAAATCATTTAGTAACTAGACCATCAACCCATGCTCTAGCATGACCTAGAACCTTATGTTACTTAAGTATTAAAAATTTCATGGATAAATTTAGTACCTAGGTACAACTAATAAAAATGATTATCTTTATCTTCTCCAATCCATTTTATGATACAATACCCATTTAGATACTCTACAACTTGTATGTGGTTGTCATAAATTTACAACTACTCCATATATGTTTTATCCTCTGCATTGCATCTTTGTGGGTTTCTTTAATATGTATCTATTTGGCATTTTATTTTAAGTTATAGCAACTCTTGTTGCATCCTTTTTTATAACATCATGAACCCATATTTTGGCTTTCGTATTTTGATCTTATTAATCGTTTTAATTTTTTATCCACGTGTTTATTGAAACTCTAATGCTTATTGTGTCTTATATTCGAAACATTCCATTTATATTTTATTAAAAATGGATTATATTGTGGCTTACTAGTGATGACGATTAGATTTTATCAAACTAAAGGCCAAATGTTTTCTATTACTGTGAGGATTCTAGGATTTCTGTTTTTTTTTTGTAGCATGTGTCATGTGGATTAACGTGGAAGCTCCGTTAGAGAACTCTAATTAGTAACATTAAGATTTGCCTCTAAATTAATTAATAGGCAATTGCTCCATATATCACTGACGGCACATGATCAAATTAAGTTACTGCCACCTATCATAATTAGATAACACTGTCCAAACGTCATCTAATTATGACCGAAGAGTGTATGTATGCTAGGCTCGGTTCCTACATCTGCTTAGAGATTTCATTCTTTTTCTCTAACAACGTAGAGGTTTCTCTCTGAATTGGGTAGCTTTATTTTGCCTCTTTCCTCCTCCACGGTCCTTGGTGCAGTTAAAAAAAAACAAAGGACGAAAAGAGAGCAGCGGTACACAAGCCTGGTGCATGAGAAGAAGGCGTAGCAGCAGTCAGCAGACAGGCAGACAATGCAGAGATTTCGAGGAAGATTCTGCTCGTATTTTACCATGTCATGCAGGACTGAACCGAGGCATCGTTTAGATGCCCGAATCGGGGCAGCGGTTGAACACAGTAGCAATTTTGTTTTTATTTGTAATAATTGTCTAAATATTTATTAATTAGATTTAAAATATTCGTCTCGCAAAGTAGAATAAAACTGTGCAATTAGTTTTTAATTTTATCTACATTTAATACTCCATATATGTGCCGACATTTTGATATGATGGATAATCTTCTTTTTTATAGTGAAATTTAGGGTGCCGAGAGTAAATTCCAAAAGCTGCGTGCGCAATGCCCAGATCGGCGTAAGGATACTGCTACGGGCCGGGGTAGAGCACGGTGTCCGAGGCAAATCATCTTGGGGCGCATCAAAGCAACCTTGATTGCCTGTTCCTGCTGCTGCTGACCTTATTGGATTCTGCGCTGCCGGTGGGTCCCCCGGGGCGAGGGAGAGGGACTGTGGCAGCCTTTGGAGTGAGGACTGGAGCCGCCGGGGATACAAGAGAAGCTTCGTTTATTCTTTCCTGCAGCGTATAGCATACGATTTGCCAGTAGCTACACTGACAGCCTACGGCTTGCATGTTGCATGGGTGGTGGCCCAGACAGACACAGGCTTGTCAAATTTTACTATGCAAAAAAAAATTCCTCATCCCATCAAAATATCGGCACATATATGGAGTACTAAATATAGATGAAATCAAAACTAATTGTACAGTTTTGTTGTACTTTGCGAGACGAATATTTTAAACCTAATTAATCAATGTTTAGACAACTATTATCAAATAAAAACAAACGTGCGGCCCGAATCGGGCATGTAAACGAGGTCACATAGCACTGCATGCCTACCCAGGGGCTGGGGCTGCCTGACTCTCTACCGTACTAGTAGGTCGGTCTCTCCTCGGGGAGCGCCAAAGACACAGGACGTGAGATCTGGCTCCTGTTTCACTGTTTGCTTTTACTCCAGTTTTGAGCAGCAGTAGCAAACAAAGATTCAAGTGAAGCGACCATGGAATCCATCTTATATACCAATAGGATACTAGGAGTATCTCCGTCGATATCCTCAGGATTAATAAAAGCAAAAAAATAAGTACGTCTAAATGTTCACCCAAATGCTCAAGAGAGCGGCTCAGAAACAAGAGACAATACAAAAGGAACTGATAAACAGAAACACATGCGAGCCCTGAACAAATATTTGTGAGAACTAAGAAGAGACATACTATGCCCATCCCCAGAACCTTATGGCGTCACCAGATGATCACTGATGGCGATTGTAACATGGTAGTGCCAATGTTAAGCAGCAAATACAAACTTACCTCCAGCACACATTGTTCCCATCTAATTCCGCACTGATTTGGGTTCTATGATGAATCTGGTAACATTCTATATACCAGCCTGACTGAAAGATCAGCGCAGCCACGAGACAACCATACTAACACCCCCCCCCCCTGCAGGAATGCAGGATCTAGCTTTCGTCAGGAACCAGGCGAGGGTGTACATACCACCGACAGCCTGTAACGTACGATCCACCCTATAAGCTTTTATTCTGTAACATGAACGCCTTTGGAGGCACTATAGACAAGTAGTGCCATGATTATGTATACAAAAGTTCGAAGGTGAAGCCATACTTTATACTTCACGTCATTTACAACTCATTTCGGCTTTCTTATTCATGCTCCGCGACTTATTCGCTTTATTCTAAAACTGCTCACCCACAACCACTGGCCGGCCCCTTTTCCATCTCCGATCTTGCAGCTAAACGCAACTCACGTAACCTTCTAAGCACGCCTGCCTATTTGGTTTCTCGGTTCATCATTTGCCAAGCGTTTCTAGCCAGAGGCCGATTTCAGGACTCAACCCAAGTTGCCCATGCAGATGTACTTGAGCTGCATTGCCCACGGAATAGACATGTCAGAGTTGCAACAACACTGCAGAAGTAACAACAAATAAGACCTGTGAGTTTATCAACCTCCAAGTATTCGTCGATGCCGTACTTCGATCCTTCTCTCCCTAGACCAGACTGCTTTACTCCACCGAATGGTGCCACCTAAACATTTTAAGGCAGATTAATATTGATGTGCCAGCCACAAAGTAATCCATTGTATACTACCCCAACCATTCAAAAATGTATGTCATTTAATTTTTGCCACATGTCAAACTTCTCTAACTTTACTGTGTATAGAACATTGCACAGACATCAGAAACATCAAATTAGCTTCATTAAATCCACCATGAAATGTCTTGATAGTGCGCTTATTTGGTATTGTAGATGTCAATATATTTTTCTATAAAATTGTTCAAAGTTAGAGAAGTTTTGACTTAGGACAAAAGTAAAACGCCCTGCATTTTAGAAAAGGGGGAGTATCATTGGCTGTTTCTTACCTCTGTTGAAATAATTCCCTCGTTTACCCCAACTAAGCCGTATTCAAGAGATTCAGATACACGCCATGAACGAGGTATGCTCTTGGTAAATATGTATGCAGCTAAGCCTGCAGATCCAGCACAATGGGAAAATGCTTGAGATTAGACATAACAAGGGAGATGTCTACTTTGTAGACAATGATCCACATCTTCCATTGTTAGCGGTATGCACACAGTTCTCAGCATAGTTCAGTTTTAAGACATCCAAAGGTACTGCTGTATAATAAAGAACATTTAAGTTATTTTGGGTCTTAATATCAAGAAGAGAAAAATGCTATATTGCATATTACAGCTTCTATGGACAAGAAATAAACCGATGTTACTAAATTGTATCCTGCCTAGCTCTATTAACATTTCCTTGCTAAGGCATAACGTGCAAATTATGCTAACATCTAATTTGTTCAAGAGTATTAAACAATTGGTGCACTAGATATTGTTAATGAACCTGCGTTTGTATCGTTGGCCATATGGACTGCTTCTTCCTCAGTTTTGAATGGTATAAGGGGTGCAACTGGACCAAAAACTTCTTCTCTGAAATGAAAAAAGATGTTAACAATTTTGAAGTGTCAGACAGTTGCTCAATATTAGACCATTTACTCGCACATGAAAGTAGAATCTATGCACTACAAGGTCTGATTGAAATTGCTAAGGTTGGAAGGTCCTACTGTAAATTTTACCTGAAAAGAAGCATATCATTGCTGACATTCCCTACTACAGTTGGCTCATAAAATGACATCCCCAGGCTGTGTCTTTTACCACCTAGCATGACATTTGCTCCCTACAAAAAGATTGGAGAGGGTACTTCACATGCATTTCAAAGAGAGGCAACAAAACACCAAAAAAACATGTTTCAGTTCTCAATGAAGTAAGCAAGAGCCAGGTGTTCCAACTTAAACCCACATATTAACCAATTCAGCTAGATCTGATTTCAGCCAAAAGAAATTCAAGAAACTGGTCTGTCCTGAGTGCAGATAAACCAACAGGGCCAGGGGGCAGGAATCAGTCCAGTTCCTTTTTTCTTTTGTGAACCCTCCCAGTTTGGAAGGGAAAATGCACACCCTTAGGGCCCGTTCGTTTAGGCTGATTTCCGGCCAGAATGCTTCCTGGTGATGGTTGGACGTGTAAAATACAACAACAATCCTGGCCGTATTGGTTCCGGCACTGGATTCCGTTGGAACCGAACGTGCCCTTATGATGATTTGAGATTACCTTTGAAGTCGCGTCATTTATGAACTTCTCCACCTACAGGGGAAAAAAAATAGGCCAACAAATAAAGCATCAGTAATTGCTCACTTTAGGGAGGGAGGGCGGGCGGGAGACTAAGTAGTTGGGACAAATTAGTGGCCAAACTATGCACCTTTTGAACAGCAGCTTCGTTAATCAGAGGACCCTGCATATGAAAGGAACTGGAACTCCTAAGTCAAGGGTATATAGATGCAAGATGCTAAAGAAATATTTTACTAGGTAAACAAAATAGAGAGCACAACGCATCAGAAAAAGCGCATGGCAACAGAAGAATGTGAATGGTAGTTGATAAGTACTGTAATATACTAATATTAGGTGTTAAACAGCTCATAAACATTGAATGTAAAACACTGTTTATGCAATGAACGCAAGAAACAGTGAAGCGCAGCTCTCCTGCATTTTCCCAAAAAAATGAACGCAAGAAACACAAAGTTGGAAATGGTACTAGGTTATTTATCATGGTTATAATGGTAGTTGTTAGAATTCTATACCTGAGATGTACTCTCTTCTAGCCCGTTACCAACCTTCAAACTCTGAACAGCCTTGATGAATGCAGTTGCAAACTTTTCATAGATACCTACAGATGCAACATAAAACTTTTTGATGGATCAAACGAAGCCTCAGTAACATTCAAATCACATATATGATCAATATACCTTCTTGCACCAATATCCTGTTTGCACAAACACACGTCTGTCCACTGTTACGGAACTTGGCAGCAAGCTGCACACATATGGACTTGGTGAATATTGATGACATTAAAATGCAAGGGCAATGCAATATTTCAACAACAAAGTCAAACAAAGTATTATAATCTCAAATGAACCTCATTTAAACTTTCTCAAGCCAAAAAAGACTATGTTTCTTATGGGTAGTTACTTCATCTAAAAGTGGAATGCATGTGTTGCTTGTAGCTGTTAGCTGTTTTAGCTTTTATTATTGTCTCAGAAAAGCTATGCAGACATGCTGTTTTCTGATGGATCTGAACTGACATGGTCCTTCACTCCTCCTGGATTCAACAGTTGAAGCTTGGGTTCTATCTGCTCTTCAAGAAAGGAAAAAAAGGGAAAATTTTCTATATGCCAACTAAAACTCTTATCCTTGATCTGCCACCAAAAAAAACTATATCATGTCAATGCCACTATCCACAAATTTTAATCTCTTTCACGCTATTGTTGACGGTATTTCGATAGTCTTAGCTAACTTACATGTCAAAATGACCTGTTTGCCCATCCTCTTAGTTGGGCACAAGATCCCTTTTATGCCCTAGACCAGGTAATCCAAGAATCCAATATCTGGATTAGCATCCCAAACTGTAGCGACCTCTCTAATCTACTTTCATAAACAACAATTGAACCCATGCGTGCACATTAGGAGCTTGTTTGGAAACACAGCAATCCGCTTCAACTTCAATCCATATGTATTTAAGGGATTGAGGTGGAAAATCTGTTCATTTTCCAGTCCAATCCATATGGATTGGGAGGGACTGAGTTTATCCAAACAATGCCTAGATGAGAAACCGAGGATATCTAAGGAGTGTACAGCATGCTTACCCTCCACAACTGCTGCCACACTCGCAGCCAAGCAATAGCACGAGTGCAGCCAGCGACCGTGCAGCCCAGATCGCCCACGCGCCGAGCAATCCATATAGCCAACGCACCTAGCAACCCATACCACCCCTTCCCTGATCAGAGATCCATCGCTGCCACCTCCTTCCTCGCCGTTCGCCGAGCCACCCATTCGCTCATCGTTGACCACCTCTATGATTTGGGATGGCTAACAGGGGCAATACTAGTATCTGGAGCGTTCCCTAACTAAGGCAATGACCACGGCCTTGGCATGGAAAGGATTACAAATTTATACCGATGGCATACATAGGAATCATGTTTTCTAGGTGGCATGGGGAATATAGATTTATGCCAATAGCAAGCAAGGAATTTTCTCCAAAAAAATGCACATCTAAAGACTTGTACTTCCTCTAATCAGAAATATAGTGTCCATCTAGGTTTGTCCTAAGTCAAGCCTTTAAAAAAATTGGCCAACAATATCTATAAAAATTCTGCCTGGAGCAGGTAGCAGTTGATAAAAACAAAACAGTGTCTACCATACACTGTAAGCAATATACCAGGCAGAAGAAAGCTGCATCATGTAGATACTGATGACTGACCCTTAAGGAGACGTAAATACATATTTCACTGATTTTTTGCAAAACTCTAAATTGGGACTTGGAAGACGAGATTAAGGGTGCGTCTTTTTTTATCTCACTTGCTGCTCAGAAAACAATAAATTCAAAACCCAAATATTCTTAATGCATTCATTGACCTAAATTGGGCAATTTAAACATGGCATGTTTTCTATTTTGCACACCAAAACCACATAGGAATGAAAATAATAGATCTTGGTAATTTATTTAAGATACTATTTACAGATTCTTGACAGTTATGTCACCCTCATCCACCAAGGGAACTAGAGATGATTTTATTTGTTTATATGCTAGTAAAGAAACAAAGAAGATAGATGTAAAAGTGAGTCTTACACTGCCTTTAACAGCAACATCAATGTCTGCATCATCAAAAACAATACAAGGTGCATTCCCACCAAGTTCCAAGGAGACCTACAAAATAATTATTTTTGTGAGCATCGTCAATAGAAGGTCTCAGACTGAAATGAAAGAGCATGCAAACCTTCAAAACAAGACCATGTTCAAAAAACCAAACAATTATCCGCTGAGTGAAAATTTTAGGTACACTCCCTCCAACCAAAAAAGAATGCAATTCTAGCATTCAAATGTTGTCCCAAAAAGAATGCTATGTAGATACATTATGGCAATAAAGTATGGATGCCATATATGCCTTGGTCCAACCAACACATAGGAATGATGAAAAGACTAAAGAGTAGAGGTACATGTGTCATTTTTGTTGTCCATTAATTTGTGCTCAGAATGTGAGAATTGCATCCTTTCTGCGACGGAAGGATTAAGTTCAAGTTTATAAAAGAAAAAAAACTATAGTTTCCTAGAGCAATCCTCCCTGCCCAAACAGGCCCTAATATGTAATGACCAATAGTCCAAAAAGTAGAATACATCAGAGTAACACACTATTGGTATGCAACAATGTCAATAGCTGTCAAACAGCAATTAAGTTTCTTATTAAGAAATTAGAGCTCTGTTTCATAAGATCTTAAAAGAATAATTTGAAAGCAGCCCCTCAAACACTATTAGGAATCTAGTATGCTAACTGAAAGAATGATTTGAGCACCAGCTGGCCCAAAACCACCACCACGCACCAGAAGGCTCCCAGAAAGGTGGTATTTCTTGGCTGACTTATGATTAAAAGTGGATTTATCCCGTTTTTCAAGATTTGATGATTGGTACATGTACATGAAACAGTAAGTAAAGTAGACATTCAAGGGTATTCAGACCTGAAACAACCAAAGAAGAAAGGAAGGGGTAATAAGGGCTAGTCTGGATAAAACCTGGTGGTGATTAGATGATTTTCACTGTTTATACAAACCCTCTGCACAGATTTCTTACAGGTTATTAAACAAAAGGATAGTCATACTATGATTTCATTATGAAAAGGGAAGTTAGACATGTGTGGTAATCATGTTTTTCTACAGGAAGATAGCTATAAAGATTGCACAAGAAACTTTCATTAAGGAACTTTTCACTATACCTTTTTCACAGTATTTGCAGATCCAGCCATCAGTTTTTTGCCAACAGCTGTTGATCCAGTGAACGTAATCTTTCTGACCTAACCAAGAGTTATATTATAGTGTCAACCACAAGTATTCCTACTTGACATATTATAAAGACAAAGAAAAGTGCAGATGCAATGCAAGACAAGATGGGACGAAATAAAACCTGTGTACTCTGCAGTAATGCATCACCTATCTCAGGAGCATTACCCATCACAACATTTAGTGCACCCTGAATTATATAATAAGTTCCAGGCAGGTTAAATTGATGACAAAGGAACACCCACAGAACAAAATCATTCAGATAATCAATAGAGGAGAACATTTTTGTAGTTTCAAGTAAAAGATTTGTATCAAGTATCAACGCTTGCAAAATATGATTCCCTGTCCCCTACAATTGTAGGATTGCAGCTATAATTAATTGCATCAAGTTTGGTGACTTGGAGTGATAATTTTCTCCTCAAAACAATGGTAGAGTATTTAGATCCAGTACGTAATTCCATACTTTACATGAAAGGTCACCAATTTCTTTGGTTTGTACCTTATAAAGTTATAATTAGTAACTTTTGACGAAATAAATACTCAAATTAGATGGGACTGATAGAGAACTCGAGATGATTACCGCTGGTATTCCCGCTTGAAGAGCAAGATCTGCTGCAGCTAATGCTGTCAGAGGTGTGAACTCTGATGGCTTGACAACAACACTGCAGCCACAGGCCAAAGCTGGTCCAACCTGCCCAGCCATATATGCAAAAATGTACTGCCTTAGTTATTGACTTATCATTTCCTTTCTTAACTTAACCAATGGAGAAGTGTACTGCATTGCTAGAGACCTTTCGGGTTATCATTGCTAATGGAAAATTCCATGGTGTAATAGCTCCAACTACCCCAACAGGCTGCAGTGCAAACAAAAAAGAGAGGAACATTGAGAATGATGGTGTGTAAATCTCCACATGTCACATGGTAATAAATACTCAAAAGAAAGATAAAAAAGAACAATACATGTTCAGAATTCAGCACACCAGGTCAAGAAATGAACTGCTACATTGGAGTCACAGTTCATTAAAGAATGTGTACGATAATCAAACTATATTACTTTGCTCAACAAAATGAAAGTGGCAATTGCATTCACAATTAACTCCTTCCACGTATGGACCTGCTAAACTAAGAAGTTCAAATCCTAAAGCCACATATTGTTTAAAAATATCCATAGTTCCCAATACATCGTATGGAAGTGAAACACTATTTTGCCCTGTTGCAAGCAGACAAAAGAATATTTCAAGTCCAGTTGCAAAGAGATCATGTGTCTACAAATACTTCATAAAAGGGCATATTATCTTCTAGAATATGGCATCACCAGCAGAACGAGTATTTGGCTAGGTGGAAAATCCTTTAAAAAAATAAAAAATATAAAACAAAACAGGCAGGAGTACTGCCATTCAATAAATTGGTATAGGAGAGCAAAGTACAATAAAAAGAACTATTGTAAGCAATCAATATTATTTTTTGTTAATGCTAGATTTTTTTCTTGTTTGATCATGACAATATCACTCTGTCAAACCAATGTATCAGCTAGCCAACGTATAGCAAAGGGGCCTATAGCCTAGTGGTTATAACGATTCTTAGTAGCACCCCAGGTCCTAGGTTCGAATCTTCATGGGAATGAATTTCAGGCTAGGTAAAAAGGGTCACTCGCTGGTTCCCCTGGTCGGCATGGGTGAACAACCTGTGGTGGGTGGACCCTTGTGTAAGGGGCTGGTAGTGGGTTGGGCCTCAAATCACGGGTTAAGGCCCAAACCAAAGAGGGCAGCATCTCCATGTATGAAGGGGGCCAGCTTTCGTGACCTTTCCCGGCCAGGCTCTAATTGAGCTCTTCTTGGTACAATACCGTGGTGGCGGTCTCTCCCTCACCGGCCGAGTTTTTTAGGATTCAAGGTAACTAATGATGAAATATCGTAAACAAAATATACATCAAGCTAATAAAATGAGTGGTAGAAGAGTGAGAGTTATCAGCAACAAAGTAACAAAGGAAAAAGGTATCAGCATAGTGCCTGCTTCAGAACCAACAATCTGCGATCAGATAAAGTTGGGGGAATGATATCACCATATATACGCTTTGCTTCCTCTGCAAAATATTCTATGAAACTTGCACCATAATTGACCTGAACAGAGTAGCAACCAATCAGGCCCCAAAAGAACCTCAAAATCACAAGCACCAACTGACATCAGTGGATGATATAAATCAAGTACCTCACCAAGGGCTTCTTTCATAGGTTTCCCCTGCTCCAGTGTCATGAGAAGTGCAAGCTCTTCCTTGTGTGAAATAATTAGATCGTACCTTGATGAATATACTTAGTGAGAAGGAATACAACAACAACAACAACATAGCCTTTTGTCCCAAGCAAGTTGGGGTAGGCTAGAGATGAAACCCAAAATGGACGAGAAATAGAGAGACAAATAAAGGGACATAAAAGGCACAGACAGAAAGAGGTCACGGTTCAGGCACGTTGATTGCCAATCTCCAAGCGCTCCTGTCCATAGCTAAATCCTTGGAGATATTTCACTCCTTAAGGTCTCTCTTAATGGACTCGTCCCAAGTTAGTTTAGGTCGACCTTTACCGCTCTTTACATTATCGGCCCGCTTTAGAACCCCACTACGCACCGGCGCCTCAGGAGGCCTCCGTTGGACATGTCCAAACCATCTCAACCGATGTTGAATCAATTTCTTCTCAATTGGTGCCACCCCAACCCTATGCCGAATATCGTCGTTCCGGACTCTATCCCTCCTTATGTGCCCACAACACCAATGCAACATACGCATCTCTACTACACTCAATTGCTGGACATGTCGCCTTTTTGTAGGCAAACACTCAGCGCCGTATAACATCGCCGGGCGAATCGCCGTCCTATAGAACTTATCTTTCAGCTTCTGAGGCACCCTTTTGTCACAGAGGACGCCAGAAGCTTGACGCCATTTCAACCAGTCGGCTGAAATTCTATGCCTAACATCTTCGTCAATGTCTCCATCCTTTTGTAGCATCGACCCTAAATACCGAAAAATATCCTTCTTGGCCACCACTTGCCCATCGAGGCTAACGTCTCCCTCCTCATGCCTAGTCGCGCTGAAATCGCACCTCATATACTCGGTCTTAGTCCTACTAAGTCTGAACCCTTTCAACTCTAACGTGTGCCTCCATAGTTCTAACTTCCTATTAACCTCTGCCCTACTGTCGTCAACTAGCACCACATCATCAGCAAAGAGCCTACACCAAGGGATATCACCTTTTATGTCCCTTGTGACCTCATCCATCACTAAAGCAAATAAATAAGGGCTCAAAGCTGACCCCTGATGCAGTCCTATTTTAATTGGAAAGTCACTGGTGTCGCCATCACATGTTCGGACAAACGTCACAACATCCATGTACATATCCTTGATGAAGGTAACGTACTTAGTTAGGACTTTGTGCTTTTCCAAGGCCCACCACATGACATTTCTCGGTACTTTGTCATATGCCTTCTCGAGGTCAATAAAGACCATGTGCAAGTCCTTCTTCTGCTCCCTATATCTCTCCATCAATTGTCGTAATAAGAAAATTGCCTCCATGGTCGACCTACCAGGCATGAACCCAAACTGATTTTGGGTCACATGTGTCACTCTCCTTAGGCGATGCTCGATAACCCTCTCCCAGAGCTTCATCGTATGGCTCATCAACTTAATCCCACGGTAGTTAGTACAACTTTGAACATCTCCCTACTTCTCCTCCATTCTTCAGGCATCTTGTTAGAGGCATCTTGTTAGACCGAAAAATAAGGTTAAAAAGCTTAGTTAACCATACTATCGCTCTGGCGCCTAGGCATCTCCACACCTCAATGGGGATACCATCAGGGCTCATCGCTTTACCTCCCTTCATCCTCTTCAAAGCCTCCCCGATCTCTGCCTCCTGAATTCTCCTCACAAAACGTCTGTTGGTCTTAGTGAGAAGGAATATTCAAGCAATAATACAGAAATGAATGCTATAAATCATAAAGAGTAAAACACGTTATAGGTACCAAAACTTGTGTGGTGGGTGCAATCTAGTCATAGAACTTGAAAATTGAGAAATCTAATCAGTAATCTTGTTTTAAGGGTGCAATTGGATTACAATCGCACAACCTGTGGCAACACATACACATGACTGAACACCAACATGGTGAGGAAACACATGCACAGCTAACTCGATTGCAGTTTTTGCAGAAAAGAAACTAAGCCCAAGAACTGCAGTATCCATGATGCATGACATCTGCTTTTGTTTTGTCTCTCTTTTCAACTAGAGCGCGTGTGAGGTGGCTGTTGATCATCCATGCGCTTGTGTTGCTGAGCCACTTCATTGCCATCAGCCAACATATGCTGAGGTGCCACCCTACTGACATGGGCCACGCCATGTAAACCTTCCAAGACATGCATGCATCCCTGCCTACTTGTTCTCATCTAGCTAGTCTAGATTAGTACCATCGGACAAGCAAAAATCCAAGTCGCAAAAAAAAGGACAAGCAAAAATCCAACACCGAGATCGATAGTTTAGGTGGTGCAATTGGTGCACATTTTATTTGCCCTTTTTCACAAAGTGTGCAGACCACAGTTGGGTAAATAAACCCTAGCCATCTATTGACATGCTTCTAGCCTTGTCAATGTCACATGGACTAGAATGTCCCAGATGGCTCAGCTAACGACCCAATTGCACACTCAAATGATATCAGTGATAAATTTGTGTCATTTTGAAGTTCTGTAACTAAATTGCACCCACAACAACAACAACAACAACAACAACAACATAGCCTTTTGTCCCAAGCAAGTTGGGGTAGGCTAGAGATGAAATCCAAAAGAGACGAGAAACAGGGAGACGCATAAAGGGACATAAAGGGCACAACCACAGCACAAATTTTGTTACCCAGAATGCAATTTACTCAATCATAAAAAACAAATTTGACATAGCACTCGCTTCCATATAAACTACCATTTTCTTAGTGCCTTGCTCCTCTCACTAGCAGTGAGTTTACTCCAAGCTGCGAGAAGGAAAGGATTAGAACATACAAACAGGAAAGTTACAGATAAGAAGCAACTACAATAAAAAAACAAATATACATATGAGTTACTCTTGCTTTGGTATAAGAGTATCCATAGAGGGAAATGGCAATTGCAAAGAACTGAATTTTACATATGAATTACTCTTGCTTTGGTATAAGAGTATCCATAAAGGGAAATGGCAATTGCAAAGAACTGATTTCATGCAGACCTATTCTTTCATGGGAAAATGTGGGTATGAGTACTAAAAGGTACATAAAAACTACAACCAAAAGTGATCCAGATAAGGAAAAACAGAAACAGAGAAAGTTTCCCAGCTTTATCTTTACTGTAACTAGATTTTACTCGTGGTATGAACTTTTTAGTTTTCCTACTAGTTTAAGTTGCATCTTAAATTGGGATATATTTATAGGTCATCCCTGTCCTCATCTTCCAGTTTTTAGTGATTTTTTTCCAAAATAAAACAAGTGTTTGAATGAAAAGAAGACTTTACAATAGATATTCAGTTGCAGTTTGCTTATATGATAGTTCTAGGTATGAAGTTGCCATTAGTTAAGGTATTTTAAAGCAACAGGACATCTAAGAATTTCCGAGATATAAACAAGATGTAGACATTGTTAAGTTCGGAGACTTGGGCCACATATGACACCAGGGACACTTTATTTTCTTACAAGACCATACTTTTCTGAGTTACAGTAAAACAAGAACTGAAATAAAAGAGAGGTTAATACTATTCACGCTGTTCAGCACAAAGCCTGGACATTATCTTCAGAAATAGCCGCACATTAATTTACGGTGTTTATAAGTAACTGTCCTGTTAGAATCTTATAACACTTTGACAGCAACAGTTCTGTTCTGGAACACAATATAATCCAGGTATTAAAGCATAAAAATCGAATACACTGAAACATTTGACTTACAATAGAATGTACTGTGAGCAGAAGCAATAGCATCAGATGTTTCTCTGCTGCCCATACAGGGCACGTTTGCAAGGACCTCACCAGTTGCTGGATTTTGCACCTGCAGGAAATAAATGATGTTTAAGCTACCCACAAGTAATTGCACTCGAATTAACTGTCTCAGCACCGATCCACAATCATCGCAGAGTCAACCGTCAAGCCGCCACAGGAGAGGAGCCAACCAACCCACCGCATTCCAGGTGATTTCCGACGAAACGGGAAGAGCACATGCCCGCGAAGCGGGATTAATCCGGCAAAGTGACGCGCACCTCGATGGTCTTTCCGTCGTAGGCGTCCACCCACTTCCCAGCGATGAGCCCCTGCGTCCTGAGCAGCCCGGCGGCGCGGATCTTCTCCATCGCGGCGCCAGCGTCTGTGCTCATCTGCACACCCAAAATATATCAAACCCGCAACCAACAAGCGAACGAAGGCACCGCACAGTGACGCAGCGACGGGAGGGCGAGGGGTGCGGTATGAAGCGGCGAAGAGGAAGATGGCGGGTTGATAAGGTGAGAGGGGGGAGCCGTACGTGGCGGAGGGGGACGACGCTGGAGGAAGCGGCGGCGGCGGGGGGGATGTGGCGGGCACCGAGTGCCACCGCGCGTCGCATAGTCATCATCGCCATCGCCATTTGAAACTGGAATCGGGACGGGTCGGTCACGGGTGTGCGAGCGAGGAAAACGACGAGTGGCGATGGCGGACGCCGGAGGGAGGGGCCCACCTCCACAACTGACGAGTGACTTTTTGACTTTTTCTGTGCGCTGGCTACGCCAGGTTTAGTTGAGGCCGAAATACAAAAAGTTTTTAAGATTTCTCGTCATATCGCATGTGCCGGCATATATATGAAGCATTAAATATAGGTAAAAAAATAACTAATTACATAGTTTGTTTGTAAATGTTGAGACGAATTTTTTGAGTCTAGTTAATCTATGATTGGACAAAGTTCGTTAAATACAAACAAAAAGTACTGCAGTGCTTTTTCAAAAACTTTTTGCAAACTCAACATGGCCTAGGATGATGGAGCGCTTTGCCTTTGTTTATTTATGGAGCAGGCAGGCTGTTGCGCTGCCCAGATTTGGAGTTTTCAATGAAAACACGTCGCATCACTAGGAAAGAGAACGGAAAAAGAAATCAGGCCCGCTATGGCCATGTTTAGTTTGGAAAAAACTTTTGAAAAAGTACTGTAGCACTTTCGTTTGTATTTGACAAATTTTGTCCAATCATGGATTAAATAGGCTCAAAAGATTCGTATTGACATTTACCAACGAACTGTATAATTAATTATTTTTTTACCTATATTTAATGCTCCATATATATGCCGGTATATACGATGTGACGAGAAATCTTGAAAACTTTTTGCGTTTTGCCCTCAGATGACCTATGTTTTGCGATTCTCGGAAAAAGAAATCGGACCAAAGGCCCCTAGGATCAAAGTTCGGGATGAGCGATGTCTAGCCCATGGACCACTGGACGGTTGGGCTGCAAAGTTTGCCCCTGGACCCTTTTTAGTACTGTTTTATTTACTCATCATGTGCAACCCTAAAGTTCGCCGGTTGGTCTTTTTTTTTTTGCATCATTTCAAATGGATTTTAGCTAGGAATGGTATTTGCTCTATGCAGCTGAGTATAAAAAATTGCTTGGCAATGATTTACATTAGATCACCTGGTATATGGATATTAAAAGTGCCATTGGAAGTAAATGTTTTCCTATGATTTTTCATACAAAGGATTCGTTCTTGCTAAAGATAACTTGATTGATCGAAGTTGCAAGGACTAGGGGAGTAAGAAATATGTTTCTCCAATAGTGATGAGATAATCCAGCATCTTTTTATCAATTGTCATTGTGTTGTATTTCTTTAGGGAAATCACCTTTTAGCTTAATTTGTCCCTAGTAAGATATTTTGCAACATTTCGAATGATTTTAACCAAGAATGATATTTTGCTTGTGCAGCCTAACTATAAGAATTTGCTTGATAATGATTTTACATTGAGACATATGGTATCCATGGATACTAAAATGTCACTGAAGGTTAAAAGTTTTCATATGGTTTTATACAAAGGAGTCATCCTCACTAAAGATAATTTGATCAAGCAAAGATGGCAAGATAGTAAGAAATGATGTTTCTACAATGATGTTAAGACAAGCTTGAACATATCAGGGTGCTAGGTTCCCTTTGGAGAATTGTTGACTACACTTAAATTCTAAACAACAAATGTTAGTGGCAGTAGGAATGGCCAAGTTTATACAGAATGGATCAACATCTAGAGTGTCAAAGTAGTTTCATTAAATCAAGCTTGAAATATGCATTGATAATACATTTATTTGGTTTTGTGAATGTTAAAATATTCATTTATAAACTTCATCAAAGTTAAGAAATTTTACTTAGGATAAAACTAAAACAACTTAAATTTTGGAACTGAGAGAGTAATGAGTATTAGCCTTATGCATTCACGACTATTGTGACAATGTATAGGTTGGGTTATGTTTTTGCTTAGATTATATTTTGTCATCAAATAGTTCCGTCGTTGATCGGTTTGTGAAACCCCTTGTATTTTTCGATTTGAAGGTAGGAGATGTGGTGGTGTTGCGTTTACAGGGTTCAGGTCTATGTGATCAGAAGCCAGATCTCATGTGTCAAATCTTCACAAAGTTGAGAGTTATCTTCACCTGACGAAAGATTGCTCCCCATTCCCATATGTCCATATTGTCCAGTGTCCACTATGTAAATATTCTTGCTCTTCATGTAATCCATTTTAGTCTAGATGGCAACCAATTTCATCTTCATGCAAACACCATGTAAACGCTATACAATGGTAATCCATTTTTGTTTAATTATAAGTTTAGCCCTAATAATGACTAAATAATAGGTGACCGATTATTTACCGTGTAGAGTTTAGGGAAACATTGTTCACCGAATACATATGATATGTTTATTTGGATTATTTTTTGTTACGCTGCATTGTTGGGTAGGAACATGTTAACTTTAGGTTCAGTTGGGTGTGCTTGTATAACCATACCGTAGATGTCGTCATTTGTCACCACTTAGATGTTTTCATTATTTGTTTGCATCCTCGTTCTAAGTATCTATGCTCATGGTTGGAACCAATTACCATGCATGGTATACTACAAAATAAATAGTAAACATCCAAAGCATAAAAAAGGGGAGATATCTACACCTAAAACATTTATGGGAGAAAGTTCTGCTAAATTGAGTTCTTTCGTGCAACTGATCAAAAATACCCTAAAAGCATGTGATGGCTTTTATCTTTTCATGCATACCACTGAAGTTATCTAGTGCAATGTACTTATAATCTTTGCATGTATTGGCAATTATTTTTTCTTAGGTCTAACTAAATTACCAAGCCAGTGTAAAACATGTTGTCTTTCTTTCTTTTTTGCGAATTACACAAGTACAGACGTAGTCGCTTAACACGTACGCACACTCACCCCTATGAACACATGTACGCAAACTCTACCCTTATGAGCACCTCCAAAAGACTATGCAGGCATATCTCGAGATTAACAAAGTCACCACAGGCGCTTCGCTGTCGACGGAACGTCGCCTACCATTGAAAGCACAACGCCGTTAAATTCTAGAACAAATCTAAAAAAATACGAACACACGTGTGAAAGTCCCTAGTTTGGTTTTGGCTAATTGATGAAACCTAGGACTAACCTTTATATCTAAGTGGATGATTTAGATAAAGGTGGTCATTGAATATGAGACATGACATTGACTCATGTGACAAAGATGATGAAGACCAAGATAATGCTTGGCTCGATGGACCGGTTGTGAAGGTGAAGGGCAAGTCGAGGCTTCGAAGCGAAGGACCATGCGATGGTGAAGCTTGAGCAAGACTTGACGCCGACGGACCAATGCAACGGTGAAGAGCAAGTGAAGTCAAGGTCGATGGATCAAGACGGTCATGTGATGATATGAAGTGGATCATATCTTTTGGAGAAATAAAATGGGATCAAGGCAAAGGTATAACCATAGGGCCATTTTGTTTTGCACTCAAGACACCATAGAGGGTGTGAGTGGTTTAGAATCGATAGCCGAACTATTAAGAGGGGAAGTCTTATCGGTTATTCGACGCATGGGTGTCACTAGGTGAATTCATGAAGTGCATTGCATGTAGGGCCTAGTGAGCTAACTGAAAAACCTTCGAAAATATTTATGAAAATGCTAACACACGTGCACAAGGTGGTGATCACTTATTGGTGTTGGCACATTTGCGAAGGCGTTGAAGTTTGAGCGGTAGAGAGGGTTTGGGTCTCTCTCTCCCTCCCGCCGAGCTTACGAGCACGAGATTCGAGCGTTTTTGGGAACTTGAAATGCCTATTTTCCACTATGCCGGAAGTCGGAAAAGAAACGAAGGCGAACAGAGGTCACAGAGGTGACCGGACGCTGCACCGGACGTGGTCATGGTATGACCGGACGCGTCCGGTCAGCAGTCAGGCGCGCGGGTGCTAGGGTTTGCAATCGGCGCGTCCGGTCACTTGCGGAACCGGCGCGTCCGGTCAGGTGCCCAGAAGGAAATGCGGTTCGCAAGGACGATCGGACGCGGGGCGCGTCCGGTCACACGCGATCGGACGCGTCCGGTCGTTGAGGGAGCTTACTGGACTCTAACCGGACGCTGGCACTGTCGCGTCCGGTCGTTGTCTGAAGCGCGTCCGGTCGTTGCTTCGCGGGCGCGCGGTACTGTGCGATCGGCGCGTCTGGTCGTTTGAGCGGCGCGTCCGGTCGTTTGATAGGCGCATCCAGTCGTTGCCTGGGGCGCGTCCGGTCGTTGGTTTGACCGTTGGGGCTCAGTGACCGTTGGAGGATCGGACGCGGTTGAGCGCGTCCGGTCAGTTATGACCGGCGCGTCCGGTCATCCTGAAAAAGACCCAGTGAAGGGGTATAACGGCTCTATTCGGATGGGATGCTTATAAATACTTGTTGGCCAGCCCTTGGGGAGGTCTCTCGTGATTTCTAACATTCTTGTGCATCCTTTAAGCTAGAGCTTCTCCTCCCACTTATCTCTCTTGCTTGATTGCAAATCAAAAAGTGAGATTGAGTGATCCCAAAGTGCATTGCATAGCTTGAGGGCATCTAGTGGCACTTGTGGGTGGTTCAGCCGGTGAATTTCTTGTTACTCTTGGAGAGTACCGCTCCTAGCTGGCTTGGAGATTGTTGGAGGCGTTGGCAAGAGAAGGAGATTGTTCTTGGCCACCTCCGGTTGATTGTAAGAGGTTCTTGTGCTTTTCTCGGCGGAGCGCCAAAAGCAACTCTAGTGGGTTACGCGTGTCATTGAGTTACCTCACTTGAGAGTGGTGTCTTGTGGTGCCTTGGGGGGCGTGCCTTGAGGGGCAAGTGACTTGAGGGTCACACCGAGGAACCATCTAAGTGTTGGTCGACACAACCGGTGACGTAGCTTGTCGGTGCACAAGTGAACACCGGGTGAACAAAAATATTGTGTCACTTGTCTCCCGGTGATTGGTCTTCATATTGTGTTGTTGTCAATATTGATTGATTGTATATCATCTTGGTGATTGGCAACATCTTCACTCCACCATCGGTATAAGATTCACAATCCTCTCTTTCACATTTACTTTTCTAGTTTATCTTGTGTAGCTCTAGTTGTAGCTTTGCTAGTAGTTTTGTTAGCTTGCTCACTAGTGTAAAATTAGTGACTTAGCTCTTGAGTGAACTAGAGATCATAATCTACTAGACTTGTGAATAGAAGGCTTGCATCACAACCGTAGGCTAAGCAAAACTCGCTTTTGCGCCGTTTGTTATTCTAACAAGTTTGCTTAGTGGCTTGTGTAGGATTTTTTATAGGCTATTCACCCCCCTCTAGCCATCTAGGACCTTACAACGTGCCAAGTCAAAGACTTGAACCCGAATGGGCAGGTTCCACCACAAACCAACTGAGCTGTTCAGTTCGCAAAACATGTTGTCTTTCGGTGAAGGGTTAATTCGAACCAATGTTTTGCTAGGCGCTAGGCGAAATCTAGGCGATGACCCTTAGCCTAGCGACTAGTCTAGCCTAGGCTAGCCTAGGCGATGCTAGGCGTTTTTCTAGGTGTTTTGTCAATTTAGTATAATATATACATATATAGCAGAAATCATGAATAATTTAGATAGACATACCTTAGGTCCTTAGTCCTTAGTTGTAGTTTGATACAACACATTACTGATATACATGCAATCGGAGTAATCAGTCACCACATTACAAGTATATACATGCAATTAGTCAACAAATTCATAGATATAATGATATATACATGCAATCAGTCAACAATTTCGTAGATATATACATACAGTCAACAATTTCACAGATTCATCATAGATACAATGATATACACATAGAATCAGTCAAGAATTTCAGATTTCAGAGCACTTGAAATGAAACAGAGGAGAGGAGCAGGGGAAGGGAACAGAGAATAGAAGCAGGGAAAGGAATAGGAAACAGAGGAGAGTAGGGGAGGACATACAGACCTTGGGCCTTGGGGCTTCTCGCCGGCGGAATCTGCTTCTAGGTGCCTAGAGGGCCGACTACCCCCCTAGTCCAGGCGCCAGGCCATAGCCTAGCGACTAGTCGCACCTAGGCGCATCCTAATCGTCGACTTTCAAAACATTGATTCGAACCATGCCATTGTAAATATCACGAATTGGAGATCTACCATTACTATTTGCCTATTTGTAAATATGCCATTACAATTCACATGTTTCTCGAAGCATGCCATTTTCTACGTCTTAGACGTCTTTGGACCCAATTGCAGACCACTATAAATTTGTATTGCCCAAAATGCCCCTTTCTTCTTCATCTGTTTCTTCTCATCGATCCAAAGTCATGGAGGTTTCGTCGTCGGTGAACACGATGACGGCAGTGTCGGTCCTCATTCCCAACTGTGCGGAGACAAGCGCCTTGCTCACGCCCATACCCCTTGACCCTACCCTTGAACAGCCCCACCCACGCGCTGACATGATGTTCCGTCCGACGTCCCTAGACCGCCTCATGGGGTAGCTGGACCAGGTTCTCGCGCCCTCCTCTCCCGCAGCGAGTGCTCGGCAGGCTGCCATGGCGCCGCCGACGGACTCACTCGTACTCACTTGCTGAAAGTCCCTAGTTTGGTTTTGGCTAATTGATGAAACCTAGGACTAACCTTTGTATCTAAGTGGATGATTTAGATAAAGGTGGTCATTGCATATGAGACATGACATTGACTCATATGACCAAGATGGTGAAGACCAAGATGAGGCTTGGCTCGATGGACCGGTTGTGAAGGTGAAGGGCAAGTCGAGGCTTCGAAGCGAAGGACCATGCGATGGTGAAGCTCGAGCAAGACTTAGCGCCGACGGACCAATGCAACGGTGAAGAGCAAGTGAAGTCAAGGTCGATGGATCGAGATGGTCATGTGATGATATGAAGTGGATCATATCATTTGGAGAAACAAAATGGGCTCAAGGCAAAGGTATAACCATAGGGCCATTTTGTTTTACACTCAAGACACCATAGAGGGTGTGAGTGGTTTAGGATCGATAGCCGAACTATTAAGAGGGGAAGTCTTATCGGTTATTCGATGCACGGGTGCCACTAGGTGAATTCATGAAGTGCATTGCATGTAGGGCCTAGTGAGCTAATTGGAAAACCTTTGAAAATGATTGAGAAAATGCTAACACACAAGCACATGGAGATGTACACTTGATGGTGTTGGCACATTTGCAAAGGTGGCGTTGGTCGCACTGTGGTTTGCGGGTAGAAAGGGGTTTGGGTTCCTCTCTCCCTCCCGCCGAGCGTGCGAGCGCGGGATTCAGGCGATTTCGGGGAAATGAAATGCCTATTTTCCACTACGCCGGAAGTTGGAAAAGAAACGGAGGCGATCGGGGTCACTGAGGTGACCGGACGCTGCACCGGACGCGGTCACGGTGTGACCGGACGCGTCCGGTCAGTACAGCGCGGTATCAGGCGCGCGGGCTAGGGTTTGCAACCGGCGCGTCCGGTCACTCGCGGGACCGGCGCGTCCGGTCAAGTGCCCAGAAGGAACTGCGGTTCGCAAGGACGATCGGACGCAGGGCGCGTCCGGTCACACGCGATCGGACGCGTCCGGTCGTCAAAGGAGCTTACTGGACTCCGACCGGACGCTGGCACTGTCGCGTCCGGTCGTTCTCTGGAGCGCGTCCGGTCGTTGTTTCGCGGCGCGGGTGCTGTGCGGATCGGCGCGTCCGGTCGATGCGAGGGGCGCGTCCGGTCATTGCTTCGCGCGCGCGGTGCTGAGCGACCGGCGCGTCCGGTCGGTTGAGCGGCGCGTCCGGTCATGGGATTTGACCGTTGGCGCAGTGACCGTTGGAGGACCGGACGCGGTTGAGCGCGTCCGGTCAGTTTCGACCGGCGCGTCCGGTCGTCCCGAAAAAAACGGTCAGTGGAGTTGCAACGGCTCTATTTGTTTGGGGTGCTTATAAATACTCGTTGGCCGGCCCTTGGGGAGGTAGCTTGGCATTTCTAACACTCTTGTGCATCCTTTGAGCAAAAGCAACTCCTCCCACTCATCTCCCTTGCTTGATTGCAAATCAAAAGTGAGATTGAGTGATCCCAAAGTGCATTGCATAGCTTGAGGGCATCTAGTGGCACTTGTGGGTGGTTTAGCCGGTGGAATTCTTGTTACTCTTGGAGAGTACCGCTCCTAGCCGGCTTGGAGATTGTTGGAGGCGTTGGCAAGAGAAGGTGATTGTTCTTGGCCACCTCCGGTTGTTTGTAAGAGGTTCTTGTGCTTTCCTCGGCGGGACGCCAAAAGCAACTCTATTGGATTGCGCGTGTCATTGAGTTACCTCACTTGAGAGTGGAGTCTTGCGGTGCCTTGCGGGGCGTGCCTTGAGGGGCAAGTGACTTGAGGGTCACACCGAGGAACCATCTAAGTGTTGGTCGACACAACCGGTGACGTAGCTTGTCGGTGCACAAGTGAACACCGGGTGAACAAAAATATTGTGTCTCTTGTCTCTCGGTGATTGGTCTACATTTTGAGTTGTTGTCAATATTAATTGATTGTATATCATCTTGGTGATTGGCAACATCTTCTCTCCACCGTCGGTATAAGATTCATAATCCTATCTCTTGCACTTATCTTTACTAGATTATCTTGTGTTGCTCTAGTAGTAGCTTGGCTAGTAGTGTTGTTAGCTTGTTCTCTAGTGTAAAATTAGTGACATAGCTCTTGTGTGAACTAGAGATCATAATCTACTAGACTTGTGGATAGGAGGCTTGCATCACAACCTTTGACTAAGCAAAACTCGCTTTACGCCGTTTGTTATTCTATCAAGTTTGCTTAGTGGTGCTTGTAGAATTTTTTTTTAGGCTATTCACCCCCCCTCTAGCCTTCTAGGACCTTACACTTGCGCCGATGCTCATGACTTCGCTGGCCCCGATTCATCGCCTGCCTGCCCCATGAGTCGAGGCCCTGCTCGTCGCGACCGCTACAGCGCCTCTGCCCTCCTCTAGTGCACCGGCTCGTCGGGTTTGCAGCCACTCTTATGGCATTCTTCATCGACGGCGAAAGAAGGGAATGAGAGGGGCCGACGTTGGCTGGTGGCTTGAGCTTTAGAGAGAGCGAGAGAGACGATGTATGGGGAGGAGGGCTGCAGCTGCACTTCACGGGCAGTCGCCCCCACGCTCACGCCTTGCTGCTACCCACACACCTCGCCATGCCATTGTTTTGAGACTTCAGTTTGTTGACAAGAGGAAGAAGAAAGGTGCAGTTTGGACAATATGGAAATACATGTGTCTCTAGATGGGCCCAAGGGGTAGTCAGGCGTATAAAATGGCACCGACCAAGGATAGGAGAAATTGTAATGGAAAATTTCCAATATCGTGAATAGTAATGGGAGATTTCCAAAATGTGTCATTTGTAATGACATGGTTCAAATTAACCCTACGGTGAAAGTCAATGTAAAAGACACGAGACGCGGTAGCTTTCCTCTTGGGAATTTCAATGAGATGAACTTTCAACGGTAGAATGAAAAGTATAACAGTATGGCTACAAGAAGACATATGCAAATTATGATACTTACATGTAATTTCTGAAGACATAGGAGAAAAAATATGAGTCTTTGATATAGAAAGGTGTGAGTACATTCTAGATGGAAAAAAGCACAATCTCATAAAAAGATTACAGCAATAATTTGCTACCATGGCATTAAAAAAGTCAGTTTGTGTGTTCAGATGGTTTCCCTTAAACTTTTTGAAACAAAAGGTTTCCCTTAAACTCACACCTCTAATTCCAACTAACTTTTTCGTTTTTGATGTCAACATTCCACGGGTATTTCACCACAATCATAAGAAGGACACCACCAATGGAGGCTAACACTCTTAGTAGTTCTAGTCCAAATAAAAGGATCCACATAGACTAGAAAATGTTGAGATTACTATTCGCACAATGTAAACTATCACTACTTTGATATTTGTATATAATTTTTTTTCTTTCATCATGCATCACCTTTATTTACTCTCCCTCTTTTTTTTAGCATGGATTATCTTCTCTCTTTCCAAGCATATATATATCTTCTGCAAGCCACTATGACAAGTATAGAGCACCTACTTTTTTTTATCTGATCCTACGTGGTACTTAGGGCTGCAAGTAAAAAAAATAGCGTTAGGAAAGGCCTAAGTCCTAGATGGAGTGCATGAGTTTCACCTATGCAGCTATGCTACGCATGCAAGTTGCAGGTAGTCTCACGGTTGCAGGCAGGAGCATACACAAAAATTGAGGACAGCTAGCCCTTGTTTAGATTGAAGAAAATTTCAACCCGATGAATAGTACCACTTTCGTCTTATTTGGTGAATATTGTCCAATCATGGACCAACTAGGCTCAAAAGATTCATCTCGTGATTTCCAACTAAACTGTGTAATTAGTTATTTTTTTTACCTACATTTAATACTCCATGCAAGCGGTTAAAAATTAATGTGATAGAGAGAGTAAAAAAACTTAACTTTGAGGCAAACTAAACAAGGCGCTAATCGCCCAACTACTCCATCCAACCCAGCCGTTCCAACTTCTAATTCATTCTATTCTAGATTCTAGATAGACGCTGTTTCTCCTTAGAAAATTTGTACTACACGAAGAAAAAAAAAACACAGGACCATTCCGTTGACTAATTCGACTCCTCCCTCGTCTTGGTCAGTTGGTCATCTCCGCCGGCTCGGCTCAACGCGGGGGGCACGACCACCACCACCACGCCCACCCTCCTCTTGTATAGTCAAACCGTTCCCCCTCCTCATCCTCCTTCCTTGTAACCTTAGCAAGAGGAAAAATCAAAAAAAAAAACCTTAGCAAGAGGAGCAGCAAGGTCCCAGCATTTTCCCGTGTTCTTCTACTTCTTTCCCCGCCTCGCCTTCGTTCCGCCCGCCACGAAATCTCTCGAGGCAGCGGAGTCCGGGACGCCGTTCTTTTTCGTTGTGCTTCCTTGGGCTGTTGCTGCTGGCCGCCGGCGATTTTGGCGAGGTCCGTTTGGGCGGCAGGTAGGTAGAGGCGGTTTTTTCTTGGCGGCTAGTGGGATGGAGAGCCACGCCGCCGGGTCGAGCTCCGGCGGATCCGGGGATGGCGCCGCGCAGCCCAGGAGGAACTCCAGGAAGCCCAAGTGTGAGATCTTCTTTCTGAATATGATCTTGTTGATGTTATCTCTATTTAGGGTTCAATCAAGGATATTATCTCTACTTTCATTCCTGTTTTCCTTGGGGTTTGGAACCTTTTCTTTTGGGTATTTTTAGGCTGGCTGTTTGCTAATTTTGTGCTTGAATATAAGTTTTATAACCTTGTGAGGTTTTATTTCAAATAAGGGCCTGTTTAGATACCCAAAATGAGCAAAAAAAAAAAATTGCATAGTAACTGTCACATCGAATCTTTGGACGTATGCATGGAGCATTAAATATAGGTAAAAAAAATAACTAATTGCACAGTTTGTCTGTAAATGTCGAGATGAATCTTTTGAGCCTAGTTAGTCCATGGTTAGAAAAATTTTACCAAATAACAACGAAAAGTGCTACATGAACTTTTCCCCAAAAATTTTCGCATCTAAACACGCCCTAAGTGCTGAAATCTGATGTACTGTTTGTATTATTTTTTTTTATCTCTTAGGATGGATGATATGGTACAGAAACTTTGAGCCTTTTTTTTTTTTTGCTTTGTTAATACATGATAATATGGGTGGGTGCTCAGTAGTCTTAGAACCAGAACTGGAGCTTCAGATGATCGACAAAATACTGCAATTTGTTTAACTGACGATCCTGCTTTTCAGATATTCATTTTTTTAAGACCAGATATTCGTTTTCCTTCATAAACACACTAGCATTTCTAACGTTGTCCTTCTGTGCAAACAGATTCCAAATTTACGCAGCAGGAGCTTCCAGCTTGCAAGCCGATTCTTACTCCAAAATGGGTGAGCTCAATAGTACAAATTTCCCTTGGTGTCATCAGCTTTCCTACATCAAACCCCATTAATGGTTGTGCTTAACTTCTTATGTTACACAGGTTATTTCAGTATTTGTTCTTGTTGGTGTGATTTTTGTCCCAATTGGTATTGTTTCGCTGCGAGCTTCGCAACAAGTATGCCCAATATCCTGTCTGCTTAGTTTAAAATATAAGCTCCGTCATTTTGTTTATGTTGGTTGTTTTCTATGCTGCAGGTTATTGAGATTGTTGATCGGTATGATGACGCATGTGTCCCTGCTGGTGTGACTGACAAGCTTGCTTACATCCGGAATGAGAGTATACCAAAAACCTGCACAAGGAATCTGACGGTAATGGAATTATCTGGATGTATTCTTCTAACCTGAAGTTTTGGGAATGGAAAAACTATATCATACAAAGTTACAAACAACATTGGCTAGTGTGTGACATGTCAGTTACTTTACAAATATGCATCTTGCTATAAAAAATCAAATGAATAATTGGTTGAATTATTTGATTACATGGTCTTCAGATTACAAAGGATATGAAACAGCCGATTTTCATGTATTATCAGCTGGATGACTTTTACCAGAATCATAGGAGGTATGCAATTCTCTCTCTCTCTCTCTCAAACTTTTGTCTGATGAATGTTTTACACTTTTGTCAGTGAGAAGTCTTCTTGCTCTTTTTTTCCCTACTTAACTAAAACATTCATCACATTCAGGTATGTCAAGAGCCGTAATGATGCACAGCTAAGAGATAAAAGTAAGGCGAGTGAGACTACCAATTGTGATCCTGAGGCCAAAACGGTAGATGGAAAGCCAATTGTGCCTTGTGGTCTTATTGCATGGAGCCTGTTCAATGATACATATAACCTCATCCACAACAATGTAACCTTGAGAGTGGATAAGAACGACATCTCTTGGAAGAGTGACAGAGACCACAAATTTGGGAGTGATGTCTTCCCAACGAACTTTCAGCAAGGACCTCTTAAAGGTGGAAAAACACTTGATCCAAGTATCCCGGTATGTTCATGGATCTTGCTTTGTATCATCCAATTCTATGCATAATTGGTGGGCACCTCATAGGGAAATTATGCTTTTAACATGTGGTAATTATCAAGTTTAAAGATCAAATGACTCCCAATGACTTGTAGATTGATTAGATAAGTTCTTGATCATTTAGGATACCTTGTGCCCCCGAAGTCACTAACTTGTTTTTCTTCTGAGCAGTTGAGTAAGCAAGAGGACCTTATTGTTTGGATGCGAACTGCAGCACTACCAACATTCAGAAAGCTGTATGGTAGGATATATGTTGATCTCAAGGAAAATGATACAATTACCGTTCAATTGGAGAACAACTACAACACCTATAGCTTTAGTGGCAAGAAGAAGTTGGTGCTTTCTACCGCAACCTGGATTGGTGGAAAGAATGATTTTCTGGGCCTTGCATATCTCACTGTTGGTGGAATCTGCTTCTTCTTGGCATTTGCATTCACCTTGTTATACTTGATAAAACCAAGGTTAGTGATTTTCTAGTTCTCATGGATTGCAATTACATCAAGATGAACATGCTATAAGACATATCTGGTTACATCACTTCTTGCTGCATTGAAGTACTAATATGATTTTCTTCTGGTCACCCACAGGAAAATGGGAGATAACAGCTACTTGTCATGGAACAGAGCCACTTTAGGTCGCTGATATGCTTTGGAAGTTAAATGTTACACAGGCAACACCAAACAATTCAGATTATGGTCCAAATGTATCTTGTACCAAATAGAAATTTTATTCACGATCGTTGGTGTAGAATATATACAAAGTAGGCATGCGTGTACAAGTGACAACTTTGGATCCACTCGTGCACAGATTGAACATTACATTGAAACAAATAGCTTTATTTTCTACAAAATTGTATAATCAGAAGTCAGAAGTGAATGTCAGTTCATGCTTTGTTTTTCTTCATAAAACAACTAAACCTAACCTGCATCACTAATATGAGATGAACTTGAGCTCTTCAGAAGTGATCAGTCCTCGAAGGCTTGTCAGCCTGCTACAGCTACTAACTTGACTCTGCTTTTAACTCTTTTATTTTTCATGCCACGCGAAGCAAGTAATTGCTGAGATACTGGCCCTCAGGGTATGCAGGGTCGATGGGGTGATCACAGGCTGCCCCGGCTTGACGTAAGACCGTAACCTTACGGCCAGCCATTGATGCAGCACCCTAAAAGCAGTAGTAAGAGGAAGTTATGAGCATCTATGTGGACAAACCAACACAAAATTGTCAATATGGATGCGAAGGACATAAAAGAGCCATTGCTCTGGTTTATTTTAGTCACCGGATACCTAGAGTTAATACTGGGAAGACTGTAACCTTTCTTTTATTTGGTAAGAGAACCTTTTTTAAAAAAAACTTTCGCGGATGCAAAATAGTTTGACATACTCGAAATAAGTAAACAGGTGGCAAGATGTATGTTGAGTAGTTATGCCATGAGTAAGTTCCAGAACATTTTGATACCTGAATGGTTTTGAGGAACATGCCACTTTGGGTCATAGCTCCAGAACAAGAGCATGTCATGAGTAACCCCCCTGGCTTCACCACTTGCATTGCAAGCGCGTTCAAGCTTCTATACATACCGGATGCACTTTGTAGCACCTGCAAGAGATGACGATCAACAAAAACAATGAAAAGGTATATTAAGACGATCAAGACCATTTGACTTGGTAAGCTCTAAGAAGGCACTGCCCATAATTTCATCTGCAAGGGGTACAACATCACCCATTTATCCCATACAATACAACACCTGATTAGATAATATTAGTGTGAGTAAATATGTACCAGCTGCCTGAAATTGGGAGAAAGGATTGGCTGCAGCTCATGGCATACATGCTGAGGGCGAGTAGATTCAGGTGAGTCATGGACTAATAATCCATAAACACTAAGTAAGCATGCTTCAGTATTCGCATACACAGATGAAACATAGATCCATTTCTAGTCAAACTAGTTGTTAACAAGTAAATCCTCCAGACCCAGAGGACACAATTATGTATACCTTCTTTCGCGGCGCCAACTTTGGAGGGTCAAGGATTACCAAATCCCACAGCTCATTTTCTGAGATAGCTCCTTTCATGAATGTAGTTGCATCTCCTTTTACAAATGAGATTTTTCCATGGTTTAGCTCATTGAGAACGATATTCTCATTGGCAAGGTCTAGTGCCAATCCTGATGAATCAATGCCTGAAAGTGATTACACTGATTGAAATATTTTGTACCGGAAATCCAGCAGAGTATTATGAGGAGGCTAGCAAAAAATATATCATAGTGTGAAACTTTCAAACTGATGATGATGCTATCCCACCAAAATTCAATTGTAAATAACTTCAAAAACACTTGAAAGATGTTTATCAGCTTAAAGTATTTTACCAATGACATTATCAGCGCCACCCTTAGCTGCGTTAAGAGCAAAGCCACCACTGTAGCAGCAAAGGTCAAGGACCCTTTGATCCTTTGAAAGTAATGATATGAAAGAGCGGTTTTCCCGTTGATCTGCATAAAACCCTGTCTTCTGACCCTCTAATGAGACTAAGTAGACAATGCCATTCTCCATGACCTGAAAACAAAAAAATACCATGGGTGATACAACATCACAGAAACAATATATTGTACAACCTCAAAAGTCAAACTAATTGCAAAAGGTAACAGTGCACACTTGCTTTTTCTTTTTTCCTCGAACACGTAAGAGAGCTGTGTATCATTATATTAAAGAAGGAAAAAGGGTAAAGAACCCTGGTTACACCCACACCCACACACCCATTGGATCACAAAATTACATACACGCCTTTTCCTTACAAATACCAACGACCTAGCCACTAGGAACGAGGGACAACAAGGAGGAGATCCCTCGCGCTCCAGCCATTGATCAAAACTGGCCCTCCTCAGCAAGCAGCAAGGCAGTAGACATATTGGCAGCAAAGCCGTAAGAGACACAATGGCTCCTATGTTTCGCATCAGTCTCATTACCATCTTGCTAACTCAATGAGTATGGTAATTGGTAAGGTGCTACAACTACAATGAGGGAACTAAACCTATAACATGAACTATCAAGACCAATTGATACTGAATCATAAACTTGTCTAAGTCAACAGGTCCACCTTAACAGTTGAGCATGGTGAAGCAGGCTCCTTATGCTCTGATATATCCAATCCTTCTTCTTTCAAAATATCTGCCGATGGCCTCCACTTTATATGGCTGATGCCGCTAACTTTGCTAACAAGAAATTGTATTTCTTGCCTATATTTCTCAACCCAAGCAGCAGATGAAGCAATGACAGCAACATCAGCAAAGATGTCCACTATTAGGCCAGACAATCTGCAACTCAGAATTAGTGAGAAGAAATTTCAGATGTGTTTCCAAGAAAACTGAGTCAAGAATGATATAAAGCCCTTGGTGTTCCTAAGAAAGGGCAGACCCAGTGCCAGAGGCTCCCACACGAGTGGGGTCTGGGGAAGGGAATAACCGAAGTAAAGTCTTACCCCCACAGAAATTCTGCAGAGAGACGGCTTCGAACCCAGGACCTGGTGACTCGGCGAGCTAGCACTCACCAACTGCACCAGGCCTAAGAAAATATAGTAAAACTAATACTTTGATGCTGAACAGTACGGCCCTCAAGCAGGAGAACTCAAGGACACCAACAAGACAATAACAACATATTCTTCATCTAAAGATTTTAGCTTATGATAGTTATTGCACTATTACCCTACAAAACTAACAATACACTCTACAAATTATACTTCTTTAGTGACTTGAACAAGGTCCCAACTTCCCATGGTAACTAAATTTAACACACACCTGTCCCCTTCACTGTTGATGAGGCGATAAGCATTTGTGTCAGCTGAAGGGAGACCCAAACTGCACCGCAAATCAACAGCAGATGAAATCCTTGCTTCAAGCAGTCTTTCCATATTAAGTGCGCATGTGGGATCTCTGGAAAGAAAGAAGGTAAGTAATATGTCAGCTTGGGCTGCTAAAATGTAGGTGATTGTAAAAACTGGTACCTATGTCACCTTCTTGCCTCTTCTTCTAGCTGCATCAACCGAACACAAAACATAGACACAGAGTTATAGAGGCCCCATCCAATAGGTTTCTCTGTCCCATCAGCTACCAGAACAACATCGCCAGATTTCGGAGGAGGTCGACCGATTATCCTATCGACAGCACCGCTGTACACCATTGGGATTCCATCTCGAAATATTTGGGTCTTCCCCTTCTTTAAAACGACCTTTGCCAAACCTAAACAAGGAAGCGTGTTTAAAGCTAGTCTTTACTTCAATTTAAGTAACAGCAGACAGCTATTAACCCAATCAAAAAGATGTTTGGTTTTACAGTGCACCATTTTCTGTATGAGACGAGCTCTAGCTGGACGTTGGAGGAGGCTGACCTTTGTAAAATGATTTAGAATAACTTATTGTCAAGTTTTAGGCTGCTGGTATCCTTGTTTCTTAATCTTGCGTCAAAACAAAGTGATGTGAAATGCATATGCAGCCCAGGAGCACAACAGTTTAGAGCAAGTGTCTAGAAAAAAGGAAGGATTTGAAGAAATCCCAGTCCCTGGTGATTAAGAGAAGCAAATTTTAGCAACGGCAGTTCTCAATTCTCACATGAGCGAACCTTTTATTGACAAATGCTCTAAATATATGCTGAAGCTACAATCAGGCGCCTCGCCCCTGCACACAGAAACCTAGCACCTAGCGACTAGCGTGACGCAATTTCGCTGCTGCGTTAACACCGCAAGCAACGCACTCTTCCCTTGGGGCATTTCAGCAAACAGGAAGACATCGCCATGGCCGTTGCCCGTTGCGTTAGCGGGCGCACCACGCCATCTTCTTCCTGGCACGCCGCCTTTAATATGGGCGGTCTAAACTCCACTCGCCGCCGCGCGCCACACAGTGAGGTGAAGGGGGCAAAACGGCGGCGCCAGCTCTAAGCAACAGCACTGTTCGACAGCATGCGGAGAGATGTGGCAAAGAAAGGGGGTGACCTCTGCGCTCGGCGGCGAGCTCTTCCAGGGCGGACGAAGAGGAGGAAGCGGAGGCGACGGTGGCGGCGGCGAAGGCTGCGGAGGAGGCTCGCCTGGCGAGGCGGGCCCTGACGAGCGCGGGCACTGACGCCGGCGCCGTGCCGCCGCAACCGCGAAGGCGCAGCATCACCGCGTGCTTCAGTTTTGGGCTCGCTGCCCAGTGAGTCTTGCAGATGGGATATCTGCCCGACTGCGATTGGTGGGCCCTTTCCTTGGCCCCGCGCTGCACAGCACCGCGGTCTCTTCAGAATTTGGGATGGTTTTCCAATTCGCAGCTCCTCTTTTCTTTGTAAAGTTGTAGACTTGTAGTTATGAACAAAATTTGATCATTTAAGTTTTTGAAACAATCTGAAAAAAAATCCTCTTGATTTGAATTTTCAAAGTTTTAAGTCAACTTTCTTTATTTTGTGGATATAACCTTTTTTTTTCCTTCGCATTCTCCATGATGCTACAAAATGGAGAGAATATCGCTTGTAGCTTTTGCTATTAGAGAAGTGAAAAAAGATCAACGGATTGGAACTGAAAAAATTGGTACGAGATCGATTTTCAGCTAAGCGCACAATTTCCAGCGAAATTCTTTTGGCCCGTTTGGGGCAAATTTACGAAATTTGTCCTGGGGACTTTACATGAAAATCGACGGATAATGTCATGTTTCCTCATTATATTCGGTTATTCACACGTTAAATCCCTCGCTCCATCTTTTTGGTTGATAAGGTCCCTCAATTCCACAATTGAGGCAAGGGTAGCAGGCACAGGTGGGGAGACTGGGAGTGCCCAATGTTGCAATGCTCTTGCCGATTCCGGAGTCTGAAACTCTGAATCTCTGAATGAAGTGCTCATCTCGACTATACACGACGACATTCGGCATTCCGTTCCGCCGTCATAGCAGCAGGAATGGCGATCGATCCATGCCGGGCACTCAGGGAAGTGAGGTCGGGCGTCCAGATGCTCCATTTGTCTCTTCCCTGTCAGGAGTTCAGGACTCGGTCATGTCGTGTCACCTGGCCGTGACAGGCTGATCCGCTTCCTCCCTATGACTGTGACCCCCGGCGAGCCACTCCTGCGCGGCGACGAGGTCCGGGAGCACGGGCGCGCCGGACCTCCGCCAGATCTCCGCCTCGGCGGTCCGGAACCGGTCCAGCAGGAGCGCGTGCATGCCGAGGCTCCGCGCGGGGGCGTAGTCCTTGCGCAGGCTGTCGCCGATGTGGAGCGCCTCCCCGGGCGCCACGCCCCCGCCGGCCGCCTGCCGCAGCGCCACCTCGTAGATCCTCGGGTCGGGCTTCTCCACGCCGACGACGCCCGAGAACACCCCGAAGTCCCACTCCGACCCCTTGGGTTCAATTTGGAAACACGCGGTCGGTCATTGTCAGTGCAGCTGCTCGTCGTCGGTGCAAGGAAAGGATGGATGGCGGCACCGCAGTGCTGGAGGGTGGGAGGCTGACCTGGTTGAGCCCCAGTGCCGGCAGGACGACGTCCCTGTACCTGTGCTCGGCGTTGCTGACGATGCCGACGACGAGGCCCTCCTTCCGCAGCCACCTAAGGAAGCGCTGCGCGTCCGGGAACACCGCGTACGGCGCGGCGGAGCCGAACGTTGAGTAGATCCGCCGGAATATCCTCTCGAACGTCTCGTCGTCGTAGTCGTAGCCGGCCTGCCATGCCACGGCGTGCCGCGCAAACGACTGTGAATGCCACGGCGTCCCTGCCCATGACCATGGAAGGTACCAAGGAATCCAAGACGCTTTTGTTTGTCCAACACAAACAAAATTCCAAAATATTCCCCAGTGTTGGAAACGACTGTGAATCGACTGTGAATTCTGTTCTCGGCGACCTTGTGAGACGATGAATGCATTCATACATGTCAGGGGAAGGAAAACACACGAGATTTCAGCAATTTAACCACCTCGACTTCAACTTTATAGCCGTACCCGTATATGTTCTAACCCAAATGTAACAATCGAAATCTGTATCCTTGGCTGCAAAAGCCTTTCCACAGCTTTTAGACCACCCGCACGGGACCTGTAAACGCTTCCGGTATCCATCCACATCGACATATACCGATGGAAAGAGCTGCACCAGAAACGGTATCACATACGACATAGTGACTTCGTCCGCCAAATCGAGAGGAAACGCGCGTCCGCTACTGCATGCGTGGGCTCGGACGCCGCTGCTGTCTAGTACACGCGTGAGAGTGAGCAGGAGAGAGGACGTCCAGCGCGGGTCCCACTTGTTTCAAGATGAAAAAAATATTATAACTCACAAACCAAAAAACCAAATTAAATTCCGATTACACCATTAAATTCATTTCAATAAATACTTTAAAATAAGATATCACATGAATATATTTCGATAAAGTGACAAGTGGACCCCACAGTAGATAGAGGATGATATAGAGGATGGATGGATACGGAGAAACTGTATATTTTGTGGTGACTAGGATGCAATATTCCTTTTAGAGAATAAATATATAGGTTCATGAGTGCGGATAGTCTTACAACCTTGCGTTGCCTGAACAATCACCAAGAGCAGCTACAAGCATGGCAACCTGACCTACCTTTGACCATATAAAGACCACCAACCAGAGAGGGGCGACGGACTGACAAGACAATTTGCAACTAATAAAACCTTGTATATGTACAGAGGTGCTACTCCTTGACGTCTTCAAAGACTTCGTCCTCGTCGTCTCCGTTGGCTTCATCAGAATCGTAGCTGTCGTACTGTAGGAGGCTGCTAAAGTCGCTGGATTGTGCCTTGATGAGCCTCTCCTGGATCCTTTCCTTGATGGCTGTCCCCTGAGGGAGTTTTGGAAACAAGAATAGACGAATGAGCAGTGGATTCCTAAATAAAGCATACGCTCTATGCTAAGGGTGGTTAGAGGGTAACTCACCATTGAGTGGCACCCTTCCTCAAACTTCTCTAAGAAACCAGCCACCCAGCGGTCTGCATTTTCCACCCACTCTTCCTGGAGTTTTGCAACCGTGTTCCACTATAAACGAACAGGAGTATTTCAGAAGGCTAATGAACAAAAGAGCACCTTCCCTGCTAAAATCGTGTGATGGGGTTAAATAAACACGCTGGTAGATGCAAATACCTTCTCCCCTACTTTTTCTTGGTGCTGTTTCACTTTGTCACGCAGGTTTTTAAGTCCCATGTTAACTCGCAGTCGTTTTTCCTGTTAAGACAGACAAGGGTCAGTTGGACAAGCACAACAAAAACGATAATACCAGACTAATATCAAACAATGCAATTATTGGATATTTGGATAAAGCTTTGGGTTTGTATCACATGCCTTGACATAACTAACACCAAGATCCTTTCTAGTGTAGCCCCTGGCCAGATTCCGCATAACATACTCATTATAGTCTTTAACAATCCACATTATAATATCCGATGTTGATATCCCATCAGTGCGCTGAGTCTCCTTAAACTTACCAAGTTTTTTTACCTGATAAAGCGACATTGCCATTAGTTATTGTCACAAAACCAGACCAAAAAATATTGTTTAATTGATACTGTTGGTATTGAGATTATAAATTTATTTCTTAATCTGGAGCTTAAACAACTCACATGTTCATAAACATCTTTACCAGCTCCACTAGCATCAGCATACCTGTCTTGGTTCAAATAGGAAAAGTAGGGTACAGATTAACCAAGGAAAAGTAGGGTACAGATTAACCAAATATACTTAGATTTCAAACCCAGCATCGTGTAGACCAAAGCCTTTGAATATAATATGAACTCTAAAATGGTGAAAAATGCATTGCAATAATGATGGCCATATGTATCATCTCAGGCAGTTCCTTGGAAATATTTACTGCATAATGAAGCCATCAAGTCGTTTTTAGAAAGAGTGCTTACGGCAGAGAATCATGAGCAACAAAATCAATGTTATGCTTATCCAAGAACTCTTCTGTCACCACCCATGGAGCATCTGGAATGACTTCATCAACCCACCTGGAATGAAGAATAATATATAAGGTACAATTATGGCACTAATAAAACATAATTATAACAAAGCATGAGAGAGTGGTTACTTGCAATGACGAAGTGACTCATATCGCTCATCCTCAGTCATTACAGTTCTTCCTTTGAATTTGTGTGTCAACTCATTATTGCAGCATCCAACAAGAAGATATGTGTTCGGAAACCTGCAGATTCGAAAGTACTTATTCAGTCTGCTCATATTAGATGTTAATAGTGCTACAGGAGAGAATGTTTTAATAGTGCTTAAGCACAGATGTTAACAAGGCCAATGGCAGTTCAAAGTTATATGCACAGCACAGATGTGAACAAGGCAAATGGCAGTTAAAAGTTATATGCACAGCACAGATGTTAACAAGGCCAATGGCAGTTCAAAGTTATATGCACTCATTTCACTAAATAAGAACAAAAAAGGGCTGTTTCGTGTTACACTAGATTAAGGTAATACTGTCACTACGAAGTAACCTTTAAAGATCTAAATAACACTTCACACTTAAGAAACTGATAAAGGCCAGTAGGCCACATGGCTGCTTATGAAAGGTACTGCAGGAACCTGAATGGATTTGTTTGTTCCTCTCCCTGCACGCCACAAGTACCTAAAGTTCTGATACATGGATAAATTTGAGGAAAAGATTGAATTTAATAAAGATAACATAATTGCAAGAGTAAATTTGCCAGATTGAATCTTTTTGCAGAAAACAGAATTCATTACCAGAACTACTCCACTGCAGGTGACTGATTTTTCACTTGTGTGTCAGTCACCCACTGACACACGCCCGCACACCCCCAACTCATGCGCACGCCCGCACGCACCGGCCCGCAGGCGTCTTCTACCTCCCTCCCTCCCTCTCTCTCCCCGGCGCCCGGCGAGATCCTTGGCGGCGAGCTCCTCCTCGCGCCCCATCCGCGCCATGGATGGCAGCTTCGGGTGGATCCGGCGGCGGTACGCCCTCCTCCTCCTTAGGGTTTCGGCGAGCCTCTCCCTTCTTCCCAAACTCCGGCAGCCTTAGAAGGAAAGGGTGTTGGGGTAGGAAGGCTGGCTAGGCGGTGGGGAGACTGGCAGGCGGTTTAGGGACCCTGGCTGTGGAGGCGGCCGAGCCAGGTCGGGGCGGGGGAGCTCCGCGAGGACTATGGTGGAGCTCCGGCGAAGCCCTAGCGCACCGCGGCGAGGCGGTGGGCGGCGGCGGGGGCGAGGACGAGGACAAGAGCGCGGCCGCCGGCAAGGAAGAAGAGGACCAGGCGGGTGAGTGCGAAGACCAGGTGGGTCGGGAGGTTGAAGACGACTGCTGCACGTTGGATTAGGATCCAACGGCTCTCACCGTCGCCTGATGGATATGCAATGTTTCAGGTGACTGTGCCTGAGACACACACATTAATTACGCATGCTACTTATAGTTACTCTTACTCAAATTCGTATGGACCCACTATGGTAGGTATAGCCAAATAGGGAATGTGGAATTCATCAGGAACAGTGGCGAATCCAGCCGGAGAATTCACGTAGGGCGAATTTATACACGACAACTTGCATGAGACAATCGATAATCATATCAAATATTCAAGCGCAAATTTGGCAATACCTAGTTTCTTATAGTGCTTCTTGCTTAGTTGAACTTAAGTCTGTTTAACCATGGTGGCACTGTTTGAACGAACCACATCTCCAGCTTCATCTCCTCCCCCACCCACAACGGCTTTCATCTGCTCCCTGATCCATCACCAAAATCCTAAATTCCCAAATCAGAAATCAACAAATGAGACTAATGAGTGAATGACTAAATTCCCCAAGCAGGGCCAGCTGGGGCTGGCTACCTGGCTTCCTGGCCGGCGGCCGAGCGCCAGCGGCTACCGGCTGGAGCAGAGGCGGCGGTCGCCTGGGGAGGCTGGGAGCTGGTTGCCGAGCGGCAGCGAGGGCGAGGCGGTGCGCCTGGGGGGCGGAGCGGCGGCTGCCGGTTGGAGCAGAGGTGGCAGCCGCCTGGGAGGCCGGGAGCTGGCTGCCGAGCGGCAGCTTCTGGATCCGTCGGCGGTGGCCGCGCCGCGCGCTGCGGCAGCGCGCCTGGAGGGCGGAGCGGCGGGGAGTCGCGCAAGCAAGAAGCAGCGAAGCGAGCTGGTATGGTGTGACTGCCGGACCGAGAGACCTAACTGGGGCGCCGTCGAACTGTAGCTAGGCCTGGTCTGGGCCAATATGAGTGCGCCCGCGGCCCACGACGCCCCTCCTTCTGTGCTGTGGCTCGCCCACGCGGAAAGAAACCAGCGCCGCGCGCAGAGGGCGCGCCTCCGCCGTCTTCGCCCCTTCGGCTCAAACTCCGGCGGCCTCCAGGGGGTGGGGATGTGGTGCCTGGCCAAGGGGACCTAGGGCGGCCGCCCTAGCTCGCCCTGGTGGTGGCTCCGCCTCTGATCAGGAACCACAAATCGCTTCAGACAGACTGGCAAATTTCCATAGAACAGACTCATTTCACTACATCATGAATGAGTGCTACTGATATCGGAAGCGGACTCTGTCCTGCTGCCCATCTCAATAATTAGAAGATGTTCAAGCATCCTAGCTACAAAACAATGCATGGCAATTTTTACCCAAGCAAGACAATCATAGTAGCCTCTGAGTGAAAAAAGTTCAATCACCCAAGCACTCTGAACTCTGAAGCAACACAACAGGCTAAAGGGAAGTGCATGAATGATTCCGAATTGGACTGCACTAAGAACTAAGGAGGAAATAGATGCTTTTAAGACTAAACGATCCAGTCATATCACATCAGGTAGGAGTATAAGATACTAAGAATTGACCTGCAATTCTCACCAAACAGCCCATCCAATTGCCCAAAAAGGATTCATAAAGCAATATTGCACATCAAGCAGCCAACTAAGCCGCAGACAACACTAAATCGGATTTCAATCAACTCACGGCAATATTTACACAAATGGGCATCGCACGTGATAATTTACTATTTTACTCACAGAAAGCCATTCCGGAACTGCTAAACGCGTGGGACAATTCATCACAAAATTGCCACAAAGAGAAGAGGGGGAAGTAACAACAACTCAACGCCAATCTCGCACCGAACTGCCTAATAAAGCGCGATCCAGACGCTACCGCAAGCGCTACTAAAGCAGCGACCATTACACGCTAGCACGCAACGGCGCCCGGCCCTACACCAGTGCGATAGGCAGATCGAGGGGCAGTTCAATTCGACCGGAGACGGCAGGCCCAGTAGGCGGCAGCGGAGGAGGAGGCAGAGGGTGGGGGCAGTGTTCTCACAGCTTCTTGGCCTGCTCGAGCGACTTGGCGTGGCCGAAGTGGAAGAGGTCGTAGATGCCATCGGCGTAGACCCGGATCGGCCTGTCCGTGGGCACGAACCCCTCGCCGGTACCATTGGTGACGGCGCGGTCGACTTCGGCGACGTCCCCCTCGGCCTCCTTCCAGTCCTCCTCCTCCTGCGAGGACTCCGGCCTCGCCCGCGCCGCCTCGGCCTTCGCGTCGTCGGCCATGTGAGGAAGGGGGAAGGGGAGGGGGACGTGGAGGGGGTCCAGAAGCTTCCGAAAGGGAAAGGGGAGCGGAGCGCGTCGGACTTGAGAGACTCCACCGAGCTGAAGGAAACGGCTGGAGGTGGTACATGTACGTTTCGGGCTCGATCGTCTGTGTCACTGGAAGGTGGGTCCGGAGGGGACGCTGCGGCCCCGGATGTGACCCTTTGGGCCCAGGTGAGGCCTTGTCGTCGCTCGTCGGTAGTGCCGTTTTTTTTTTTCCGCGAGGTCAGATCACGGCCGTGACGGAGCACCATGGTGGTTGCGAGGACATCATCATGTGCATCACAAATAATCTATGAAAAATAATGGTCCTGGGGGGATTGTTTTTATCAGAAATGTAATCGGCTACCCAGCCATGTGAACAATTTTTATATTGCACATGTAAAGATGCAACTACTGGAATTCGAATAGTTAAATTGGATGAATAGTCACCCATAACATCTACTCCCTCCGTCCGGTAATACAGTACATTCTAACGTTCAAAAATTTTTCTCAAATATAAGACATTCTAGAGAACAAAAACCATTTTTACATTAAATTTAAATCTATAAACCTTGCGGGGTCCTAAAAATACTTTACATTTGTCAACTAATCACCACTAATCAAGTTCATGATAGCGCCTGATTAGAAAATAAAATGAGGGATATGCGTCTTTTATATTCTTTCTTGATTTGTCCTAAAAATTCATAGAATGCACTATATTGCAGGACAGAGGGAGTATTGGTCTGGTTTTCTATTAGAAAAAAGTAGTACTGTAGCAGACTCTAAACTATTTCAATGTTCCTTTAAACTACAAAATTGCATATTTAGGACATGGAGCCTGAACTATTTAAGTACCACATTTTAGCCCAAATTAGCCAACCAACGTCTATTAGCTGACGTGACGTTTTAGCATGGAACCGACATATAGATGATGTTTGGTTCAGTTAGCGGTAACGCAAAGAAAATGAAATCAGTTACCACTGTAATCGAAGTTAGAATGCTTGATTTCAGTCTTTTATTTGGAGATAGATTACAGAGCGTGGGAAGCAAACATGTGTAACGGTAATATATGATGGGTCATATTACATTTTAGCCAACCAAATAGCTCGATGGATCCAAAACCTACAACTACATGGACAGTCCTTAAGCTATTACATATTTTTCATCTAAGTCCCCAAACTATGAAGTTACATATTTGGATTTCTATAATTTCTTAAATTAACGGCTTTGATGCACCTAGATGTGATAGCACACTCTTCATAGCATAGTTGATTTGGCATGTGGTTTATCTATATAAAGAAAAACTTCAGCAATCGATCATGCCTATCATATACTATGTTATATTATTTATGTTAGACTTTGTTTCACAGGCCTTTTTTAGGGGTTTCGTTTTTTTTACTTTTCTATCTATCTTTTTAGGTAAAGCTCTGTCAAACAGTAACTCAAGAGAGACCTGAGATAGAAGATTGAAAAAAAAAGCGCTCTCCAACGAATCCCTACTCAACTCCCAATCTTTCCGCACTTGAAAAAAATCAATCCAATCACGCGGAAATATGCGCACGTGTATCGATTCCGATGGAGGTGGAAGGATGTGGGGAAGAATAAGGAGAAGGACATGGTTTCCACTATAAATGTACATCAGAAAAAGGAAAGTATAAATGTGGTTAGTGTGATTTAAAAATAGTCCGAGATTCCTGATGCAAAATTAACTTCTATAGTTTAAGATCGAATTTTGGAAAATGTCAGAGAAACCTAACAAATATTCTTCCAATTTTTTAGCCACTTGAAAAACACATTGATTTACCAACTGAGTTTTGAGGAACTTCGGAGATGCTGTAAGGACGAAGTCACCTTAAACATAGCCGTTTTGGTTTTAAATTTTGTTGGATCAAGTCGATTTATAGTTAATAAATAGGATCTAAAGATGGAAGAAGAATAAATAAGGTACGTGGTCCAAGCCAATCGTGTAATCAAAGGAACCCCTGGGCCCCGGTAGCCGGTATGGCGGTATCTCCTCAGGTGCACGATTCCTGTCCACGTGCCAGATGGTCCCTGACTAGTCGTGTCGTTTTGTTAAACAAAATCATTTCTCTCTCTCTATTTTCCCCCTTCAAAATCTAATGTTAGAACCTATCTTGCGGGGTCCTAAAAATACTTTACATTTGTCAACTAATCACCACTAATCAAGTTCATGATAGCGCCTGATTAGAAAATAAAATGAGGGATATGCGTCTTTTATATTCTTTCTTGATTTGTCCTAAAAATTCATAGAATGCACTATATTGTAGGACAGAGGGAGTATTGGTCTGGTTTTCTATTAGAAAAAAGTAGTACTGTAGCAGACTCTAAACTATTTCAATGTTCCTTTAAACTACAAAATTGCATATTTAGGACATGGAGCCTGAACTATTTAAGTACCACATTTTAGCCCAAATTAGCCAACCAACGTCTATTAGCTGACGTGACGTTTTAGCATGGAACCGACATATAGATGATGTTTGGTTCAGTTAGCGGTAACGCAAAGAAAATGAAATCAGTTACCACTGTAATCGAAGTTAGAATGCTTGATTTCAGTCTTTTATTTGGAGATAGATTACAGAGCGTGGGAAGCAAACATGTGTAACGGTAATATATGATGGGTTATATTACATTTTAGCCAACCAAATAGCTCGATGGATCCAAAACCTACAACTACATGGACAGTCCTTAAGCTATTACATATTTTTCATCTAAGTCCCCAAACTATGAAGTTACATATTTGGATTTCTATAATTTCTTAAATTAACGGCTTTGATGCACCTAGATGTGATAGCACACTCTTCATAGCATAGTTGATTTGGCATGTGGTTTATCTATATAAAGAAAAACTTCAGCAATCGATCATGCCTATCATATACTATGTTATATTATTTATGTTAGACTTTGTTTCACAGGCCTTTTTTAGGGGTTTCGTTTTTTTTTTACTTTTCTATCTATCTTTTTAGGTAAAGCTCTGTCAAACAGTAACTCAAGAGAGACCTGAGATAGAAGATTGAAAAAAAAGCGCTCTCCAACGAATCCCCACTCAACTCCCAATCTTTCCGCACTTGAAAAAAATCAATCCAATCACGCGGAAATATGCGCACGTGTATCGATTCCGATGGAGGTGGAAGGATGTGGGGAAGAATAAGGAGAAGGACATGGTTTCCACTATAAATGTACATCAGAAAAAGGAAAGTATAAATGTGGTTAGTGTGATTTAAAAATAGTCCGAGATTCCTGATGCAAAATTAACTTCTATAGTTTAAGATCGAATTTTGGAAAATGTCAGAGAAACCTAACAAATATTCTTCCAATTTTTTAGCCACTTGAAAAACACATTGATTTACCAACTGAGTTTTGAGGAACTTCGGAGATGCTGTAAGGACGAAGTCACCTTAAACATAGCCGTTTTGGTTTTAAATTTTGTTGGATCAAGTCGATTTATAGTTAATAAATAGGATCTAAAGATGGAAGAAGAATAAATAAGTTACGTGGTCCAAGCGAATCGTGTAATCAAAGGAACCCCTGGGCCCCGGTAGCCGGTATGGCGGTATCTCCTCAGGTGCACGATTCCTGTCCACGTGCCAGATGGTCCCTGACTAGTCGTGTCGTTTTGTTAAACAAAATCATTTCTCTCTCTCTATTTTTTCCCCTTCAAAATCTAATGTTAGAACCTATCCTTCACGCATTCAGGTTTCAAAGACACAAAAACAATTTTTTTTTGAGCAACAGACACAAAAACAATTGAAATCAATATTTCTAAAGGATCGGATTGGGCTATCTCTTTCTTGTGTTTTGCTTGGGTTGTGACTTGTGAGAAGAGACTTCTTTTTCTAATTTTTTTAAAAGGAGTTCTGAATCTAGTTTTCCAGATGCTAAGGCCCATGTGCGAAGTGGGCTTCGCTAATCAGGCCAGTTCCATAGGACGTGGAAATGGGCCAGATAACAAGCAAATGGCCTTCTTCCAGGTCGCAGGGGTTTTTTTTAAAAAAAAAACATGGCAGCGCAAGAACATCATATTCGCAAATCTCGTCACATATCAGGACGAGCGCAAACCAGTTCACATGAAAATTCAACAAATTTGCCTACCCTCTCTAACCTGACATTGACCATTCCCACGCACTCTTGATTCTGCTTCGACCCTGGGTGCTGCGCTGCCTGCCCCTCCCAGAAATGTCACCGTGTTCCCGACCTCATCCGTCGGCTTGTGCTCCTTCTCCGCCATCTCACTTTGACCACAAATCTCCTCTCCTCTCACGGTGGTCCATCTCCATCCAAGCCACGGAGGCGTGTTTTCGCCGAGAGGGTAGGGTGCCGTCATCGAGCGTGCGTAGTCCTCGGCCTCGCTCCGCGACCGCGTTGCAGGCGGCTTGGGCTGAGCCTCTCTTCGCCGCCGGTGGTGTGCGTTCCATGACCTTGGGATGGGGAAGAGAGGGATGAATCGATCGGAGATGCAGGGATCGATCGGTTTGGGAACGCGAGGAAAGGAGATCAGTGTGGCAGGCGGGTGTTTTCCCGCCAGGTCGTGGCATGCGCGCCACTCTGCATAGCTGGGCTGGGCTGCTGCTTGGCCCAGTTAACTTATAGCCCAATTAGCTTCCTGCAAAAGGAAAAGAAAACATACGAGATTCTTGAAAACAGCCGTTGCGAGTTGCGACGAGATCTTTATACATCAGCACACGGTAACAGCATGACATATGCCGATATGCGCCACTGCCATAGCCAAAATGGTTCAGCACATGGTCCAAGGTTTCTGGTCCAGTTTCTCAAAAAAAAAACTTGGACCAGAAACCAACGCGAGAATATGCCATTTTGGCCTATCTTTCATAGAAAGGGAAGTATAGTATGTTGGGTTACCAGGATGGATCTTTTAGAAAAGAGAGTTCCCACTTAAAAAATATTGGAATTTTATATCTACCACTTAAAAAGTTGTGACATATGTGGGTAATTTATATAAAAATATAAGGGGTTATTTTGAATTATATTTTGTAATGGCAAATGTGAGTAATTTACATGCAAAATTAGGGGGTTACTTTATGTATTTTCATAACGGCAGTGGTAGGTAATTTTCTTAATAAATTATAATAAATCCAATGACTATTATCGGTGATGATGATTAGAGTCTAGCAAATCAAATGCCAGATGTTTCTGATTATTGTGAGAATTTCTAGGATTTATCTTTTTTCTTAGCGCGTCTGGTGAGAATTAACGTGATGCCTCCGTTGGAGCCTCTAATTAGTAATAGTAAGATCCTCACCTATTTGGTACCTACCGGTACTTTCAATTAGGTACCTCCTATTTTTCTACCGTCCGATCTCGCCCAATGGATGACTCATGTTTTTTTTCAACCATTGTAAAATTTCTCATAAAACAATCATGTTATGCTGTAATTTATTTGCATATAAGCTACCAACCTTTAGAGTTATTACTAAAGATAGCCCGAAATAACTATTAAATTTATATAACTAGCTATCCACATGTATCATTAAGTACTCACAGGATGATGAGCTAGTCTATTGGAGTTCGTATTAGAAGCTTTATTTGGTTCTGAAAAGAGATGCAAGTAATTAGTTGGAGTACGACAGATTTGACACAGTCTAAAAGTACCGTGAAAGAGAAAATGCCGTGCCACAGCCGTTTTGATTTGTGATTTGCGATAGCTGTGCTCCTGTACTATACATGTACCGTCATGTCATTTTGAGTATTTGATCCAGTTCAACGTTGTTATTTTCTTTTAACCATGTGTGTGTGTGTGTGTGTAGACCATTCAATAGCTAGGCTGTGGTAATCTTTAGCTTGGACCTGACGCTGCCTTTTTGACCTGTTTAACTGCGTAGAAAGAGTCATCACAGAAAGAGACGAGCTTCAGTTCTCAATCGCAGCGATTACAGTAAAAAAAGTAGCTGGATCCGGTCCTCAGATGAGTAATGAGGTGACCATCGCTAGCTTAGTTCCCCGTAGCGTACTACCAAATCATCCGAGTACAAATCGAACTCCAGTGGTTAAAATTACTCCAACATGGGAGTGACCAAAAGTCCAAAACTACCCACTAGTAATTAACCACTGGCCATTTTTTTCCTAAAACAAAATAAAATTACCACCGTCCGCTTGCGTGCATCCCTAAGGCTATCCGCACCGCACCATTCTCTAAACGTATCTCTAAAGGAATATTCCGTCCTAGTCATCAAGAATTCTCACCTCTATATCAACTCCTTCCGCACCCATATTTACTCTATATCATACTCTATATCACTAACCATTTCATATCATCTCTCCTCTCTCTCTCATCCTCCTCTTTTACACGCGCGCACGAGCGATCGGGTGGTGTGTTACTGTAGTAAACGCTACTGTAGTGTTTGATATAGCGTAGCGCAGTGCAGCTCGTTCATCGCTTTATTTAGCGTACAGTCGGGTTTACCAATCTGCGCTGCGGACAGCCTAATGAGGTGTGCATACACACGTGCTTACTACAAGTCTCTCGCTGCCGCTGTGTCAGTGCACAAGCACAAACGGGCAGCGGTAACAAGTGGTTAGCTGGTTTTTGTTATGAAAACTAATTATGTGAGTGGTTCATAATTATGTGAGTGGGCTCATACCGAATTAATTCTTGAAGCTCAAGAGTTATAACTGAAGAAGTTAAAGGGCTATCTTCTATCTATATAAGGAACCTTTGTATTCACTATTCGATGATGAATGAAGAGATGGCTCCCCTCGTATACTTGTCTCCCGCATGTTCTTGTGTATTGTTCTTGAGGATAGAGAGAGAAAGATGGGATCTATCTACAACTTCTACACGCCTATTTCAGGGATCGGGAACGGGAAAGCGGATCTGGTAATCCGTGAATAGACCAATTCTCAACACGTTATCAGCAGCTCTTCCAACTGGGTGACTTCGTTCCTATCTTATTTTGTCATTGTTTTGATCTCATTTGTGTGGTGGTAATCATCACCAATCAATTTCTACCGTGCATGTTCATCATTTGGTGTTGGACGATCGAATGAGATCGAATCTGAGGCTTTATTTAGTTCCTCTCTCAAAACTTTACACCATATCCTATTGAATGTTTGGACACATGCATTGAGTTAGAGATGACAACGGGTACAAACCCACTGGGTTTTGCCAACCCAAACCCATGCCCATGAATAGAAAAAGCTACCCGTTAAAAAACCCATTGATTATCACGGGTTTAGTTTTATGCCCAGACCCATACCTGCTCGGGTCATGGGTGCCCATCGGGTCGCCCGTGCCCGCAACAACATAGGAACGTAGAGATGAGAATCGTTTCAACTAATGCACTGTTGAACCAGCAGCCAGTGGCTTTGCTAGTTTATAAGTGCAGCAACATCTGTCGCCCACTTGGAGACGCGAGGCGGTGCTATAATGAAGAGCAATATCTAAATCTCATACCAATATTATATTTTACGAGAAGTGGTCTTCCTATAATGATAACAACTCACTGAAGGAATTTTTATTGAAGGAATATATGGTTATAAGTCTGAATGCACCAAAAATAAGTGAATTTCTTGGAAGGAATAAAGACCCATATAAGACCCGAGAGATAAAAATGAAAAGACTTATGAGCTTTTACTATGGGTGTATATATACTTGTGATATAATGTGTTCTCCACCTGAAGTTTTAGAATTGAAGTGCCCTCTGAAAACCGATATGATATATTTGGTGTTATTAGCAATGCTTCCCCGTTAGACTAGAAATACAGATTTGTGATGTCTTACTATGTCTTAAAGATTCTCGAAGAATCCGTAGTCAATCCTAGAAGGAGTCACAACTATTATGAATCGTGAAAATTATAATGATATAAAGAATAATAATTATTAATCACATCTGGAAGATGTGTGCCATTGCAACTTTGAATGCACAAATATGCATCCTGATGGATGCATGCTAGAATATAATAAATTGCTCTGCATGTTCTTGAAGAATAGCGAGACAAATGTCATGAAGACTGAATATTATGGAAATCTTGTAATCTCACTTGCACTATTATCCATGTCTACGTTTATTTTCAAATAATGGTTAATGTCATGGGAATAAATGACCTCAACATATGTTGTCATCAGGGGGAGTATTTATAAGATATTGATCATCATTCACGAGACTTTGAAAGTCTCAAACAATGCCTAGAAGGTGTTATTCTAATTGTGACTTTCTAAACCTCGGTTGAAGTCTCTATCATGACACCATTTATGAAAGTGAGTTTATTTTTTATGTACGCGTCATATTTTTACCTCAAGAGTCCAGAGGTAAGATGAGGTTAAGATTACGAAGTGATCCTTGTAATATATGCGACATACTTATTAAGTCCCTATGTGCATATACTTCTTGTAGAAAGCATTTTTATGGCATAGCATGACAGTTCTGCAAGGTTCAGTGGGAGAACTTCCCTAGAATATTAATCCTTGATCAGAATTCTAGGGAATTCAAAATTATACAACCCAGAATGTCACAATTTTGTCCTGAAGACGTATGTTATTTTTTTCTTTGATGAGTTTTCCTGAAGTTTCTCATGTAAGGTTTTTAATGAGGCAAATGTGTTAAGCGACAATAATGTACTCTTTTCTATGTTTTTTTTTTCCACTGGGTTTTTGGACAGAGTTTTTGATGAGGCATGAGCTTGTCGTGGTATCAGCCCAAGGGGGAGTGTTTATGAAACTAATTATGTAAGTGGTTCATAATTATGTGAGTGGGCTTATACCGAATTAATTCTTGAAGCTCAAGAGTTATAACCGAAGAAGCTAAAGGAATATCTTCTGTCTATATAATAAACCTATGTATTCACTAATCGATGATGAATGAAGAGGTGGCTCCCTTCGTATGGTTGTCTTCCGCTAGTAATTAACCACTTGCCATTTTTTCCTAAAACAAAAAAAATTACCACCGTCCGCTTGCGTGCATCCCTAATGACGTGTGCATACACACGTGCTTACTACAAGTCTCTCGCTGCCGCTGTGTCTGTGCACAAGCACAAACGGGCAGCGGTAACGACAAGTGGTTAGCTGGTTTTTACTGCAACGACGACCCGCGCATCGGGCGGCCGGTCTCTTTCGTCGGAGACAGGGCAGCTGTAGGGGAGGCACAGGCACAGGCAACACGACACGCACACGTGTCCCTTCCCCTGGGGCTCTGCTGACTGACACGCACACGCCAGACTCCTCCGTCCACAAGCAAAGCTGAGACTACTCGTGCTACGCCTACGCTGGTTATTGATCTGCGTCCTATTCTCCTGTTTTGTTTTTAAAATGGTACTACTAGGTTTATTTACAAAGTAAACACGGCGCTAATCACTCTAGCTACCAGCTGCTCCCTCTCCCCGCGTGTGAAACCTTTGACCTCCTCGTTGATGGATGGATCACACAGGACAGGACAGGAGATAAGATAACCAAGGCCTGTTTAGAAAATTTTGCAAAATTTTTTAGATTCCCCGTCACATCGAATCTTTGACACATGCATGAAGCATTAAATATAGATAAAAAATAAAACTAATTACACAGTTTAGACGAAATAGACGAGACGAATCTTTTAAGCATAATTAGACCATGATTGGACAATATTTGCCAAATAATAACGAAAAGAGATACAGTGCCATTTTGCAAAAAAAAAAAAGATCTAAACCGGCCCCAAGATTCCAAGAATCAAAAGGCCGGCGTCATCTGACCATCAGCAGCACGACACCGTTCGGATGGGAAAAAAAGAGAGAAAGAAATGCAAAAGTTAAAATAGCGCAGCGACCTGATCCCGACCATGCGTAATCCCCGACGTTCCAGAGTATATATATAAAATTACAAATGGTTGTTCAAGATGTTAATGATCTGGACAGAGTATATAGATAGAGGGGTCGTAGCGGGTAGCGCGACAGTTATGACTCTGACTTTGGCGTCGTCGTCGTCGCTCGCCCGCTCGCTCGCACGTGGGGCCCGCCAAGTCTCTTCGCATCAGTCCCAGACACGCCCGCCAGCCGGTCAAATCAACCGGGAGGATTAGGAGGAAGAGCACGCCTCTGCTAGCATTGATGATCGATGCAACGCAGTGCGCTGGTTGCCTCGAGCGCTCTGGTCTAGTCTCTGGTGTGTTTAATTGTAGGGTTTTTTTTCAATTAGAGTAATTTCACGGACGATCTTTAGAACTTTTGTTTTGATTCGTCATCTCTTTTCTCGCACTTGCAAATTACACGCTCAATTCCTTAAACTAGTTCTGAGTTCTCATCTTAGTTTTAATGCTTACATATTGCACACTCAATTATGTAAAGTGCACACACTCAGTTAT